>SSNP01000166.1:315935-347743 GCA_006937955.1 Pachypanchax playfairii
TGAAGATGGATGAGAAGCTCTGACTCACAGTCCAGTGGGTTTTTGGGAGGGTTGAGGTCAGGACTCTTTGCAGGCCAGTCCAGTTCCTCCACACCAAACTGACTCATCCAGGTCCTTGTGAACCTGCTTTGTGCTCTGCGGCCATGTTAGGGAACACACCCAGACTGTTCCCACTAATTTAAGAGCATAAAATTTTCTAAAATGTCTTAGTCAGCTGAAGCACCTGCACTTGGTGATGTGAGGCTTGGATGGGACCACTCGGCAGTGCAAATCCATCATATGAAGCTCTCAGCTAACCTGAAAGCCACGTGATGTTTGCAGGTCTGTAGCTTCTGACTTTGCAGGAAGTTTGAGTTCTTCTCACTTTGTTCATCAGCATGTTCTGAGCCTGATGTATAGGTGACCTGTCGCTTTATGACTGAGCTGCTGTTGTTCCACTTTATTTAGTAGCAAAGAAGTTTCACAACTCGACTACTGCACAGATGCATCATTCAGCTAACACCTGGGATTCATCGAGCTCCTGAGAGTGATTCATTCTTTCACAGAATGTAGAAGTATCTGCAGCTTCTGTGTGGATTTAATACACCTGTGGCCAAGAAGTGATTGGATCACCTGAATTAAATCATCTGGAGGGATGAGTGGACACTTGGCAATATAATGTGTGTATAATGTGTGAGAATCCGACTCTTTTGAGAAGAGATCATATTGAAACCAGGTCTTTTAAACAGCTGTCTGTTGCAGCACCATGAGGTTGACCTTTTAAAAGTCTTGTTTGTTAGATGAAGCATATGCTTCATCATTTCTATGAATTTACTTCAGATATAGTGTCAGAATTAAATTATTTAAGAAAAACCACCAGGACAGAAAATCTGCAGGTGATTTCAGTCAGACACGATCTGTGATTGTTTTTCCCATATGATGATGATATTTGACTGAATCATCTGATTTAATGATGCATCATGAACTATCAGAAGCAGCAAGATCATGTCATCATCAACCAAGGATCCGAAAAGATCCGTTTGACTCATGTTCATTTAGCACAATGTACTTCAACGTGCATTAGAATTACAAGTTGTGTGAGAGAATCCAACCTGATCTTTCTTTGTTCCCTTCATTTCTGTAATAAATCACTTCCTCCATGGGAGAGAACTACCTGTACAAACAAAGAAGATGTCTAACTTTGTACAGTTCTGTTTATGTTGAGCAGAAAACTCCTTCCCATGTGACTGCAGATGTTTCTAACTACACAGCCACAGGGACACGCCCACTGTGTTATCAAGACCCAAATATCATACAGGCCCAATTTTATTGATGTATTTCTTCTCAAATTAAAGTTTAAAAACCTCTGAATTCCTGATTCTTTTGGGGTTTGCTTGTTTTTTGTTTGTTTTTTTGTTTGTTTGGTTTTTTTTTTTTTTTGCTATTTAGTAGTAGTTTATTTTATTTGAACACTGTAACAAACAAAAATTTTAAAAAGTGACTATCAAACCAGAAAACTTCTCTACATTATGTCTGACCTGTAATACACTGTCATTACACTTGACGTCCTCAGACACCATGATGTACATAAAATTCAGTAAAGCTCTTCTTCTCATCTTTCAGGAACCATTTGATCGTTCAGTCTCACCCCCAGTGTTTCAGTATATACTGTAATGTAAGAGTAAACATGGTAAAATCTTGGTATAGCTGGTTTATTTTTTCTGTGTTCAGACAGACAGCCTTTGTGAAGCATTTGTTACGTAATACATAGAATATCTTCACAAAGTTTTCTCTAGTTTCTGAAGCAGTTTGAATTTTCTCTCTGACAGTAACTTAAAGAGTCTGTGTGTGACACGGTGGTTAAATCAAACTCTGGTTTGTTTTTCAATTTGTTTGTTAGAACCAAAACAAACAGAGACGGTGGTCTCTGTGCGGACCAAAATAAACTCCAGAGTGGTTCAACTTCAACTGGACCCAACCACCAGGTCTACATGGCAAGACTGAGCCAAACACCTTCCTGTAGCAGGTACGCTTTGCTATCTGGGATGTGGTTTAACACGGCGAATGTTCACATGCTGTTGCTCCTATCTTCTAATCAGCCTTTTAAAGGCAGCATGTCCTCTTTAAACAGCATACAGAAGTATTTTAGAGCTGTTTTCTCAAATTCCACTTAGCAGGCTGCTTAAAGGACAACTTACATCCCCTCCCCGGATACAGTCTGAAGTTTAACCCCATAACATCCACCTCTTTAGAGCTTGTGCACAAAAGTTTCCATACCTAAATTGCTGCCAGCTGTAGCTCTTAAGTTTGTAGGGTGACTGGTTGGCATAAAAAATATGTTTTGGATGTTTTTATTGAGAAGAAATGCTTTCCAACGATGTATAACTTGCCAGTATTGAGGTAAAAATTGACGCTCCCTATCAGCTGTATGCAAATGAATGACAAATCGGCCCGAGTCCGGTACGGTGGCAAGCATCGGGTTAAAGGGTGCATGAAAAAAGGGGCGTGGCTGGTGGACCAGGGGGCGTGGCAGGCTGGGCTGTGATTGACATGTCTCACTAACATGCAGGCCCGCCGTGCCAGACAGTGATATGTGAAAATAGAGGAATAGGTATACGAGACGAGCAGCTCTGATCTTCATTGTTTTGGGCCGGTAGTTTGTCCTGCGGCCAGGTGGCATATAATAGGGCTCTTCCCTACTGGTACATTGTTGTTAGCCAACGCTATTAGCTCCAGTAATGTCGTGTGACCCTGCAAACAGGTGCAGCTGCGCGAAGAATGCCTTGAAAATGTTGTTGGCATCATCCTCCAGATCCTGTCCACTGTCGTAACAAGACTTTTCTTTGGGTTTGAAAGTACGCTGAAACCCTCTCCGACTTCCTTAAACTTTTTCTCATCTTCCTTTTGCACCTCAGGACTAGCACCGCTGTGACAGTCTGGGTAATGTCAAAGTGCACATTTGCGGTACGCTTTCTTGATGCACTACCGTTTCAAACTGATGGTTCGTACTGCAGTGGCTTAACCAGCATAGTATGAGGCCCGTCCCTTTGTGGTAAATTGGTATTGATCAAAGCAAAAGCTAAATTTGGATTAGCTAATGTAATATCTGTGACTCTGCCTCAGCTGCAGGCGAGCGCGCAGCCACTGCACGTCATTGTCCAACAGAAAATGTGTTGCAGAGAGGTGCCCAAGGTATAAATCAAATTATCCCAACATGAAGAGAAAATCATTCAGTGATGTGCAAAAAAACATGTTTTCACACAATCACAAACACTAAAATTAACTCGGATTACCGCCGTATACACTTCCTGTTCAAACTCACTCTCTACTGAGCGGAGGTGTGGCCGAGACCGCGCTCTTTTATATCCCATAACAGCAGAATCCTGACATCACGTTTAGAGAAAATAAGGTCTCAGCCAATAGCAATGCCTCATTCAAGTGTAGTGTAACGTTTTAACATGAAGAGGGCGCTCCGCTAACGGTTTTTGACAGTAAATTAATAGTTTTATTAAAATGTACTACAATATAAAAAATAATACCCAGAAATGTAGACAGGACTATTAGGCACTCATTTAAAGAGTTTATCAGCAAAAAAAGTTGATTTGGGGGTAAGTTACACTTTAAAACGTTTTACTCAAAACTATTACCCTGAACATCTAATGACAGGCGTACGATCCCCATGTCGTACACCAGCTCAGAACACAACTCCAGCTCCTTGTATTTACTTTAATTGTCTGATCCATAAACAGAGAGAACATGTTTACATGGTTTGTGGCGACACGTTTTGGTTAATTTGCAGTTTTTTCTGAGTGAAAACAAACTAAACCAGCTCACCAGCTCGGCTACTGATTCAACCGAGAGGAAACAAATAATAAGTAGAAGAAGAATCTTGACGGTGTTCATCATCTTCATTTAAGAAGAAAGTGAGTCACGTCTTTACCAGCTGAGGAGGTGCAGTTTGAGCTGTAAAATACTGTAAAACTCATATGAGCTGGTGGTCACAACATCATGTTTAGAATAACGTAAAGCTGAGAGTTGTGGCACTGAGGGATTTGTCACACTGCTTTATAACCAGTCAGTCAGATGATTTTTGTCTGATACCATGATCCATATTTCCTACAGAGTGTCTTTTATGACCTTGAAACCACAAAGCCCCCTAATCCTGGCCCCCGCTCAGGCATAAATGATGATCCAATCAGACAGAATCCAGACCATTATAGGGTCAGCTGCTGTAATCAAATGTATGGAACAGATAAACCCAACAGCTGTTCACTCTGAGCTGTAATTCATCCTTGAAACAGAACAACAAATTGTACCAGAACTTATGTGACATTCATGCACAAGCTTTAAATCTAGAGATATTTGCAGAAAACATTGATATGAACAATCTGCAGTGTGCATGAAACACACACGTTTCCCTTTTTACAAATACCAGTTCAGAAGTTGGAAAAGACTCTCCCATGTGTCCTTAGTGCACACTCATCATTTTTTCATCCAGGTCCAGATGTTTGTCTCAGATCCGATCCTCTGAATCCTAAAACTGCCTTGTATTCTCTCATGTGTGTGTTCAGCTGATTAATAATCACAACAAATGGGACTAATTCAAAAGAAAGAGACATTGCGGGGCTGAACTCAGCGGGTTGGGGGGGTTAATATTGAATCATGCTAATTTTGTGCCTCTTTCCCTTCACTAACATTTTTGAGCTTCATGTCTTCCAAGTTGGTTACAGATGTTTCTGTCATCTTGTTGGAATAAAAATACATTGACTGCACATGTCTGAAATGAGGTTGGGAAGAGAAACTGAGACGGCTAATGAGGACAAGGTCTTTTCATGAAAATACACTCTTAAGATTGAGGAGCTGCTTCTGAATCTGCTGACCTAAATGAACCTCCTCCGGTTTGTCGTAACAAATCGAGGTCACATCTGTTGCTCTTTGCAGTAAGTTTCAAAATTATTTTCCTAGATTTTAATGCAGATTTTAAGGATGAAAGCATGGAATGCAGTGCCTGAAGTTCTAATGAGAAACTGGAATGTAAAGTCAGAGCTGCTTCATAATCCAATTTTCTCTGTGTGCTTGAGGCAGCTGCCTCGGGCCTATCATACCATTTAAAAGCATAATTACCCTTTTTGTGTTATCTTTCATGCTTAAGCTTCAAGAGGGGCATTAGTTTCACATTCCAGCGTTGTTGAGACATTTCCTCTATCTGGGTGTTAACCTGTCACTCGAGTATAACATGTGCAGTTACAGGTTAGCTACAGTGAGTCTTCTCTGTGATTTACAGTAAAACTGTAAACACTCGGTTTATATTATCGATTTATATTTACAGTCTTAACAGTTGCATTCTTTTGTGGATATTTAAATTTTTTAAAAAAAGAAGGTGGCAAACTTTTTCGACATGATTCAACACGCGTGTGCTGTTACCACTTGTTTAAAAAACAAGATTTTTAACCTTGTTGACCCTGTTGCAGCAACAATTTGGTTTTTTAAAGACATTTTTTATTCAATATGTCAAACTCCAAATACAATCAGGTGAGAAAACGCATTTCTCGAGCAGTTTAATAAACACAGCTGCAGCTGTTCTCCCTGCTGTGATGGCTGGAGATGATTATTGTTCCAACTGCTGCTGTTGTTCAGATGAGGAGAAGAAAGCCTTTTATGGTCCATTTTCGTGACCCTCTTCTGAACCCTGAGACTTTTACCTCTGGACCCGTCTGCTGCTTTGAATCCTGTCAGTTCCCATGACTGTATCTCCTATAAGATGTTCCTTCTTTTGATGCCTTTAGATTGAACAGGTCACATTTGCAAATATGTCTTTTTATTTTTTTTTCTTGAACATTTATTGTCTCATCATTCTCTGCCAACCGTCCTGGACATTCAGCGTCCTGCTGGTGGCTCAGAAACCTGAACGTGTGCAATCAGATCTCGTCTCATGTAAGTAAATACAAGCTAGATTTTTTGTGTTGGTTCTTTGTTGACGGTTCCTGAGAAAACCAGTTTAACAGCTGACAAAGCCCATGCTGAAGGGAAGACAATCATTCCTGTCATGGTAATCAGTCCTTGGTAGGTTCTATTTTACACCCACTTGTCCTTTAGGTCTATCTTATGAATCATCAGCTCCTCCATCCTGGTGCTTTTAACAATGTCAGGACCTACATCCAGGTTTCTAAGCAACCAACCAGAAGCTCTCGAATTCAGTTTAGTTTTATGGTTGGTCTCCTGAAGGGGTGTCAGTGAGTTTAGTAACTTCACAAGCAGTGCATTCTTGTGATTGTCCTCCCTGAGTGAGTAGTAAAGTTGACTCTTTGTACTCACATTTGCATTTGGCTCTGATATCTTACCTTTCAGGGACGTTCTCAGAAATCTGAATCTGGATGGAACCTCACTTCTTGTTTTGTAATGTGACACAATACAATAAAAAGACATTTGGAGAAGTTTTCTAAAAAAAAAAAAATCTTTATTCTTGTATCGTCTGCCAGCTTGTCTTAATGTAAAAGGTCAGATAATGGGTCAATTTTTGCTCCTTGTGAAAAGGAACATTTTTCTTTTTTGTTTTGTGCATTTAATTGTTTACTTAATATTTTTCCAGTGTGGATAATAAACTGAGATCTTGAAAGTTCATTATAATATTTGTGACTTATTTAAACAACCAAACACTAATAAGTGTCTTGACAGTTTCGAGCAGTGTTTCCAGGAAGATCTAAACTCTTCTTGATTTGCACTTTGCAAAGTGACTCGATCTGTTATAAGAACACTTTTTCTTTTTTTATACGTTCACCTGCTGCTAAAAACCTGTCCATGTGTCTGAGTGTCCATGTGTTCATTTGTAAAATATTTCATCAACCACATGAAGGATTTAACTGTTTATGTAGTCATTAGATGTACAATTACACCCGATTAAATCCAGTTCAAGATGGCTGCCACAGCTGATCAACCTTAACTAACAAAAATGACTATAACAGCTTCACATCATCAATGAGTGTAAACAGATCGCATGAGAGCCTGGTAAATTTCACCAAAACAGGTACATCTCTGTCAATTCTAGACATAAGATGATTTTAATTTGAAACGTATAGACAGTGAGTGTTATGCATTCCTTGGACTGGGTCTTAAATTGTCAAGGGTTGGGGCGAATGGGACCCAGATGCAGGCAGCACTCAAAGGCATGATGATTATGTTTAATTAAAAAACAAAAGGCTGATGAGGCAGCAATAGTAAATTACAAAACACCAACACCACAAGCACAAAACACCAGAAGGAAGAAGTAACAGTGAAAATACATCAAGGGTTAAAGATACTAAATCAAAAGTAAAATAAATAAAACTAGAAAAGCATTTGGGGAGCGCAGACCTCCGCCAAGCGGACATATTGTAGAAAGTACTATGTCCGTATCCTTAAAAAAATTCCTGGATCCAGGCGTTAATCCGAATCACCCCCAAAATCTAAACAATTATTCCTTGGGTCATTTCTGACCTTCCCTGAAAATTTCATCAAAATCCATCCATAGGTTTTTAACTTATCCTGCTAACAAACAGACCCTGATGAAAACAATATTGGTGGAGGTAATAATCTGTCATGTCCAGTGCTCTGTGTCTGTGTTGTGGGTTTTCTGTGTCGGGTGAGGGATCTTCTCAAAGAAACCATCTTCGTGGAGAGCCAGAGCAGGCTGATTGATCACAGCTGGCGGAGATCCGGACTGATGAGGAGTGGGAGCTGTACTTAAGCTGCAGGCAGACTGTCAGTTGACGCCTGGTTGTTGACCTAAATGGTAACACACCATAAGCTATTTCTTCCGAGTTTCCTAGTGCTATTTAAAAGTTTAAATGTTCCGAGTTATCTCCTTGTTGTTTCCAAGTAACCTGTCTTCTCTCCAGGATTACACCCAGAGTTCTCACTCCTCAGTCCTCCGAGAAACCTCCTTCCGAGTTCCAGTGTTCCTGAGTCTTTGTGCCCCCCTGGATTATCTCTTTGTTCTCGTGGATTACCCCTGTGTCTCACCTGAGCACCCCTGCACTCCTCGTGACCTCCTGTGTTCCTCCTTGTGACTCTCCCTGGTTCCCAGCTTCATCTCCGCCATCAGCCTGCCTGCTCTCCAGCCTGCTCACCCGACACACACCTCCAGGACTCCATCTCCTCTCACAGACACATCACTGGACCTGCCTTCCCCATGTTCATCATCCTCAGCTCTCCCTCCTGGAGTTTCCCGAGAACCATCTACGTTGTACATTTCACATTCACCACTGTAAATAAACTTTCACCTTTTTTCACCTGAACTTGTGTCCTCGTGTGAGTCTGCATTTGGGTCAGAACCTCTCCTTGCGAGATCGTGACACAATCAGACTTGTTGAATAAATAAAGAGCACAGCAAGAAACCAAGAGCAGAACAGGAAACACAAAAATCCTTCAAAATAAAATCACAGGAAATCCTGGCAAAACATTTAGCAAGAAACATGAACACAAAAACAAAATCAAAAACCCAAGAACATAAAGTTAATTATTATCTGCATTTTTACATGTAATTCATGTTCTTCTCATTGGCTGATGTTTGTTCTTGTTAGCAATATTTTTTCCACATGGTTTCTGCAAGATTGGCAAAGACAATCTTGTACATCAGGAAATCATCCTGTGGCTTTAAAACACATTAACCACTAAATGGAGAAGCTTGTTTTGCACCTGAGAATACACTGTCCTGCCATTGTTCTCTGAACTTACACACAGTATTTTGGGCCATACCCAGGCTAGTTCACAGGCAGTTGCTGATTCTATTTACAGTTTCCATATTCCAGATGTTTTAATAATAGCAATCTGGTTTTAGGAGAAGAAAACAAAACAATTGTTTTAATTGTTTTGTCTTGACAGGTGGAGGGCTGCACAGTGATGCAGTTGGTAGCAATGTTGCCTTGCTGCGAGAAGGTCCTGGGTTCAAAACCCGCTAGGACTTTTCTGCGTGGAGTTTGCATGTTCTCCCCGTGCATGTGTGGGTTTTCTCCAGCTTCCTCCCAAAGACCAAAAACGTGTGAGGTTAATTGGGAACTCCAACTTGTCCCTAGCTGTGAGTGTGTGTGTAAGTGGTTGTCTGTATGTGGCCCAGCTTCATCCTGCTATTACTTGTGAACAAGACCCCTAGAAACTTAAACTTCTCATCTCTGCTCTTGGCAAGGCAGATCAAAATCTAATCTTTCTTTGCTCAGTGTACAAACCCATTGTTTAGACTCAACCTGTGATCAAAAGAACTGTGAGGAGATGATCACAGGAAGCTGAGGAAACTATTTAAGGATGTTTTGAGGCTACAGACTGAGTGGCACTCTATGAGCCACATGGAGAGGACATCAATGCTATGACTGTGTGACTGATTATGTAAACTTCTGCGTGGACAACATCATTCCCACCAGAACAGTGAAGTGCTTGCCCAATAACAAACCCCGGATCACCAGTGACCTGAAAGGACTATTAAAAAAGAAAGAAAGAGTTTTCAGGGAGAGATACAGAGAATTATTGAGAGGTGTACGAAGAGAACTTAAAGTCAAGATTAGAAGCAGGTGTACAGGATAAAGCTAGAGAACAAGCTCCAGCAAAACAATGTAAGAGATGTGTGGTCAAGGATGAAGAAGATCCCAGGCTCAAAGCCTCAGTCACAATGACCCGTACAAACGCATCATTAGTACAAATCTCCCATTTTCTATGACATCTGGAGTTCTTGAACATTCCTGAAGGCAGGCATTGATTCCTACAGGTAGTTATTATGGTTGAGGCATCAATAACTTGATTAATCCTGTGTGCAGCTTGTTTTGAAGGAATTACACTAGCCTCTCTATGCAAAGGGTTTGCATGCCATGTTTTTGGAAAGTCTTGAAGCAGACCATTGACCTGGCCCTGAGCTTCTGAACAAGCACTTACCATAACATTAGATTATCATGGATCCCATTTCTGGTATTGTTCCTTTTTCTCCTGTGGCAGCTGTAGCCGAATGGGGAAGGAGACTGCCTTTCGGTTGGGATATCAATTTGAAGACACAGGTGGAGGCCTCCACAATCACCTGGATTAAGGAGACTACCTCAAAAACAGACCACAGTTTGTGAGACTGAAGGATTGTGTGTCTGACCAGGTGATCAGCATCACAGGAGCACCACAGGGGAGTGTACGCTCACCATTCCTTTTCACTCTGTACACCTCAGATTTCAGTACAGGTCAGAGTCCGGTCATCTGCAGAAATACTCTTCAATGACTCTTCAGTTGTTGGTTGGATCAGAGTTGGACAAGAGTTTGACAACGGAGAACTGGTGGACCGCTTTGTGTCCTGGTGTGAAAACAATCATCTCATCTTGAATGTGAACAAGACAAAGAATATTATGGTGATTTGAGAAGGAGCAGCAGCATGCCAAAACCCATTTCCATCATGGGAGAAGAAGTGGAGGTGATGGGTAGTCCACTGAACTGAAGATGCAACAGTGATGCCATTTTTAAGAGGAGATAGAACAGATTATTTTTCTTTAGAAAGCTTAGGTCCTTCTATGTTTGCAGCTAAATATTTAAGATCTGAAGTATGTTGTGGAGAGTTTGATTACACCTGTAGTCACATGTTGGGGGAGGAGCATCAAAACAAGTGGTGCAAAAAGGCTGAACGAACTTATAAACAAGGCTGGTTCTGTTCTAGAGACTGATCTAGAGTTTTTTTAGATAATTGTGCAATGTAGGATAATTCGAAAAATTTGAAAAACATCACGGAAAACCCTCATCATCCTCTTCACAACAAAGTAACTCAACAACAGAGTGTCTTCATTCAGAGGCTCCTTCAGATCCACTGCAGCACAGACTGCTACAGGAGATCCTTCTTGCTCACAGCTAGAAATGATGGACAATGATTTGAAAAAATTGTTTAAAGGTACAGTATGTAATAATTTTACAGTGAAATACTCACACAACAGTCTAATGTCCCACAAATGTTGAAAATAAAGTCACATTGTAACCGATCTGGATCTCAGCTGGCTGGGTGGTCACTAGTTTCGGTCGTTTAAAAAAAATTAGCCGGGAATAATTATTTACACGTCCAGACTTCCGGGTTCCATAACCAATCACATGTGAGTCTGCAAGGCTGCCAAGTCTTTAACACAAGCAGCTGTAATTCCACAACAACCAGCAGCAAAAAGTAAGAAACTACCACATCATTCCAAATGAGCAGCCAAGCTGCACATGATGGGGTGTTCAAACACATTTAGGAAAACTCAACACTGAACAAATAGGCCTTCAGACATTCACAAAAATTTAACAAATACAAGAGAAACAAAAAAATGAGAATCAACATCAGAACTGGAAACTCAAAAGAAAAATCCAGGAGGGGAGGAGGTGAGTGGCTGAGAGCGGACATTTTTTTTTCTACATGAACTGCGGGACTCTGATCTGACAACAAGGTCTAATTCTTACATACTGTACATTTAACAATAAATCAGTTTTAGTAACTTTATTTTAAAAGATTTTATGAGCTTATATGTTAATGACATGTATGATATGTTGGTGATTTTAAACCTTGCTGTGTGTATGTGTGAATGGTTGTTTGTCTCTATGGGGCTCTGGATGGACTGGCGACCTGTCCAGGTGTGACTCCTTTTCCCATTGACCACTGAAGACCAAAACCAACACTGTGGAAGAACAAATGGGAAACAAATATGGATGGATGGAGGTTTGCATAAATAGCATGTGTAATTTGTTGAGTAATCTTGAGAGAGGAGCAGGTCTTACAGGATCCTTCTTCTTCCTGCTTCCTTTCACTCACAGTTTTGTAAACGTTTGTGTTGGTTCAGTGATGATGTATGTAAAGTTAACTGAGTGAAATAAATGGTTGAACAATATTAATGAAATAAATAATGCTTCAATTGATGGAAATGTTCAAACTGGGCACACTGATGGGATTTCTAGAAAAAAAAAAACATATAATCATGGCCAGCTGGCATTTAAAAATATTAAACATTTTAGATATTAGAGTTGAATATTAATAAAATAATGTAAGATATTGTGGTGGGGATGGTTCCAAATCTACAACCGTCATTTACGTCAGACGCTACATAAGCGACCTACATCCAAGTGAGCATTAAAGCTTGTGCAACATGTGGCTGTAGTTTGCTCCTCAGACACCCAAACCCTTGTCGGAGGCGGGGTTTCCAGCGCTGCTTCAAACAATGCAAGGTAAAAATAAAGGATATTAAATAGTTCTATATGAAAAGTAGGTGTTAATAGTTTTATTAACTTTTCTGGAGAGTGACAGTGTCCTGTGCTGTAGGTTCTGCATGTCTGATTGCAATGTTTTTACCATTAATTAAAAAAAAAAAGAAGGAAACTATCTTCAAACACCTGCCAGAGTTGAGTAATGTCAGCATACCAGTCTGTTAAGCTTTGCAGAAACATTTTGACATATTTGGAATTTTCTTTTTTTTCGCTTGCTCGTGAGAAGATAAAGTTCTGTGGGTGAAGTAGCAGTTTGGATTTACAACCTGCAAATTGGGGCACATTTAAAATTTATTNCCCACGGTCCGCACCCACATCCGCCAGATCCGCCGCATATGGTCTGGAACCAAGCGTGCGCTGGAGCGCACGGCGGCGAAGACTAAGGCGGGTGCGGACCGCAGACGCACCCCGGCTCCCACCTACTCCCCGGGACAAAAGGTCTGGCTCGCCTCCAAGGACTTCCCCCTCAAGGCCTCTACCAGGAAGCTCTCCCCACGGTTCTTGGGCCCCTTCACTGTGGAGGCCGTTCCCGGTCCAGCTACGGTCAGGCTCCGGCTCCCCTCTCACCTCCGTGTCCATCCGGTCTTTCATGTGTCCAAGGTGAAGCCCGTCCTGTCCAGTCCTCTCTGCCCTCCGCCACCTTCCCCCCCGCCCGCCCGTATGATTGACGGCCACCCGGCTTTCACAGTCCGGCGGATTGTGGGTGTCCGTCCCCGGGGGCGGGGTTTCCAATACCTGGTGGACTGGGAGGGTTATGGCCCTGAGGACCGCTCCTGGGTTCCCCGGTCCTTCATCTTGGACCCCACACTGATCACGGACTTCGAAGCGTCCTCCGCCTCGTCGTCCTCATCCCTTCCTGCATCTTCGGCGCGACCGCCTGGAGGCGGTCGTTAAGGGGGGGGGTACTGTTATGTGGCTGATCTGCCTGTGGCTGTGAGTGTGTGTGTGGGTGCGATTAACCTAATTTCCAACAGGTGGATCAGCTCTGGAGCGGCAGGTGTGGCTCATTCTCCTCTTCACCTGAGAGGGGATTTAAGGGGAGGATCAACACGAGACAGGCGCCAGATAGTTCTCTCTCTCATCACTTGGTAGAGGTTCTAGTACTGACCATATGCACATTCCTGAAAGACGAGCCCCATAACGCTTGGTCTTTCTTTTCCTTTCTCTACAGGAGTTTCACCCGGATCCGACGCCTCTCCGAGGATCTGCACCTCCTGTCCTGGAGACAATCCGATTCCACAGGCTCTCACGCTGGCTTGGTTCTCCCTGGATTTGTTCTCCGCCTGTCTCTTCCTCCCCGGAGCCTGCACCTGCTGGACACACAGACCCAGAGCTGATCTGTTCACCCTCCAGCACCTGCACATCTCACTCCGGACCACAGACCTCTTTTCAGCCACCAACAACTCCTCCTCTCAACCACCACCATCTGCGCCATCCAAGTAAGCCATCTCTCATGTTCTCATGCTTGCTCCAACATCACAACCCCCAGATAACTAACCTGTGTTCTCACCGTTTAGAGTCCCACGGTTCCATCCCGGTGAGGCCCGGTTCCTGTACCGCCAGCAGCACAGGAGTTACGTGCCTGGCCGTGCTCTTTCTCATATCTTCAATAAACACTTTAAAACTGTTTTGTTGTCTGGAGCTTGTGCTTGTAAGAGGGTTCGCACCAAACAGAGGCCATGACATTGTGCAACATGTGGCTGTAGTTTGCTCCTCAGACACCCAAACCCTTGTCGGAGGCGGGGTTTCCAGCGCTGCTTCAAACAATGCAAGGTAAAAATAAAGGATATTAAATAGTTCTATATGAAAAGTAGGTGTTAATAGTTTTATTAACTTTTCTGGAGAGTGACAGTGTCCTGTGCTGTAGGTTCTGCATGTCTGATTGCAATGTTTTTACCATTAATTAAAAAAAAAAAAAGAAGGAAACTATCTTCAAACACCTGCCAGAGTTGAGTAATGTCAGCATACCAGTCTGTTAAGCTTTGCAGAAACATTTTGACATATTTGGAATTTTCTTTTTTTTCGCTTGCTCGTGAGAAGATAAAGTTCTGTGGGTGAAGTAGCAGTTTGGATTTACAACCTGCAAATTGGGGCACATTTAAAATTTATTGTCTAAGTCACTCAGAAATCCTCAAATGCTTCTTCTTTTTCTTCTCTGGACTTGTTTGATCAGATGTCATGTAACCACAACATTCTGCTAAAAAAAGAACTGAAAAAGGGTTGCAGCTTGAGTTTGAAAGAGAAAGTTGAATGATGCGTGATGAAAACTGCCAAATTATATTTAAAAAGCTGTTATCAACTGTTTATATACATTCTGTTTTATTATAGACATGTGTTGTAATCCAAGGCTGTGGGGGGGAGTGTTTGGGGGCGGGGTGCTTTCCTGGTTTTGCAACATGCAGCACTCGTTCCTCTATTTCCTGATTTGTATGAAATGAAAATTTAATGTAAAATCTTATACTGAGCCGCTTCTACTTTGTTTGTTATGTCCTCTCACAGTTTTTCAGCTGTCCCTCCTTCCTGCTGTAGTTTAAACCCTTTTAATAGGATTTACTTTTAACAACAAAGAGAGTAGAACTCTGGAGCCCAGAGGATGATCAAAGAATGCCGCTCCTCTCAGATTACCCCCAGGGGGCTCCGTTTCCCTTTTGTGAATGATTTTCACAGCAACGTCTTCTTTGATGTATCTGTAAGGATCGCTTAAAAAAAAGAGTTTCTCATGTTCACTGACCAACAAACAATATGAGCCAATAGATGAGCGATTAAGCCTGGAAGTGATGATCATGATGATAACAACAGGAGAAAGCACAGGGTACTGAAAGTCTTCCCCAGCTATCTGTCTGCTCACTTTACTCACTCCACCCACATGGCATTTACTGGCAGCTAAATATCTTAACACTGGTAGGAATGTGTTTGTCTTTCCATCCTGCTGAGAACAATTAAACAAGTTTGACAACTGAAAAATAAAACTTTATACAACAGCCATATAAGATGCCAGTGTATCCTAAATTTCACATGAAGGTGAAGGATTGTTGGTAAGTTCTTGCCCTCCACTTCTCCAGTGTCAACAGGAGAATAAAACATGCTGACTCGTGTCAGCTGTGAGTGACTGCCACAAACTCCTGGTTTCAAATAAAAAAATGAGTTACCTAATTTAATCTTATGAAACTTTTTCAGGAAGGGAGGAGCTTTGAAAGAAGAGCAGCTCAGTCATCACACAGCGGCTCCTCCCACAGGCAACAGATACCGCCCTTCTGCTTTAAGCTCACTCCCATCACTCTGAGGTTAGATCACCCTCAGACGGTCCCACACTTCTCTCCAAATAGCTGCAGGTTGCTCTCACAGTGGAGCACAACGCAGGTGTGACTGCTCCTGAACGCGGACACTTTTCCTGCCTGTTAATCATCAGCTTGGCACAGAGACATTAACTCCAAACTTGTATTACAGACATTTGACTGCCAAGCTCTCTGCTTTATCTGCTTTGTGCATCTTTGGCAGTTTGATTTTGACAGTATTCTGGACCATCAGAGTTAGAACAGATCAGTTACAGCAAGTCAAATTTAAGAGTTTATCTACAGGTAACCAGGAAAATGAATTTTGATGAGATTCTCAGTGTTATTGGAGGCTTTGGGAAGTTCCAGAAGATCTTGTATGTGTGGATCTGTGTACCTCAGATCTTCCTGGCTTTCCACATGCTGGTCTCAGTGTTCACCGGAGCAGTTCCTCCACATTTGTGCCGCTCTACATGGCCTTCAGAGAGCACTCCAGCACCTTTGAACTTCAGCCTTCTTACTGGCCCTGATGGCCGTCCTGAACTGTCCTGCTTCACTTCCCTGAACCACAGCGATACTGCAGCTCTCAGAGATGGACAGTCGACTGTTAGCTGCCAGGGGGGCTGGGAGTACAGCAGAGAGACATTCCAAAGCACCATAGTGACTGAGGTGAGTGAAAAACCAACAGCTTCTCTGACCATCTTTTATGGTTTTGACTGTACAAAATATCCATAATTTCCCTTAATGTGTTTTACACGACAACCCTACAGCTGTGGAATGAGGAAAGTCTTCGCAGTTTTATTACAGGGGGCTTCAGCGACATGTGAGACAGAGACGGACAGATGGGGGGGGTTAAATGATGGACCCATACAGTGCAGGCATCCTTGAAGCCTCCCTGCATGCCCTGGCTGGGCATGTTTGGAACACGTGAAGAAGAGGGTTGGGCAGCAGCAGTAGTTACATGACCTTAATGATGCGAGAGGTTGGTGCCATGTCACGTGTAGCAATTATCAGCCCATGTACGCTCATCACATTAACATGGGAGCAGGAAGGAGATCAGCAGATGATTTAGGAATCAGTAAGTAAATGACCCCACCGTGTGAAGAACAATAAAGAGACACGTTCAAGCTTCAAACAATGCAGATGTTTCCTGCATGTTGTTTTTATTGATTTGAAAGTGTTGTGCAGAACCTTTTTTTTTGTCCTTCAGTCATTGTGATTTGTTTATAACGTCCTTGAGAGCAAAATGGCCAAAACAGGTTTATCCCACTGAAGTGCTCTTAGACGTTTGATAGCATTTAACTTTTTGGATTGACAGTCCAAGGCAGTAAACACATGCTCATGGTGCTGCAGCCACCTGTGAGATTTACCTTGAAAGGACCAGGAATGTTTCAAATCCAGTTTTTAATAATTTTTCAAACCTTTTTTCAGAGCAGAGTGTTGCTCAGGGGAACTCCTAGCGGCCTTGAGTTGTTTCTGATCACCAGACTTGTCACAGTTTTTGATCATCTAACATACATCCGTAATGGGAGGTCAGATTGAGTTTCATTAAAAAGCTGAAGATGTTTCTTCCTGTCCTTACAGTGGGATCTGGTCTGTACCAACTCCAACCTGAACAATTTGGGCTCCTCCATCTACATGTTTGGTCTCCTTGTTGGAGCTGCTGTATTTGGAAACTTGGCTGATAAGTAAGTGATCAACTTCCCACACGACCTTCTGATGACTGTTGCACAGATTTAGTCATTTCTGTCACATTACCTCATCTTATTATGTGTATTGCTTTCTTCTGTCTTTTGTTTACCAGATACGGTCGCAGGATCATCATCCTCATTAGCCTGGCTATCCAAGCTACCTTCGGTGTTGCTGCTGCTTTCGCCCCTAATTTCTATGTCTACACTGCCCTGCGCTTCATGGTGGGAACGTCTATCTCTGGAGTTATCATGAATGCCTTCGTTCTAGGTCAGTGCTTTGCTATAAATCTCAGCTCATTGAGAAAAAAAAAATCATCAATTTTCTATACACATACAATGTAGTTAAAATATCTAAACATGTAGAAAACGAAGGAGGTGAGAGAAATACCAAACATTTGTTCTGAATATGAGATTTATACTTGCAATAAAAAAATAAATTGATTTTATAAGTCATAGGAGAATTTCAAAGTTCAGTCACTTAGGTTCAGAAAATCTAAAGAACTGGAGCCTCATAGTGGATTCATTGTTGAGGAAAAGATCTTCTATTTTTGCTTTATTGTCACTCAGAAATCGCTGATCAACGAGCAAATTTGAATCTCAGGCAACCTGAGTAAATACAAAATACAGTTTTGAAGTGATGTTTTGGGTTATTGAAGGAAAAAGTATGACTTAAACTAACCTGCTCTGTGTGAAAAAGAACAGATGGCAGTGGTCATGTGATTGTCTGGAGCCATTCTGGTGCTTCAAGACCTGGATGACTTGTTGTAACTGATGTAACGAATTCTGCTCTACTAGAAGAAATGAAGGTTTTGGAGTGTCCTGGTTAAAATCAGGACTTAAATTTGGTTGAGATGGTCTAGTAGTAACTTAAACAGGATGTTCATGCTGGAAAACTCTTCAATGGGTCAGTAGTAAAACAATTCTGCAGACCAAATTCCTCAACAGAGTAAAAAAAAAACTGGTCAGTTCCTACATTTGTGATATTGCAGTTTTTGATCCAAGAACACGCTCGTAACAGGTTAATTATGTTTTCACACAGATCAAGCTGGTTTAGGGTGGATTATTTTTCCCCTTAATAAATTAAATTATCATTTAAAAACTGTATTTTGTAATAACTCAGGCATTTTTGTCTGATATTAAAATTTGTTTGATAATCTGAAACATACAAGCTGTACTAAGGTCATGAAAAGTGATTGTGATACTTCCTATATGCAAGTGAGATAAATGTAAATCCAAACAATCCTATCATTTCTTCCACAACATTAACATTATAAACCAAAACTTTCAGCAAAGATAAGTAGATAATTAAAAACAATTATAGTTAGTGGTTAAAGAGATAAAATATTTCCTGGAATATGTTAAACAACTTGTATCAGTTAAAGAGGAACGATGATAAACGGCTGTCAAAATCGACTTCTACACAACCTTTTTCAAGATAAGGTTGAACTCTGACGGCTCCACTGGCTTTATTTTATAAACATCACACATTGAGCTGATACCATGACTTGATAAATGCACAGATCAGCCCAAATACTAAAATCCCAGGTCTGATATGAGCTTGTTACTTTTCCTTTTGCTGTGAAATGCCTTTGACCTGTTGGGTCATGGACACAGGATCTCCACGCGTGTCTTTTGGAGTCTGGCACCAGGGTGTTTGATGAGAAGTGTTTGGGTGCTTCAGGGGTTAGATGGTGACGTGGGAAATTTAGGGTCAGGTGAAGGATTCCCAGTCCTACCAGCAGAGCAGAGTGCTGTTCCCTCACCTGGCAGTGCTTTAAGTTTCATGGCTGATGTTTTTCCACATCTTTTTACAACACAGGCACAGAATGGACAGGTCTAAAACAGCGAATGTTGGCAGGCATCATCACTGACTACTTCTTTGGCTTTGGATACATTATACTCGCTGGAGTTGCGTACCTCATCAGGGACTGGCGCAAGCTGCAGTTAGCTATATCAGCACCTGGCTTTCTCTTCATCATCTACATCTGGTGAGTGGGCAGAACCTTGACTGAGTGAGGTAGAATCAGAAAAACAAAGTCCTTCCTCAAAAAAGATTTCATGAGTACCAAATAAAAAGTATGTAAAATTGGCCGTCTGAGTTGTTTTGGGCTTATGAAATATGAGAAACACGATCCTCTCACCACAGAAAAATGTGCTGGTTCTTTGTGAGGTTGGCCTGTTTGCTTCGTGCTGTGCATGTTATTTATGGTGCTCATCTGACATAAGCTAAGAGAGAAAATGAATAATAACTACATTCCAGGGATGGTGTCAGGTGTGAAACAGGGCAGTCAAAGTTTGCCCCAAAGCACTGAGAAATGATGTTTGTAATTTATTTGGAAGAACTGAGTAACTGGTCCTCATATTTTCAGGGTTTTGCCTAAATCAGCACGTTGGTTGATGACCAATGACAGGAACAAGGAAGCGTGGGAACTGATACTGAAGGCAGCACAAATGAATGGCATGCCCATCACCAAGGATCTGGAAAAGTTTCAGGTAATAGTGTGTGGCCATCATTTATCACGTCTGTCATGGATATGTTGAAGCCATCATCCTCTGTTCCAGGGTGATTTCATCTTTTATCAAAGTGTCACACTCACATCCATAAGGATATATTTATTTTAAAATGACGTTGCAGCTGAGACCTGGCCTCCCCGTTTCAGGCTTTTTAATTATTTAATTTAAAACAGGTGCAGCTACAAACTAGAAGTTTGTGAAGTTTCTTTTCACCTCTTTTATTTTCACACTATAAATCTGGACTCATGTTTTATCTCATTGTCTTTCACTGCAGTGCAAAATCATTCATGACAGTGAAATCAGATACTGATAAAATGTATGAGCTCATAATTCACACACGATCGTATCAATTCAAAACCTGGACTAATGAAACCAAAACTGATTGTGAAATGCTGTTATGATTTAAAGGAAGTGAAATTTTGTTGTTTTCGTCTATTTTTAGCAGAAGGAAGACAACAGCTAGATTCTTTCTTCTAAAGAAGAAGTTTGGGTTGTTTTTCTTTTAATTTGGGGGTTTTAAATCTCATAGCATGACATTCTAAAATGGTGACGAGGCACTTCTCAGCTCATGTGATGTGTAAAAGTTAACTTCCTCCTTTAGAAATTGTTGATAATTGAAACAGTGTAATGAGACATTCCTCGGTTTGAACAAACTGCAGGGATTCAGTTTAATGTTTTATTGACTTTCTCAAATCCATCAAAAAATTTTGACCTTCAACCAGAAACAAATATTCAGCTTGAAATTAAATGTCTGCAGGTTTCAATGTGCATGCAAACTGAATAAAGTGATTGAACACAGTAAGAAAACAGCTTTGCTGGTAAAAATCTTTTGGATTAAATGACTGAATGTGTTCTTATGTACTATAATACAAAGTACAATGTACAGATTGGACTGTAATACCACATGTGGTTCTGTTACAGATCCAGTTTTTGCAGTCGTTTATTGGTACAATGGTACTCTGCCTGAGGTGTAATGTTGATGTAGAATACCATGTCAGATTGTTGCCGCTGTGCACAGTTACATAAGAACAACAGTAGCTTAAACGTCTGGCTCTAAGCTGCTCACATTAGCTTAAACTTAAAGTAACATCCACAGCTGTCTTCCATTCAAAGAGAATTTTCATCACGTCTCTAACCTCAAAGAGGAATGCGTCTGCCTCAAGACGTTTTATTATAGTCTTTAACTGAAAACTAACTTACAGGAGACAAGAAGGGTGCATATTTTTAGGTTTGGGGCAGAAGTAGTGGTTGGCTCCAATATCTGAGTAATAAAATGCACAAATACTCCCTGATGTGTTGGTCCCCTCACAGCTCATTGAAACAAAGCTTCACTGAACAGTGACTCCATTAAAAGCAGTTTTTAAAATGTTTGTTTGTCTTTAGTTTGTGTTAAATTAAACAATCAAACAGATAAATTCTAAAAATAAAATATTTATTTTGTTTTTATTTTTTGTAACCCTAAAGAGATGAATTACAATCTGTTTCAAACTGTTTACCATAATCAGCATCCAAGGTGATTCAAGCCTTTAATCAGCCTGTTTAAAGGAAACAAACAGATTTTTGAGTAGATTCGCTTCAGTGTGTGCACCACACTGAATGTGATCAAGAGAAAGCAAAGGCTACAACAATCTGAGCTCAGACAGAAGACTTTAGATCTCCGTGTTCAAGGTAAAGACTACCAGACCATCTCCAAACAGCTTCATGTTTCTGTGATAACAGCTGACAATAACATAAAAAAGTATAAAATTCATAGGACTGTGTTTGACCCCCCCAGGACACAGGAGGAAATACAACCCAGGTTGATCAGAGGGATAGTTTAGAATGGTTAACAAAATGGGCAAGAAACATCCAAAACTATATAAACTAACCTCCAAGTTAAATGTTTGTCACTTTCTGATTGCACCATTGGTCATATGAACCATCATGGACTCCATGGAAAAAGATCCAGGAGGATCTAACAGAAAGCTCAAGAAAGTAAGACTGGAATAATTGCATGTTGATGAACTCCAAAGGTCTTTGGAGAAGATCCTTTAGACTGATGAGACCAACTAATGCTGTTTGGACAAAGATAGTTGTGGCTTTTTTAAATTTATTGTGTTAGAAAATGCACCAAAATACATCTGCATCTTTATGTTACACTATGAGCTTCAAGTAAAAGGCAACAGTAACCTTCCCTTACCTTATCTCTTGTTAGCATGCTAGCTTATTTGCATGTGTACTAACCCCAATGCATGGCCTGGTCATTTTTTACAAAAGCAACATTTATTTTGAACAAGAAGACAATGCTGACAGGAACTTATTCACTTAAAGAGGCCCTTCCATTAAAATGGTTTTTCTGAAGTTTCTGTTGAATATTTTAGCTCCACAGGTGTTCTTACCTTCATAGTGGGTGTGAAAACAGGTCAACAACTTCTCCCTTTTAGTTTTAATCTCTCAAACTACGCAAGTGGCGATAACACCCGAGTACTCCCGAGTCCGAACGGCCTGTAATCTGTTTCATCACAACACCTTTGTTCATTAGTATTCGGCATCTCCCACAGTTGAAACCACGCCTAGCATGCTGCTGGCTAAAAGCTGTAGCATACAATGTAGCAAACAGGAAGAGAGAATGCCTGATGTTACCATGTGCAGCATGGCAGGAAACAGTATACTCATGGGCTAGTTTGTTAGCCAATCTGAGTCCAGCAAATTTGAATAATGAATATGATTGAGCTGCTGCCAAAGCCTGACGAAGCAGCCTGATGGAAGGAGCTGGAACCACCCAAATTTTAACGCAGATAGATTGAAAGGTCTGTTAATCAGTGTTTCCTGTCGTTTTTTAGATATAAAATGCTTCATATTACTGGTTAATACTTAAGAAATAACCACAAAGTCCTGAAATTTGTATGAAATTACCTCTTTAAGAGTTTCTAAATTGGAAGAGCGTGCAGCTTGACTCCATCACGCTGTTCCCCAAAACCTCCGCCAGAAACCTTGGTGTCATACTGGACAACCAGCTGTCCTTCAAGGAGCAGGTTAACTCCGTAGCTCGCTCATGTCGATTCGCTCTTTACAACATCAGAAAAATCAGAGCCTTCCTGACAGACCACACCACACAGCTTCTGGTCCAGGCCCTGGTCTTGTCCCGCATCGACTACTGCAACTCTTTGCTGGCCGGTCTTCCGGCGTCCTCGGTTAAACCTCTGCAGATGATTCAGAACGCAGCAGCACGTCTGGTCTTCAACCAGCCCAAGAGGGCTCATGTCACTCCGCTGCTCATTTCTCTGCACTGGCTTCCAGTTGCAGCACGCATCAAATACAAAGCTCTGCTTCTGGCTTACCAGACTCTAACACACACAGCTCCTACTTACCTTCACTCCTTCATCCAAACCTACATTCCCACGCGTCAGCTACGCTCAGCCGCTGAAAGACGCCTAGCGCTTCCACTACAACGTGGCATGAGATCATGTTCCAAACTCTTCTCCTCTGTTGTCCCCCGATGGTGGAATGACCTACCAAACTCAGTCCGATCCTCAGAGTCGGCACCTACTTTTAAGAGCAGACTTAAGACTCACCTCTTTAAAGAACACTTTCAGTCTTAAGGAGGAATTGATTTATGATTTATGATAGCGATTTGGGAGTTTATCTCTACAAAAAAAAAAAAAATTGATACACTTGATGTATCAGCGTCGGAATTAAACTGGACTCCAAACAGTCCGCCTCCTTATATTGTTTCCTTCTCTTTGATTTCTTGCTTGTATGTTCTCTCAATATAAGTCGCTTTGGATAAAAGCGTCTGCTAAATGACAGTAGTAGTAGTAGGAAGAGAAGTGGTGCAGCTATCAACCCAAACATCTCTGATTTCATTTTCACTGCAAATATTTTCAGGTCAAGTATCAGCTAAATAAATCCTCATCAGCATTTATCCATAAATTCAACCCAACATGTCTTTTGATGCTTCTTATCTGTGTTTTATGAGCTAATCTTCAGTTAATGTGTATCGGTGTCTCAGTTCTGCAACAACTGCTATTGATCAGCAATCAGTGATAACCTGAGCATCTCATGTAGAGTCTCATAGAGAGGTCTGAATGCTGCTGCTGCTCAGGTTACATGTTGGGTGCAAGCTTTGCACTCAGTAGCAGTGATGTGAGTAAGCTAGTTAGATGAGCTTTGGCACTGCGTGCTACATTAGAACAGATCCCATAAATAAACAGACAAACCACCAATGCATGTATTTGATGGCACTGCTGTAGTGACAGAGAGGGCTCATTGTGTCACACTGTATGCAGAAGGCTGTTCAACACAGGGAGCCATTCAAACTTTGAATAAATGTTTTTTGATAACATGCTATCATTTCAACATGCAAACCATTTAAACAGCAACATGCTGCGATTACGTTTACCCTCTAACTGTGAAGCCTTCCCCTCAGACTTCTCCACATGTTTCATTTTCACAGGTCTATCAAACTGAAGAGAAAGCCATCGTGAAGAAAAAACACTCCTTCCTTGACCTCGTTCGAACCCCAACAATGAGAAAGCAGTCTCTGATTGTCTTTTATCTCTGGTAAGTGCTGGCAGAATTTTACCTTTCTATCACTTTTGGTAGTATTTATGAAAGTTGATGTAAGTCATGTCAGATTGAGAGGGTTGTACATGCTAACTAAATCTAAAGAGAAATCATCTCAGAGGTTTTAACTTCTGTTCACACTGCAGACATCTTGAAGGAGGATTGTTGCCACTCCAGTGTCGCTAAGTGCTTTATGAAATAATATGACATGTTGAGGTTATTAACATTTTAGGGTTTTTTGTTTTGTTTTTGCTTTTTGAATGATCTCATCATTACATCTTCAAAACAACTGATTACGGTACAGATCGCTGTCAGAGTGGGCAGTTTGAAGCCCCAAACAAAGGCAAAAACACTGGGATCTTGGTTGTAACAATAAAGGCTTCAATTAAGAAAACAAAAAAGTGGGTTCAAACGCTCTAAAAACAAAACTTAGTAGGAGTCAGTACAAGGAGCACGCAGGGCGGCAAAACAGACTAAACAACAGCTGGATCTGGCAATGAACTAACAAACTGAAGGCTGTTTACTCTAACAGGGAGAAGTGATCAGGGAGCGGAAAAGCAGAAGAACAGATGACTAGATAACAGGAAGGTGTGAGGATCAGAATGACAAAAAAAATGAACTGACGCAAGAGAGAAGAAATTAAACCGCTAGGACACAGCTGGTCACGAGAAGGTTAAATAATAATTTATAATACTAAACACAATATAAACATGTTTTAGAAGCACAAAGAATCCAGAACAGCACAAAGGTAAATCTGTAACATAAAGCAGAAGGAGAAAAGATAGATAGATAGATAGATAGATAGATAGATAGATAGATAGATAGATAGATAGATAGATAGATAGATAGATAGATAGATAGATAGATAGATAGATAGATAGATAGATAGATAGATAGATAGATAGATAGATAGATAGATAGATAGATAGATAGATAGATAGATAGATAGATAGATAGATAGATAGATAGATAGATAGATAAAGGCAGGCAGGATTTCTCCATCTGAAAGTGTCTGAAAGAGGGGAGGGACATTTGGTATAATACTTTAAACTGATTGGAGGACACACCAGCAAGTGCCCGCCTACCATGATTTGTCTTTAGCCAATCACAGGAAATCAAGCTCTTGCAAATCCAGTCAGGAGAAAAACACACACATCGTTGCCATCAAGAAAAACACAAAGTTCTTACCTTTGCTCATTTTTCAACAAACAAATTATCTCTATTTCTCCTAAAACAGATTCAATAGCTGCTTCTACGCGTACGTCCACCAACGCGGCCATGTTTCTTTTGCTTTGCTTGGGCACTTGCTGCTATTGTCATACCTGAACACCCGCCCCAAAGCACAATGCTAAGAAATGATTGGTCCGAACCACCAGTGGAGTCGAGTCAGACAGTTTAGTTGGAGGAGTACAAGACAGATTTTTGTGGGTTCTCCAAATCTTGCGAGAATCCATCGTGCAGCACAAGGCTATAATACATTTATATGCACAAAACATTTTAAATTTCACTATTTCGTGCTATTGCTTGACCGTGCACACCTCCTCTGGCGTTCTCCCACACACTGTCGCTGTCAGGCATAGGCTGCTCTGGCGTCCACGCACTCATGTCTGGCATGTCTGTTCTGTTACTTACAGCGTCATAGTGTACCGCTCTACAAGTATAACTCGGTTTGTTTGAGTGTTTTGTTTGAGGCTGAATCATAACTTTCTTTTACCCTGATATATTGTAACTGCGTTAATACATGATTTCCGATTATCTGTTATCAATACTAAACACTGCTGCCCATGTTTATAGTCCAAATGACCACCAACAGATAAATGCACACAACGTTTATTTGCACAAAACTGCTGGGCACCGAGGTTGTGCATATACCCGTTATCCAATGTGTATATATACACACTACTGGTCAAAAGTTTAGACACACTTTCTCATTCACATTTACTGGTGGCGTGATTGACTCCAAATGTTAATGAGTTCTAGTTGCACATCTAGGTTCTTTCTGAGAGTTTCATCAAAATCCATCCAATCACTCATTTTTACTAACAAACTAACTTCTGTTTTTAATACTTGACTTTACAGATTTGATTCTTTCTGCTTTATAAACACAAACAGCCTGAATAAGAAACCCTGCCATTATTTGTCGAGCTCAGTTCTGGAACGGATATGTCAGCATGCAGCTTGTTGGCAGAAACTAGCTGCTATAGAAATATATTTGCTTGATTTCAGGGCATGTACAAATTTGCTGTCTGCACACAGTATAAACTGAATGATGAACATTTCTGCATCATACAAAGCTTTTCTACTGCTTTCACTAATTCAAACAGAAAATGTTTTTGTACAGCTCAATTTCTGAATCTGACTCAGAGAAAGAATCCTGCAGACGAGATGCAACCTGCTGCAGCTCTCTGCAGCAGGTTGCTGTACAACAGTCTGTGTTTTAGACAAGTGAACACGGATCATTTTGGAGCTGTCAGAAAAGCCTCCAATCTACTTGTTACACATTACACATCAGATCCTGTCAGAGGAGTCATATTAAGTGTCAGCAGTCTAGTTAGATGTGGATTTTCTCACTTTACCTTCCATAACTCCAACCCCTCCCCGATCGACAGTATCACATTAACAAGCTACTCATTCACACGACCGTGCTGCTGCTGCTTGAAGCCACAATGTTGTAGCAAAATCACTCAGTGTAAAAAGCACAAACTGGTGAGGAAAACTGTGTTTGAACAGAAATCAGTGAATAAACAAACTACACTTGAAGTCAGAATTTATTATTTTTACTGCCACTAAGAGCTTCTGTTTTTACCAGAGTTTGCTTGTTAGCAAGATAACGAAAAATATTATGGATGGATTCTGATGAAATATTCAATAAAGGTCAGAGATAGCCTAAGAAACAAATTATGAGATTTTGGGGATGATCCGGATCAGCATCTGGATCCAGCCTTTTTTAAGGATTCTTCATCTTTGTGTGAAAAAGCTGTTTTTAATAGAGATTCAACGTAACTACTTTTTTCACACCGATACAACACCGATACTTGGATTTGAGTAGATACCAACACCGATACTTCTACCACACAGAAAAATGCTTGTTAAAACAAATGATGGTGAACTCGATAAAAAATAAAATATCAATAAAATCACCACAAAACTAAAACTTTAAGTGAAAAATAAACATTTTCTGTGGAAATTATTGCAGAATTTCCACATTTTAATTATCGGTTCACGGTATCGGTTAACTAACTGATACGAGTACATTAAAATGGTATCGGCCCTGATACCAGTATCTGTATCGGTGCATCCCTAGTTTTTAACATGGCTCCACAATAAATGGTCTAGGTGCTTAGTGCTTAGTGATGCTGTTTGGTTTATAAAGCACTCTCTAAGAATTAAAAGGAGTTGATGTGGTGACACTTCTTACTTCAGGGTTTGTTTCTTTCAGACAGGAATGTTTGATCTGTACACTGAAAGCTTTCTGTGTATCACATGCAGTTTCCTGGATTTAGTGGGTGTGTTCTTACTAAGTAGAATCTTTAACTCTGACTAATGTATTAGAGAGAAATCAACACCAGTGACCTTGCATGTGTTTTCTTGTGGCTGTGACCTCAGCTTTCCATTTCTTCTTCTGTGTTTTATTATTGCAAACCCAAACAACAGTAATTATCTTCTTGCTGTTTAAGAACAGTAGAGGTAGATATTTGATGCATCGTGGTGTTCCGACGTTCCTGACAATTTTCTTGAAAGCTATTAGAAACTACATGGGCAGGTGTAAAAGACTACTAGAGATAAAAAGAAATAAAATCAAAAAGCAACATTTTAGTGATGATCTATATAATCATTTTCAAACCATAAAGTGGAGGATTTGGCATTAGAAGAATGTGCAGTTCAGGTCTGTTTATGCTAACGATTGTGTGACCTTGTGATGTCTTTACTACAGCTTTTTTCACAAACTGACACAGTTTTCCAGGGTCTTTATGAAAATTCTGTAGCATGGTGTTGTGATGATCTCTTTAAGTCCTGTGTTATGCCTCTGTTTTCAGTCAGGATGAGCCTCTCGACTGCTCTCCACCCCTCCTCAGACTCATGTGCCTTTCTTGAGTTCATTCTCCAGTAAAAATGTAATTCTGAACACAAATAACACCCAATAATCCCTGAATAGTACCAGTTTTATTTTCAAATGTACGTCCTTCAACTGGAGTACCACCATGGACTGTTGGTACTGATCTCTTTTCAAGAGGAAGGTGTAAGGTTAATAAAACCCTGCAAACTGAGAGGGTGTTTAAGTTAACCAGTATGTTTAACCATGTTAAACTAATCTAACCTGGGCACAGGGTGCAGAATGGCACATTCACCAGTGTCCTACGCTCTGTTATTGTACAGCACATACACAAGAATAAGTTTTTAAATGCTGTGTTGCACCCATTGCTTTCTGTGTGCTAACAGATGACACCCAGCTCACATATTAACATCATTCAAACTTTAGCATTGCACTAACACATCGCTTCCATAAAGACTTTGATGGAGAAGTTCATTCTGGTGGTTTCCCAGTATGCAACTTTTTAGATATTAGCTTATTAACTTATTTGTGACCAAAACAAAAAATATATAATTTTCAAAGAAATATTAAACCACCTGCGATCAAAAGGTGCATTTAAAAAGCAGTAAAAGAGGTTTGTCTGATTTTTATATCACTAAAAAAATGTTAGTTAACACAAATTAAGACCTTTAGTCTGTCATTACAATCAGTTGACTCAGTTGTCCGTGTGTAGAGATGAAACTAACTTGTGAATGACATTACTGCTTGTCAACAACTGACTCATGTCCCTGTGAACACATAGTTCAAATTTTTTGAAACAGAAAACTTCCTCCTTCTCTTTAACATCAGTAATTGCAGGGATTCCTTCTGAACACTTGACAGAAACATTTTGTATCCACCCCTGGAAAAACTTGCTCAGTGACCAGTTGCCCTTCACGCACCTTTCCTGCACTTTTCATGCACCTTGCATACGCCCCTCTCTGCACTCTTAACTCCTGCTCTTGGCTTTACCCCATCATAAGTGCAGCACCCCCATCTTCCTGTCTTCAAACAGCCAGGGAAAATGAAATAAAACAATAACATATAAATAAAAATCCTGGCAGATTATATCATTTTTATTGATGTTGAGTGCTATACTATAAGGGGAAAAGGTGTAATGAAATGTAAAACAGTTGTGGCTCAATGAGGCTGTCGTATATCAGACCGAAACAAACTCAAATGAAAGATTTGACAGAGTTATGGGGTCACACCTCGACTGTGGAACGAGGCTAACGTGTTTTCATGTTGCATTGACACTGTTGATTCCTTCAAAAGCAGTTGAATCATTTTTACACACGCGTTTTAGTTACAGCTTTTATTTTGAAAAATGGCCTGTTTGTTTTCTTTTTGTGCCTCGTTATCATTTGATTATACTTTTCAATCCAAGGTCAGCAGTTCACCTTCTACATTTAGTTGTGACTCATTGAGTAATTTTTATCAGGAAAAGATAATGACATAAAACGTAGTTATTACTTCCTTATTTACAGGAGAGTAAGTGGTGCATCTTGCTGTTTGTTAAGAAACGTTTCTCAGCCTTCAACTTTTTTCTGTTTCTGTCTTTGTCATTTTCTTCTCTGAAGACAATAACCTGGTCCTTATAACATCATACAGAAATGTGTTTTATAAAAAAAAAGAAAATCAAATAAAGGTACATTACTTTAGTTCCACATTACAGGAATATTTGGGAAATGTTTTTACTATGATTCTCAGCTGCAGCCTCAAATCAGCTAAATGCTTTTATCTGAATAAACAGATACTGTCCAGCATTAAACAGTTTGGTCATTTTTTTCTATAACAATTTTAATGAACCTTTAAAGACCTTTAGTAAGCTGAAGAAAGAGAAGGATTTTAAAATTCTCTACTTTAGCACAATCTTGTGGTTTTATCAGGAATAACACCTGGAGTCATTTTCTGCCAACAATACTTTGCACTCTGTAGTTGAAGAATTATTTAATTGAGTGAATTAATTCAGAGTGAATTGAAAAGGAAAAATGTTTAATATAATTTAATGCATGAAATGAGAACAGTCATACAAAATGTTGGTACATTTGGAATGAGGCTCTGCCTGTAATGTTGTTTAGCTGTGTTTTATAGTGATGCAGGAACTCTGGACGTCATCAGACCTCTGAGTTCTGGCCACAACATCTTAGAGAGATTGGTAAGCTGTAGCTACAAGTTTAATCTGAACGCTCACGCCATAGATATGCTTGTACAAATGATGCTGAAGTAACTTGCTAAAATCCATTATAACACTTCTGATCTTTTGTGCACCAGTGAATAACTAAATGGGATGATAAGCATGAAGGCCAGCTAGACATTGGTCACAGAGTATGGTATGATGTGCCATTTGTAAAGTTACACAGTCTGTTATTCAGTCTGTCAATAAAAAAAGATCAGGTTAATTTTTCGAATGCACATTCTCACCTTGTTATTCATTTCTCTATAAATGTTACATTTTGTAAATAAATATTTAGTTAGCAAGCTATATAATTTTTAAAGACGTTTTTACAAACGTTTTTTCTGAGGTTTCTCTTGAAACGTGTTTTTACCTTCATAGTGGGTGTGAAAACAGGTCAACAACTTCTCTTTCAGTTTTTATCTTTCAAACTACGCAGGTGGCGATAACACCCGAGTTCTCCCGAGTCCGAACAGCCTGTATCTCTTTCGTCACAATTCCTTTGTTCGTTAGTATTCAGCAGCTCCCACAGCTGAAACTACGCCTAGCATGTTGCTGGCTAAAAGCTGTAGCATAAGACGTCGCAAACAGGAAGACACGACGTCTGACGTTGCCATGCGCAGTGTGGCATGTAACAGTATACCTTGCTGTCATAGGCTACTTTGTTAGCCAATCTGAGTCCAGCAAATTCGAATAATGAATATGAACGAGCTGCTGCCGAAGCAGCCTGACGGAATGAGCCGGAACCACCCGAATTTTAATGCAGACAGATTGTTAATCAGTGTTTCCTACTGTTTTTTAGATAAAAAATGTTTCATATTACTGGTTAATACTGAAATGGCGTCTTGAAGTGTTTATTTTGTAAACTAAATATTTAGTTTGCAAATTAAATGTTTATGTCTGACCTAAATATTTATTGAAAGCTAAATATTTAGCTCCAACCTAAATATTTAACTAATATGCAAATTCACTTGCCGATAAGCAGAAGTGGACTACCAAATAAAAGCTGGACCTTACGAACTTCTATCGTGAACAGCCAATTGCCTCAGTTATGTTTTTCATCCAAGTATCCCACAAGTATAACACCCATGATAGGATTCATGACACATTTTTCTAGCTTTGCACACTTTTATTGAAAGACAAAACATTTACATCTGTACAAATTCGCAACTTTTGGACGGACAACAATTATTTGTTCCAGTTTGCCACAGCCTGAACCAGTGTGGCAAGAAACACCCCAAGAAAATTCTTGATTACACACGTTCAAGTGAGCTCACTACAAGGGTTTTTCATGAGCTGCATCAATGTACTTCAAGCGCTCATAACTCACCGTTGTCTGA
>SSNP01000166.1:347753-456996 GCA_006937955.1 Pachypanchax playfairii
GTGAGTTTCCTCTGGGGACTACGGCTTCCTCCCATAGTACAAAAACATGCAAGAGGTTAATTGGCAACTCTAAATTATCCCTAGGTGTGAGTTTGTGTGTGAATGGTTGTTTGTCTATGTGTGGCCCTGTGATGAACTGGCAACCTGTCCAGGGTGTGTCCCGCCTCTCACACAAAGACTGCTGGACTGCAGCTCCCTGCAACCCTGAAAAGGATGAAGCAGGTTTAAAATGGAGGAAAGTATGGAAATATTTTGTTTTTAAAGTAAACATTTAATTTCAAATTAAATATTTAGCTTGCTAACTAAGTATTTAGTGATTAAATGTAACATAAATTAATAACAAGGTGAAAATATGCGTTTGAAATATGGACCCCATTTTTTTTCATATGACAGGCTAAATAACCAAAAATATTGCTGTTAATATTTGACTGTGTAACTTTACAAACGGCAGCCCATAACAGAGAAGACTCACAGAGAGCTAAACTTTTTAAATGAAAGTAATTAATTGTTTTCTACTTTGTGTTTCAGGTTCGTTAATGTTCTCGTGTACTACGGCCTATCTCTCAACATTTCTGATTTTGGAATGAACATCTACCTGACCCAGATGATCTTTGGTTTGGTAGAAATGCCTGCTCGCACCATCACCCTGTTCACCCTCAACCGCTCCCGCAAGATCTCTCAGCTGGTTTTCCTGGCAGTTGGAGGTACTGCCTGCCTGCTGACCACCTTTATTCCTAATAGTACGTACACTCATGCTCCTGTGCAGACATGGAAATTAACAGAAAGTTCCTTATTGGGGTGGCTGTGGCTCAGTGGTTAGAGCGGTCATCCTCCAACTTGAAGGTTGGTGGATCGATCCCGGCTTCCACCGCCACATGTCGAAGTATCCTTGGGCAAGACACTGAACCCCATGTTGCACCCCGATCTGCGTATCGGGTTGTGTGAGTGTTAGCCCCTACCCTCTCCCCCCAGCTTACATATCGGGTTGTGTGAATGGGTAAATGCAAAAACTTGTAGTGTGAAAGCGCTTTGAGTAGTCTGAATGACTAGAAAAGCGCTATACAAATACAGGACATTTACCATTTATTCTTTCTGGTTAAGAAATACTGTATGATTCTACATTATTTTTGTGCCTTTTGACAAGCTGTTTCTTCACCTTTCCCTTAGACTTGTCTATCATCAGAACAGTCCTGGCTATGATCGGGAAGTTTGGAATCACAGCCTCTCTGTCGATTATTTATGTCTACTCAGCTGAAGTGTTCCCTACTGTAATCAGGTGAGTGTTTCATCTGTATCAATTATTCAAAAGGTCTAACAAGTTGTTTTTCCTTCAACCAGATCGTACCTTCATAGTTTTTCTGGGAGAGTAAAGAAACTTTAGCTGATGCTGAATGTGCAGATGATCGATCCCAGAACAGGTTCTTCATCTGAGTTTTAACTAGTTTTTTTAGTTAGGTTTTATTAAATGTGGCCAGCTGTGGTTGTGATTTAACAAAAGTTTGAATCCTGCAAAGCAATTTGATCTCAGAGAGTCTGCTGTTACATAGTGTTACAAGCTGAGCTTGTGTAACCCATATACAGTATAATGACTTACACATGCTCATTGTTAAAAATGTGTGCTGTTATGAGAAGCAAGAAGCAGGAAAAAGAAGTGCCAATGCTACACCAATACTTCCTGTTGTCATGAAGTCATTAGTTTTAAAGGACCCCAGTGGCTGAGACAAACAAAACTTTAAGAACATAAATAAAAGCTGACAGGCAGCAAACAGCATCTAACGCAGGAACTCACATGGGAAGCAGGACATAAGAAGAAGGCTGCTGGGATGGAGAACAGGAGGCTCAGACGAAGGTTGATTACTAAATGAGAGGCAGCAGGTGTGTTTGTGATGATATGCAGGTAAAGGATCCTGAGGGAGGCAAAGAACAAAGTAGCAGGCATAAGAAAAAAAATGGAAACCCACAAATCGCAAGGAAACAAATTAGACTGCCAAAATACCAAAAAACTGTAAAACAACTAGAATTTAAATAAACAAATGACACAATAATTGCACCAAAATCTAACTTTGTAATAACTTTATTGACCAGGAAACTGATGGCACAGTCAAATTTATTATCTGCATCATCACACACTGATGTAATAAGAGTTTGTAACTAGAACTAACACATTCATCTCAATAGTACCAGTAGGATAAACATTAAAATTGAAGTTCCATTAATGAAATTAGAAACAGTTGTGGAATCCAGTGGGGGCCATGCAATTCCCACCTAGACCTTCAGTCGTGCTCCGTCTGAATCAATCCACTCACTCAATACTATTTTATGACTTTAAAAATGATCTTATTAAGCATAAATGCAGTATAAAGAGCCATTGATAGGAAACTCATGTAGCCATAATAAATGTCTTTACTGAGGAAACAAGTCGAAACTGCAAAAAAAACACACAAAAAAAAGCATCAATAATAACCTCTTAAAACTACAATATTATCTAGGAAATAGCAACATTTTACTCACCCAAAATTCTGATTATTTATACACAAAATTCCTCTCCTTCTTTCCTCAAAAATAATTTAATTACTTTGTCGTACAGATCATCCAGCTTTTTTTAAAAGTCCATCTTAAAGAGGTCCTTCCATTAAAAACGGTTTTTCTGAGGTTTCTGTTGAATATTTTAGCTCTTTAGAGAGAAAGTCTGATGTTGCCATGCACAGCGGGGCAGAAAAACAGTATACCTTGCTCTCATAGGCTAGTTTGTTAGCCAATCAGAGTCCAGCAAATTTGAATAATGAATATAATGAGTTGCTGCTCGAAGCCTGACGGAATGAGCCGGAACCAGACGAATTTTAATGCAGACAGATTGAAAGGTCTGTTATTCAGTGTTTCCTGACGATTTTAAGATATAAAATGCTTCATATTACAGTTTATTACTTATAAATAACCACAAAGTCCTGAAATTTGTATGAAATGGCCTCTTTAAAAATGTCTTTGACAATAAATCTGCACCAAAATCCATTTCTGCTCCAGATATTGTAGATTGACAGAACAGCTGTCAAATCTACAAAACTATTTCTGTTGGTGCAGCTGGATAAAGTTCAGCATACAAGCTCTGGTTCATTCTCTGATGTCACCGTAGAGGGTGCTAGAGGGTCCGAGTGTCCCCAACTCAAAATCTGGTTAGTTAAAGCAACAGACTGATCAATGCATATTTTCTGTTAGAGGGGCCTGTAGAACTGATGGTGAAGGCCTCCACACAGAGTTCTTGGACTTTGATCCTGCCTGACAGCAAGTGATGACTGAAATGTGATTAGTTAAATGTTATTAAAGCCATGCAAAATAACTTTTAAAACTTTAAGCTACAGTTTTGAAACTTCTCTTAGTGGATACTCACCGAAAAACATGTTGAGCTTCATATTAGACACTCTGGACACCTCTGGTCCCTCTATATTACAATATACTATATTACACGGGTCAAGGCCGGAAGTGGTGTTCTGGTGATTTATGCTGCCCTGAAGAAAAATGCCCTACAAATTAACAACTTATGTCATAACGAGATGTCATTGGAAGTTTATACAGTATTCTTGTTTATGGCGAATGTGCCCTGTTAGTTATTTAAGCATATTTTTATGATCCTTCCCTGATATTTTCTAAATAAAAGCCCTCTGGGTCCTTATCAACCATTGTTGGGTCCTTCTCCCAGGGTGTGTCCAAATATTTGCCTGTCACTCTATCAATGCAAAGAAAGTAAAAATAACATCAAAGTGTTCCTGTCCTGGGAGAATTTCTTTGATAGTTAAAATGTATTTATGGAAAATATAGAAGCAAAAAATGAATAAATCTGTTTATTGAAGTCAAGACTGTGGAACAGTACATGTGCAGAAAGAATCGGTAGCACGTCTCAACAGGTAACATATTTCAACAGAACACCGGTTCCAGCAATGGCCGTCTGAGACGCGGCTGCAGATAAGTTATTTAGTACTTCTTTAACATGAAATACACGTCTGGAAGAAGCTGCCAGGGTAAAAGCTGTGAAAGCTGTGATTCAGATATTTTAGGCCTGCAGAGACGGTGTTGAAGGCCCTGACGGCCCACCATGTTCTCGTTGGTTTTTACATCTTGTCTGATTGATTGATGTCTCTGTCATCACTCTGACCTACAGGCAAAATGGGATTGGTATAGGATCAATGTGTGCACGGATGGGGGGAGTTCTGGCCCCGATGATGTACCTTCTGAGGAACATCAGTCCTCATGCTCCCATGATTCTGTCTGGTCTCTGTCCTCTCCTGGGCTCCGCCCTCACCCTGCTGTTGCCTGAGACAGCCAACAAGCCCCTGCCTGACACGATAGAAGACGTCGAGGGAACCAGCCTCAGGTTTGGCTTTACTGATTTTACAGTTCAGCTGCACATGATGTTTTAGACCCTCGACTGTGTCGAATCAGTCTATCAAAACTTTTTTGCACATTTTCTGACTCATTTAAATGTTCTGCAACAGAAAATTGAAAACAAAACTGTAAGAGTTTTTAGATTCCAGTATTTCTATATTTTGTGTTGTTAATTCTTTCCTTCTTGAATGGAAACAGTCTTGTTGCAAATTTTTTCATTTGTAAAACTATGTTAAATTTCGGTCTTTATCTGTTTTCTTCTAGTGAGGAGGATCAGGGAGTGAAGACACCAATTTTTGATTTATCTCTAAGGAATGTAACCGTCAGCCCCATCAGGACAGAATAGCACCACAGAATCAGCTGACACCCGTCATGTGGCTTGCAGTATTTTGTGTTTGTTGGTATTTTCTTTTTGATACATAAGTCTATGCTTCCAGTGGAAGTGTCAATTAGACTTTGTTTTTATGGGTCTTTACAAGTTACCCACTCTGATATCCTCCAAACAGCAGTTTGTATGAAAGTATTATGACTCTATTACTTCGTATATTCTTATGAACGCAGCCTATGTTTTGGATTCGGTGTCACGTTATCAAGCTATACATTTTAGAAAATTGAAGAAATACTTATTCAAATTATTTCTCTTTAGTTGTAAATTTTAAAAGTCTTATGCCTCGATGCAAAGCAATCATCAACATTTTTAATGTTTACATGACGATGAAAGCAACACATATCCTCAGGTGTCTATAGGTGATTAATGCACATTTTTATTTGTTAAAGTCATACTGTCAGGATGGTTTAGGGAGAGAACACCAAACTATCTGGTTGAATAATGATTGGCTGATTACTTTAGGATCAGAGAGCCGAAGATGATGTTCTGAGGAGGTATTGCAGTTAGTAAACAGCACGTGTTAGTAGGAGGAGAGTAACCTTCTGCTCACCTGGAGAGGTGATTACATCTGCCTGATGAATGCCTCCTTCATAAGGACTTTCTTGACTATCTTGGTGCTACAGAAACAAAACCAGTCAGCTACAAGGGACAAACATATGGAGATGGACAGCAGATTTTTGTGAAACCTTTCCACTGGTTTGTCTTTAAGTATGTATCTTTAAGCCTTATGCAATGCTGTGAAAAGTTATTTTCCCACTTACAGATTTCTTCAGTTTTTGTTTTTTTGTCATCTAAATATTTCAGATCATCAAACAAATGTTAATATCAGACACAGACAATCAGAATAAATACAAAATGCAGTTTTTTAATGATAATTTTATTTATTAAAGGTGGAATATGGAACATGAACACCACACACCACACACCACAACAACAAAACAAGCCTCCATCCATTGGGGTGCCAGGCTCTTGACCCCCATGTGCTCTGATGCCATTAAAATTCCTCACCAAACCCACTCTGATCCCCGATCCTCCCCAAGTATAACGCGTTTGGCTCACTAATCATGTTCTTCAGTCCCGCTGATCACACTGACTCTGATAAATGAAGACTCCTACCTGTTCATCGCTCAGTCATAGATTCACTCAATGGCAAAGAGCTCATGAAAATGCTCTTCTTGAGCAAACCAAAACTTCCTGCAACCTTCCCGAGATCCTCCGTCCTCCTCATGCTATCCTGCACACCTCTTCTCCACCCAGCCACACCATCCTCCGAGGCATCCTTCAGTCGAACCCAGAGTTCCCTCACTTCAGCCACCTGCTGCTCTGTCTTAGCATGTAAGCTGCTAATAAAGACTTTTCCACACTTTTCCCTGCTAATCACATATCAGGAAATCTCCTATGGCAAGCCAGTAAGGTAAAAAATCACCCCATATCCCCGGGGCTTCCAGCTGCTCAACATGCAGACTCCACAGCACCAGCCTCACTGTGCCGGACTATTTACGGTATTTGGTAACCCGCAATGGTGCCTGTTGCTCTGCATGCTATTAGCTGGTAGATGTAAACAAAATGCCAACGTCGTGCCCGTTAAAATAAACAGTTTCATTATATTTTACTTCAAATATAAATTCTAAAGAAAATAGTGCATTTTCATTCTACAACCCTCTGGAGGCATTATTTTGTTAAAAATATTGCTTTTAATGAAAATGTTCCATATTGCACCTTTAAAGAAAACAATCTATCCAAACCAACCTGACTCTGTGTGAGAAAGTAACTGCAGCCTAAACCTGATAATATATTAGTTGTGATGATGAGCTTAGGGTTTTTTGTAAAAAGCAGAATTCATGGTGCCATCAGTTACAGTTAGTTGTACAGGTACTGAAGCAGAACCAGACCATCACACTACCACCACCATGACTGATGTTCTGTTTCTTTAGTCTTTAGTCCACTGTATATTTTCCCAGAAGTATTAGATAGAATTGTTACCAAAATGTTTTAGGTTAAATATGAGAAAGGCTTCTGTGTTTTCAGACATGGTTTTGGTCTTGGAACATTCACATGAAGGTTATTTTCTCATTCTTACTGTTGAATCATGAACAGATTTTGTTCTGTGTTCCTCTGTGTTTCCTGGATGAGTCGTAGATGAGCTCCTGGAGTGATTTTGGTCAGCCGTCACTCCTGGGAAGGTTCTCCACTGGTTCACTCTTCTCTATGTGTGGATAATGGCTTTCACTGTAGTTCACTGGAGTCACAAATTCCCCAAAACGTCTTTATAACTCTTTAATACTAATAGATGTCTCTGACTTTGTTTTTCATCTGTTCTTGAATAGGGTGCAAATACTTTTTCCACACAGAGCAGGTTGGTTTTCACAGCACTGTACATACTGATTTTTCATGGTCATAGCGGACAATAATAATTATTTCAATGATGTTAATATTTCCTGATCTCATAGACATCTTGTTCTGGTCTTGAGTTTGGGTTCAGTGTGTTGGAGATAAAGGGACAGAGCAAAGTTTTGGACTGTAGTGTTTCTTAGCTCACTGCCAGTAGTTTACCAGTTCTGTCCTGACTCACCAGGACAGCTTTGGTAAACAAGACCAGCTCTGTGAACAAACAGGTTTCTCAGCTGGTTGTGAAGGACTTTTACTGACCTGCTGGAACTGCTGGACCTCCAGAACAATCTACATATTGCATAGAAGCAGACTTGAATGCCAGTTCAATTGTTTATGGTATGGTGCATTTCTCCTGCTCTGCACTTGAGACACAGCTTGTGTCTTCACAGTACAGATGTGGAAACACAGTCAAAGGCACTGCTGCCGTGTTTACAGAGAAAGTATCTTTGGTGGCTAGAGAGTTTACCTCCCTTTCTGGCAGCTGCACAACCAAAAATTTGATCTGTGAAAAACATGTTTTGCTGGGCTCATATATGCATCTACATACTGTCACGTGTTATTTTTACAGATTATGCTGATTATATGCATTTTTATTGACTATTGTACAATAAAGGATTGTTGGGAGAAAAACTGTCTGTTAACTTCTTCTATCAGGTTAATTAAGTAGTTTTTAGAAAAAATGCTGCCAGAGAGGGACATTTGGAACCTTGGCAGATACGTTGTTTCTAAAATTTGACTTAAAGATGTTCGACTTGTTGCCTTGCATGTAACATGTAATAAAATAACAACAAAGACAGCTTCTTTCATTCCTTCAGCAAATAGTAAGTCAGTCGTTATCTGCATCCGCTTCCTCTTGTTCAGGGTTGCAGGGAGCTGGTGTCTATCTCCAGCAGTGATTGGGTGAGAGGTGGGGTTACACCTGGACAGGTTGCCTTCAGCAAACGGTGGAACTCAAAAACATTTAGAAAGTTTAGAAGCAGGTTACTTTACTGTTGGCCATGACTTATACATTTTGACTTTTATTTTATTGCATCAAATTTCTTATTTTGTCTCATAATCCTAATTTTAACCTTTCCATCTATTTTTGTCTGTGTACGTTGCTTAACTGCTTTCTTTACTGACATTGACAAAGCTGCATACAACTGCCGTAAGATTTGCAGGGTGAAGTTCTTTTAGCACAGTCTCAGCCACAGTGGACGGATGGGGCTCAGTTTATTTTTAGAAATGGGAGAAAAACTCTTGAGGACTACTGACTTCATTTAAAGGTGTCAGAGCCAAGACTGAGCTCCTGGATCACAGCCAGCCTTCTGAGGATTAGTGTGTATTTAATACAGAAAGAGAGACACAAGGGTTAAAGCAGAAGCAAAAAGTATTGAGTAATGCATCTGCACACCGCAGCACAGATACAGTAAGTCAGTCAAAATGTTTCAGAGCATGTTCACAAAACAAGACAAAGAAAATAAAGTCATTTTATGTTTCACACGTACATGAACACCTTTTGTTTCTCTCGATTAAAAAAAGAAAAAGAAAAAATCATGCCTTTTATCTTTGAGACTAAAACATCAATGTTTAAATCTACATATTTATCATTTCTAGATTTCTGGCTGGAGGAGGCTGGTGTCCCCCCACCCCTCTCTGAGAAATTTACTATATACTGTAGCATATATTTCATATAATTCCAAAATCTTGGATCATTTTTGTTGAAGGAGAAAGGAGAGACAATTATTTAAAAATTATTCAGACAGATGACTCAGGAGGCTTTCTGGTCTCACAGATGTTCCTCCTGTCACGTGTTGTTAAGAAAACCCAAATGCAAGCAAAATATGTGGAACTTGAGGATGAGTTATAATAAATACTTTAATTTAAAAACATCTGACATGGCAGTGAAAAAAATCCAGGATCACTTGTATAGATTTGATGCTGGAGACACAACTGCAAACCATGAAGCTGAGGACGATGAGGCTCAGACAGCTGACTGAGAATGAAAGAGGATTTTTAAAGCAGCTGATGACTGATTAGATGTAGTTTGGGGGGGGGGGGTAAGGAGACTAAATCAGAATGAATATGGAACATCTGTGATCAAACCAGAAAGTTACTGAGGAGATATGTTGGCAACAGATTAACCTGAAAGAAACTAAATAACAGAAGAAACTAACAATGAGGAAAGATATTAGAAATAAACCAACCCATAGCAAAAAGCCAGACAAAAAGAAGACCCAAAAACAAAAACCTGACAAAAAAGTACCCAGAGAGACATTAAGTGAAGAAGAAATGCAAAACCTCTGCAAAATTAAACCATAGAAAATAATAAAATAAAGTCATAAAACATTAGAAAAATAAACTAAAAAAACATAACTCTGCAGTCGTGCATTTTTTAGGTGTTTCCCTGATTCAACACACCTAATTGAGTTGAATGGTTTGTTAACAGGCTTCTGCAGGACATGCTGACATGCTGAAGATTTCAGTTATGTGTGTTGAAGCAGGGAACCACCTAAAACATGGTAAATGGTGTGAACTTGTATAGCGTTTTACTTAGGTCCTACGACCCCCAAAGCACTTCACACTCACCCATTTACACACACACTCAGTGATGACGAATTACAATACTGACAGAGGCAAGGCTGCCAGACACTGGCACCGCCAGACCCTCCGGCCACCACTAAGCAGGCAAGGTGAGTTGAGTGTCTTGCCCAAGGACACAACGGCCAGGCGATCTTTTTTCTCTGGGCAAAGCGAGGATTTGAACTGGTGATCTTCTGGGTAACAGACGACCCACTCTACCTCCTGGGCCACGGCCGCCCCATGCAGGACTGCGGTGGCCCTTGAGGCCTGGAGTCTAGAGGTACCAACAACCAGTTAGCTGTCTTTACAGGCAGTCCTCAACAACTACAATACAGGAAACAGATGAATAAATCTGACATCTATTCAGCCCCATCCCCATACCAAGGCTACGTCACAGTGCATAACCCTAACTTTCTGCCAGAGGCCTGAAGCCACACAAAGGCTTCTCACCATTTTCTTTGTATGGGAGGCATCTGTCCATCATGGCCATACATGATCATATTCACTTCTGTTGCACGGTGATCTAAAAGCTCACACCTTGAGAGAGAGTTGCACAAATGTCACATAACTTGAAACTGTTGGACAACTGTCATATTATTACACACTATTCCACATTTTACAGCATTATGACTGTTTAGTTCGGAGACGGGAGTGCTCAGCACTGAAGCGCCTCCCAGAAGGCAGCAGAGAGATCAGAGAGTTCTGTTGATTGGGACGCCTGTTTTTGGCTCTGCGAAGATGTGTGTTCTGAAATTGTCTTCTGGGAGGACAGTGTATGACCAGTGACTTTTTTCTCATCTTTTTATCAGTTTGTGGAAACTTTTATAATACACCTGTGTACAGTTTGCTTACCTTCTCCACATCTCCTTTGATGGGCTGTCAGCCTGCAGAGTTCATCACAGTAATGGGTTTCACTTGTTTGAAATTAGTCCAACCACCCTTGTGTCATTTGCACATGTAATTATTTTCTGTGTAGGATGTGTGAAGATGCAGTCAAATGTGTAAATATAGTACTGGACTCGGTACACAGCCCTGTGGTACACCCACGCTGATGGAGAAACTGGGGGAGAGGTATGTGTTGAGTCTCTGTGGGCAGCTGGAAACAAAGTCTTTTCTCCACAGACACAAGGCGCTTTGAAACACAGTTCAAGCATTTTGACTATCGGCCTGCAGGGGATGAGGGATGATGTTGAGGTATAATCCATAAAAAGCATTCTTATTCCCTCCTGGTCTAGGTGTGTGAGTCCTAAATTAGAGGGTAGTGACAACCTTTATGGACTGATTTGCTCTGTAGCACATTGATGCTGGTTGGTAGGAAGACTGGATTTGATTTGTTTCAAGGCCATCTTCTTGAAACATTTTATGGTTATGGCGGATTGTGCTACCAGACTATTTAAACGGGTGACGTTGCTCTATTCTGGTAAGATTTCTACTGTCTTGAGGCAAGTGGGCATGGAAGCCTGAGACAGTGATAGCAAGTGGATGTGTGCGGTCTCTGACTTTTTTCACCCCCCTCCAACACATTCACAGTGCTGACAATTCTTCTCACCTCATGAGTCTGTAGTGTCAGAGGGTGTTAGTGGCATCCAATGGGGGCAGTTTTCCACTGAAGCTTTCAAAAGAAGCTCAAACCTGGTGAGACACTGAAGTAATTTCCATCTTGTTTCACAGAGCAGCAGCGTAGTTTACATGATGTAAGGCCTGCTTACATGTTGGCACAGGATCAGAGATCAGGGGCTTCCTACATCCTGCCAAATAGGAACAGCTTTAGCTTATGAGCTGTGAGAAGCTGGCAGAGTGCTAACATAACTGTCAACACTGACCGTCTGAGATACAGACATCACATGACAGCTGACACTTCAGTCATCAGAGGCACAGTCAGGCCACAGAAGCAAAACAAAAATGTACACACAGTGTACACAAAATACTTTATAATTTGCTTTCAAGCAGTTAGATTTCCTGCAACCTTATAAAGTGGTCTGGATCACTAGTTCTCCTGAGCCCAGTTTTTCCAAAAGTAATCCACGAGGATTTTGGATAACGGATTGGATCAAATCTTGAAAATATTTTTTTCAAAAGAAAGAACGGATTGCATAATCGGATTAGATCACGTAATCCAGTCTTGGTTTTGATCCGGATCAAACCTTTAGTTTGGGTTTTTCAGAATTTTTTTGTAGGATTTGGATCACTTTGATCCAAAAAATCGAGATTAAACTGATCCCATCAGAAGGGTGGATTCAGCATGGATTTCATGCCCAAAATTTAATGAAGACTTTAAAAATGTAACAAATACTATATTTGGATCATGCAGTATCTTACAAGATATCCTAGTTATTCATAAAGGTTTTAATTTGATCTGTTCATCCGTCGAGCTACAGTGATTAGGTAGGTTTTAACGTATTCAGCCTTTCATTATAGGCCTGCAAACTAGAAAGAGTTTGGCCTCATAAAATAACCCCCCAGAAAGCTGTCAAAATTGACCAAAAACTATTTTATTCTGTCTCTAATTGATATATATATATATTCGTCACAATCAAAAATATATATTTTTTTAGAATATTAGTGATGCATGCAATGATTGCAGAGAAAAAAAAAGCCAAGAATGGCAATCTGTCAAGATTTCTCAAAACCCAGACAGCACTGCGTTTTGGAAAAAGGTTTATTTACAGGAGAATGGGGTACAAAAACAAGTGAATGTGCAGTGACAATAATCTGGAACAGAGGGGAGAAAATGGTTAGGATCCATGATGAACTGTTGAAGGAGAGGCAGAGGGGCTTGCGTGATCCAGAATCCAGAACTGTGTTGAGGGAGGAGCAGAGCCAGAGCAAGCAGAACCAAGGAGCACAGAGGAACTTGAAGTCTGGTGGTGGGCGAGGTAATGAATGAACGGGCAGGGCTTGTGACGGTACAGAACCCAGGAATGATGATGATGCACAATGGTTCCAGCAGGCACAGGTCCAGATAATCCAAGGTGAGACAGTGGCGTGAAGTTCAGTGAACCCAAAAGCACAACAACCTTCAAGGTGAAGGAAAACACACAGAACACTATACTTAATCTCAATAAACTATGACACCACTAACTGTGACAGCACAGATATCCAAGATGAATCAATGGTCTGGGCGTTGAGTTGTGGCCAAGCCCTGTCTTTTAAACAGTCCAAGTAGTGTAGATGATTGACAACAGCTGTGCCTGATTGCAGTCCAAGTAATCAGTCCTGATGCCGCCACCTGGTGACCTGAGGGAAAGCAGAGCAGTAGGAAGAAAATACCAGAAAGGAGGGGGAGAGAGCTAGAAAGGATATAAAATAAACCAAAACAAAAATACTCCAGACTCCTGACAACAATCACTGATTTTTGAAATCCAAAACAAATCCAAATCAGAAATAGTGTCTAACTATGTGTCGAATCCTTGTTGCACGTCCTGATTGCTTGTTCTGGCAGAGGAACAACTGACTCTGACCAAACTGCAGCAAACCAAGGCCATCTCCTAAAGGCTACGCTCAGACAAGCTGGTCTCTCCACATCAGATGAGGAAGTCTGAAATTATTGTTGAGTCTTTTTACTGAATTCAATACATCTATATTTGAAACTTGTTATAAATATCCTCGGTGTACAGTGTTTGTGGTTGTCAGGTCACAGATGAGCGGACTGCTGGAAGAGGATGGGGTGGGGGTTTTTCTTGTTTTTTTGTTTTTTTTTAAATGTGTGGGTTTTCATGTCAAATAAAAATAAACTTATATTGACCCCACAATGGCTATTCTACTTGTTGCTCCTTAAATCCGGATCAATTTTATCCAGATTAAAACTTTTGAAAAACCGGGCCCTGAAGGTCTTCTAAGGTTCAGTACTTGTACCTGACTTTAACAGCTTGTTGTGCAATTTGTGAGAGGATGAGGTTGAGGATGACAAAGCAAATGTCAAGCCTGAAAAATAATTACCAGCAGAAGAACAGAGTCTAAGGGTTTTGAGAAAACAGAATAACCTATGATGTCTTTATTCTACTGTAGGGCAGGTTTAAACCTATTTCATGTCACTCAAACTGTTACTTTTCAGATTTTTAAAGTTCAGCTTCACATTAATCAAATTTTTAACAACTGCTGTTTTAAATTGGGAAAGGTTGCAACAATAACTTTTATTGTATAGTTACATTTTATAGAAAAATCAGAAGGAAACTCTGGAATTTTAACTTGTTTTTAATATGAAAACAACTTAGAACTTGGGTAATGTCTGTCATACACCTGCTGCGTCATCCAGTTTGTAATTAAACACCAACTTTGGGGATTTTCGTTGTTATTTGGAACCAAACAAACACTGAACTAAATACTTTTTGTGCATTTTTACATCATCTTCAGATATGAGAAAAGTAAAACTGCTGTCAATAATGTTTGTTTATTACAAACCAACAAAACAAATCTGTTTTATTCCCTCTCATAGTGTAACACTTGGATACTGACACTTGCTTGACACTGACCAGAAGCCTAATGGATATGACCTACTTCTAAAAGTTTAATGTTTCCTTGTATCTTAAAAAAAGATTCAGATAATCCAGGTAACACCTACCGGGTAGTAAGCAAATTGTTGTTTTAGGTCAATTTTATGCCACAAAAAACATGTTAAAATAATTTAATAATTATTATTTTATTTAATATTTTTACAAAATAAAATAAAATAAAATAAAATAAAATAAAATAAAATAAAAAAGGGGTTTATACTCTAAAACTGAGATGTACAGTTAATTTGCTGCTATTTTAATAAAACTCATATTATTCAAGACAATCAGACACAGACTGGCAGCACTTCTTATTAAATAAATGTGGCTGAATAAAATATTAAATACAGCACAGTTACAGTTTAAACTTTTTGGACGCTGCAATAGTGACAGGAAAACTTCAAATTTATTAAAAAGTATTGGGTGCTGTTCTGCTTTCAAACACATGATGGCGCTCAAACGTTAGACCTAAAATCAACGCCACTGCTCAAACAGCTGTTTATTACTTGACAGTCACATTTCTTAGAGAAGAAAGTATAAAATCGAATACACTTTAAAAAGTTGCATCATTTGGTGAAGTATCAGAAGAGAGCTTCTGTAAAAAATTTTGAAAGCTTTTATAAAACCCTGAAACGTTCTTTTTTTGCTCTTGTGTATGAATAAACACTGAACCAGATCTCCAGATGTGTTTTTATAGGAGCCTTTTTCTGCCACGGAAGAAAAACATGTAAGTAGGTAAGACATGACACAAAAAGATTCTAAACATGTATTTACAAATGTATACAGAAATGTACATTCATTCAATAAAAGTTAATAAAGTTGATAAAATACAAAATTCAAACCAACTTTTAACCATCCTTTTCATTACAAGGTGTGAACTGTGTGTCGAGGCATTGTATATGTGAATTTTTCTTTCAAAGGGACAAAAAGAAGGCTTAAATTTAAGCGCCATGTATGCGTGAATGTAAAATTTAGCAAAGACTAAAAGAAGACTGCCAAATTTTTCTTTTTACAAATTATTTTCTATGTTGAGTAAACTCCAAAATCCCAAAAACTGAAACTGTCATAAATACCCAAAACAAACCTACAGAAGCTTTGTCATAATTTGGGAATATGTTCAAAAGACCAACAATGATGAAGAACAGTCTCAGGATTCATTTTAAAATAAATGAATGCCAGTATTTAGGGGGGTTGAATTACGAGTTTTGTTTCTACAATATATAGCCTATTTGACTGGGTAACACCAGTGAAGTAACTTCAAAGAAATGTCTCTGACTATTTAATAAGATATATATAGGGGAGAAACTAAGAAATAAGTTTATTCTCAACGACCCTTCCCCCTCAAGCTGACGAAACATTTTCTGATCTCTGATTGGTGAAGCCTGCGGTCACTCAAAAGAGAGGTTTAATGGCGCTGTCTCTATTTGAACCATGAACTTGTAATTTTGAGTATTCGCTACAGAGTGACAGTAACGTAGCTAAAAAGTTGTAAAAAAAAAATAGCATTCGATAATCAAGAATGCTGTGAATGCTTTCAATTATGTAAAGAAAAAAAATTTAAAGTCATATCTCCAAAGTACTTCTCTAACTGCGCAGAAAGCACACGAACTGCAATTTCAATAAGGTAATTTAATATAAACAAAACTATTATTTGTATTAATTACTATATAGTTTAAAATAACGTTCTACAGTTTTTTCGTGGAAAAAAATATACAATATTATGCACATTTTTTGTTCACATGTTTCCTTCTGTTCTTTGATGAGCTTTGATTTCGTGAGTGTTTTCATTTTTCCGACAGCTTGTGAAGGCGACAGCAGTTTCATTGTGGCCCTGCAGATCTAACGCCATCACGCGCAGCGGCCACGACTGAGCAGCACGGCGACCAAGAAAATAACAACAACAACTGGGCCACCGCTGCCGTGTGTCTGTGATTCCTGACAGATTATTTCAATGCACGGCCATGGAACACGGAGCTGAGGATTATTAGTCACGTTTGAACTGGTAAGACAAACTCTTTTATTTTCCATCATCATTCAGCTCGCGCCGCGAGCGCAATGAAACACTTTGATCCCTCTGAGCATATTGAAATGGGACTCCATGTATTACAACGTGAACGTGCTGAGCTCGTGAGACTGTTACACCTGGATGTTACCTCCTCCATCAGGTCGGCTGTCTAGGTGAGGCGTCGGCGTGTTTTTACGTGCGTTTAGTAGGCTGCTGTTCACGTCGTTCCAGCATCACGCAGCCTCTTTGTGGGAACAAACATCACACGAAGCGAATTAAAGTCTGTTTTATTTGCGATTAAAAGAAGTGTTTGTCCTCTCACGCGGGGCTTTTAGCTCCTGAAGCACTGACGCATTCTGATTCTCTTATTTACCAGGTCCCTCCCTCCCTCTCTCCTACCTTACCACATACTCCCATCATCACCGTCAACATATTGATGCTTTGTGGAGTCAGATGAAGGACACAATCTCTCATGATTCAGTCGCTCTAGTTTCTGCGATGCTTTTTCTGTTTCTGCGTGCTGCGGGGAAACTGTGGCTCTGTTGAGACGCTTTTACACCACTAATGACGTGTGGGATGCAGGAGACATTGCTTTACATTTTGGTATCATGAATCTGTGCAGCTCATGTGTTTGTTTTTACTTTTCTCCAACTCGTTTGGTGTGTTGAGCTCTGTGCTGAGGACTCATGCACTCATGGAAAAAGTAAGCCTCTTTTTCACTTCTTAGGATTTAAGAAGACAAGAAAAACAAACATTTGGTTCTCTCTAGGTTTGAAAATGAGGTCAGTGCTACCTCAGATAAACAACACATGCACGGCACATTGTGTCACTATTTATTACAAAATGCAGATGCGGTGACTGAAAAATGAAGTATGTTGGGCCTCCTCCTGCAACTGGTAAATCATCTTCTCCAGTGTGACCTTACTGGTATCTGACTTCATCATGGAGGAATTTGTCTCACTTATGTTGTTTTTTTACTTTATTGAGGTTTTGTTTATGCTCAGATCAACCAAAGTGTTGAGGATAAGACTGTGTTTATGATTCAGTTTGGTCCAAGTTTCAGCTGTCAGACATATTTGACTCTAAAATACTCTTGTATACAGAGGTCAGAGGTCAACACAATGACTGTAAGGTTTCCAGGTCCTGTGGCTACAGAAGCCCAGACCATCAGCCCTCCACCGCCATGCTGACAACTGGGAGGACATGTCTGTGATATGATGTGTTTCATTTGTGCCAAATGTGCTGCTGTGCATTATGGGTAAACATATCCAATATCTCGCTTTTTGTTGGGATGTAACATGACAAACCCAAGTCATGCTGTCATGTTCTATTAGATATGTAGTCCCTGTTCTGTCATGAACTTGAACTTTTAACCTGCTGACTGAAGAGTCTCAGATTCTCAGTCTCAGTCTCAGAGCTCTTGGTTTTTTACATATCTCAACATGTCATACAGTCCTACCTCAAGGTGAATTTGGTTAGTAGATGCTGAGTAGAATTGAAACTGTTCTTGACCCTTTCACGACGATGAGCAGCAGCAGCTGCTTCTCTAAGATCATGACTGATGTATTTTCCTCCTTGGCGCTGTGTTAGCATACACATGCACAGTTGTTAAAGGTGTTTACACCTGCTGCTAATCATGAAATCAATGCATTTGACTAGCAGCTTGTGGTGGCTGCTCACATAACGTGGGGGGGGGGTCTCAATGTCTGATTTACTTAATTCTAACACACACACATCTTTAATTTGTTTGACACTCACATTATTAAAACAGAGACAGAGTGAGTTTAATTTAACCACAACTAGATGTGTGACCCTTTTTTGTGTTGCTGAACTTGTTTCTCCACGTTTTCTTTTTGTAATTGGGGTTAAATACTTGAATCACGTCTGTTTTCTTTTGAAATGGTGGTGGGTTTCCACCCATCTATTGTTTCAGCTGATGAAGCTTAGCCAGGTCTGGACTTCAGCCATCTGCTCCATGTGTTTTGATTGCTAATTCAGTTTTAACTAGTAACGATCTCAGCTTTAGTTCTTTAAATGAATCAGCATCTCTATAATTAAAGACTTGGCGCACGTTTCAAGTTATTTCAGCTTATGTTTGAAGTAAAACTGGAGAGATGGAATGTGTTGTTTTTTTTTACAGTTTTCTTTTTTCTTTTTTGGTGATACTCCCTAAAGTATAAGATTTCTGCAGCAACGAGTCAGAACTGCTGCTTTTACTACAACATGATGTGGAGTCCTGCTGAGTTCAGGTGCTGCACCTGCAGCATGGAGCGAGGCAGTGTATTTATCTGTGGAAGGATCTCTCACCTAGCTAAAGGGATGATCCCTCCTCAGAGCGAGTAGTCTAAGAAACATTGTTGTAAATCTGTGTCTTTTGAAGCTACACAAGCACACATTCGTTTTTTTTGTTTGTCTTATTTTGAACACACAGAGAGTCCATATAATAACTGTGAAATAATTATTTATTTAACAAAATAATCTTACCTGTGGGTGGGTTTGACTCAGCTCATCTATCCAACTGATTATGATATATGCTCTACTTTAATTCATTAAAGAACAGACTATAAGATGTTTATTCACCTTTTCAGGAGAAAAAAACTATTCCAGTCAAAGAGAACTTAACCTTGTTCCACATAATGACCCAGGACGAGTTGCAGCTTCTCTTTATTTAGTAGTACTTGTATCCTTGACATTTTACTATTTGAAATGTGAAAACTGAAGTGCGGCCGGCAGCCGACTCCGGAAGTTTCACATCCTCGATTCATCAACTCCCAGTGAAAAAAATTCAGCAGTCTGAAAACTCTATAAATACTCATTAGAATATTTTTGGGGATATTTTAAAATCCCCTCTGTAACTCAGACTAGTGAGTTTAGACAGGATCACAGATGTTCTAGATAGACGGGTTAAAACGCACTACATTTAAACCAAAACTGTCGGGTTTTATGTGACTTGTTTAACTGCAGGTTCTCCTTTTTTCATCAGCAGGATAACATCAAATCCAAGTTTTTCCACAAAATCCAATCTTTTCCACATCAAAGTGAGTTTTTATGTAGACGAGTCCCGAAGATGTGGTTTTCTGCTAAAGTCATAAGCATGAAGAACTCTGTTTTTCTAAATGAGGTTGTGGGAGCTGATGTCGTCACGTGGGGCTGGCGGTGGGTCAGATGAACCCGGCTCGTGTGTCCATGACTGAAGCGACAGTCAGCAGCTTCTCTGTGCTCAGCGTCACGTTGAAGGCTCGGAGGTCAGAGAGATACCACAACAACAACGCTGTGCTTTGTGCCACGCTTACAGTGGAGAGGATAGCACTGTTTCTGTTTCTCTTCTACTTTGTTGGTTAAGTTGTCGCGTTCTCTTGGGCTGAAAGGAGCCACAGGCTGTAGCAGATTTATTAGGGAGGAACCATCACATGATCATTTCTGAAGTACTCATTTTTTTCAGCTAAGTGAAAGCAGAGATTGGAATTGTTTGTGACATCGATACACTCGCGTGAGAGCTTGTCAAAACAGAAGCCTTTGGAGATAAGAGCGTTTTTTTCTTAAAGGATTCAATTAGCAGGAGTTTTTGTGTTGCTTGGAGTGCTAACACACATCCTGTTACTCTGATTACATCAAACACGTTTCTTTATCATCAGCCTTGTACTCCCACCTGCTGCAGCTCAGCTTTGTGTTTGATTTCAACCAGCTTGAATGTGCTAAGTCAGTCTGACTGACTGTCGAATGCGGCTTCATTTCCCCTGAAAACAGTCACCGTTGCTTGTTTGCATCTGGTGCACAGACAAGCCACGAGAACAGCAGCAAGCACAGCTTCCTGTCATATCCTGCCCAGCATTTTCCATTTTTAATCTCTCCTGCTTTTTTTTTTTAATTCGTTAATCGCTCCAATTCCATTTTGCTCTCAAGTCCATTTAGCCTTTATACACGAGTTCAGCAGTGCACTGGAGCGCTTCGTTCTATATTTAAAACCCGTCCTCTGAATAAATCGAGCAGAAGTCTTTTAATTCTGCCAACCGCCAACCGGCCTAAAGTTTCTACCACAGCTAGAGCAGAAACGAGGTAATTGTTGGTTTCTGTGGATGTTTCAACCATATGTGGAAGACTGAGCTTTGCAAATCTGTTTACTGCAGCTCTGAATCAATACTGTGTCTTTGAAAATGATCAGGCAGTTCAAAGTTATGATCAACTATACTGTGAGAAAGAAACTGATGAAAAATGTTTTTAAAAGATGATTGTTATCATTGATTGTTCATTTTCTCATGTCACTGTATTCTGACATTGTAACATCCAATAATCAAACAGAAGATATTGTCATTTTAACTCGTCCTTCAGTCCCTACAGCAAGTTTATAGCATAGTTTGTTTATAAATGTGACATTATAGAAGTCTTTGTAAACTAGCACCCCTACAGATGGCATGAGGTATTGCACATACCATGCATAAGTGAGCAACATGCTGCTTTGTTTTCACACATCAGAGGAAAAATGTAACAGACTTAAACAGTGTGACGAGGAATCCACAGGGAATATTGAGTATTATCGAATTTGTTGATATGTGATATACTGATCTGGATTTTCTCAACCATTCTTGCTTTTTTGTTTATTTTTATGTAAATAATGGTTTAAGATAAAGGTGACAGCAACCTCTATGAAATGTTTGAAGTTGTTTTAAGAAATCAGTCTTCTTTGGTCGTTGCTTTGCTCAGACTAGCCGTTAGCTTGATTTCTCAGTGAAAACATCTGATATTTCAATCTGAAAACAGTGGATGAGTAAACACTGATATGACTGATCCAACCCTTCTACATGTATGTGGACTTGTTTGACAGTACAGTCCTTCCCCCTCAGCTACTGGAAGTTGTGTTCCAGGAACCTGCAAAAAGTGAAAATCTGCAAAGTGCAAACTAAATGTCTACATGTTATTTGTACATATTTCAAGCTCTTATAAACACTTTAGCAGTGAAACACATTAATGCTGAATGAGAGCGACGAGATGCTGGTTAACGCAAAGCGAAAACGATTGCTGCTGCCTTGCAGCATGAAAGTCACAGGTTTGATTTCTAGACCTGTGTGTGGAGTTTGCATGTTCTATTTATGCATGTGTGAGTTTTCACCAGGGACACAGACCATAAACATGCATGTTATATTAAGTGGTGACTCTAAATTGGCCCCAGGTGATGGACTGGTGATCTGTCCAGGTCTGACTCCGCCTCTCACCCAGTGATCGCTGGAGACACGCACCACCTCCTGTGACATGCATATGAACAAACAGGAAGAGAAAATGATTAACGTTGAATATTAATGAACATATCAACCTATCCAGATATACCAATAGAGATCTTCAGACACTGTTATTTATTAAAACCTCCTACATTGTAAATGCATGAAAGGATTTCTGAATTAAACTGAGTCAGCATATTTTTCCACTACAGTACGATGCTTAAAATTTCAGCATCACAGAATATTCTGGTAAAAGTGTTTCAGTATTTACTGAAGTGGAATTAGACAGTGTAGGTGGGACATGCGTCTGAACAGGGGCCTTGTCTCAGGTTGTTTATCTGTAGATGGATCGGAGGAGGATTTAAGAACTGAGGCAGGAAATGTTTTTTTATTTAGTTAAATGACTGTGGGTTGTTGGGCCTTCTCTCTGAGCATGTGCAGTAATTGTGTTGCATTTTTCTTTCCTTTCTCAAACAGGTGAGAGATACGTATGGCTGCCCTTTATTATTTATGATTGATTTGTTTATCCTAGCAGGAGGCAGACTGATGATAAATGTTTGTGTTTGAAAGGGAAAACGTTTTCTGAGCACGTTCGTGGCCTGCAGAGTTTCATACATAATTAACGTGCTGTGAGTTTTTCAGCTGTGAGTAACATCCTTCATATGAGTGGCAGTAGATGCAGTTTGTCCAAAGGGAGCCTGGATGTTCAGCCTTCAGCTGCAGACTGTGTCAGACTTATCAGACTGTCTGTTATGGATGTTTCTCTGCCTCCTGATCTGCTTGAGTTTCTCTCTGGTCTGATTATTCAGCATCATTTCTCTGAGATGTTAATGCAGGTTTAAGATTCCAACAAAGGAAATGTGTGTTTGTTGTAACATGTCGGATCCGGCACATCTTAGATTCTTAATGAGTGAAAGTAAAATGAAAGTGTGCTGATGAAGAATTGTTTCTCAACCTTCTCAGTGGATGAGCTACTGGAATCAGTCCTCCCTTCCTGACTGTGAACACTATGGTTTCCTGGGCGACAAAGTCCACGGTCCTTATGATCTAAAGAAACTCATTCTGAGACGTCCGTTAAGACCATAAATAGTGCTGAATCCAACACATTAAGGAATTGTGGAATTAAAAGTAGTTGTGGCTTACCAGAGACTTCTCATTCTTATTTTGCTCACATGCGACCCCCCCCCAAAAACAGGAACTGTGTATTAAACAGCGCTGGAACTGAAAGATGTCAGAGTCTCTCTGATGAATCAAGTTGGTAAAGACACTATTTTAAATAACATTTGTTTTTAATTAGTTCCGAAGTTTCCATGTCACATAGTAAATATTTACATGTATGACGGACCAGTTACCTGCTCCATAAACATATTGTGTGTTAAAGCACCAGATTTTATTATAAATATAAATGTAGTATCCATCTTCAGGATTGTTTCATTCATTAATATGCAAGAAAATATTTAGTCTTAAAATGTTGGAAGAATCTCAACCAGTTTCTGTTTGTTCCGTTTGTTTGTTTGTTTTCTTGCTTCAGTTCTCTGATGAAGTTCCTTCAATTAAATTCATCATCATTTCTGACTGTTTTGGGGTGACACGGCACTCGTGTGTCAGACTAACGAGGCTCTGCATGTTACTGCGTGATGTTTGTTGTGTAGTTTAATATGCAAGTGTTGCATTTTTGCATTTTCTTTGATGTTTTTGATGCATTCAAGTGTTGCATTGATCCTCAAATAGCCTTAGATGGTGTGTTTAATGACTGTGGGAGCAGAAAGCGCTGATTGATTGTGGTTAAATCTGTCACCCCAGACAGAAGTTACAAAACCCAAAATGTTCAACCTGTTTGGTGCTTTAATAAGTAACACCGAGGCTCTGCTGATTCTAAATGTTCACTCTTGATCTAAAACCTCCTTGTGGAGCCCCTCATGATTTGCATGCAGTGTAGATGCAGGCAGCCAGTGCTGACAGCGGACTGAGGGCCTTGTGCAGCGAGGATAATAGTCCGTTTTAATCCGCTCCTCAGCAGCGTCTGCCGGTCAGCCTTTTACTCCGAGCTGGCAGCTTGCTGGAAGTCGTGATCTGTCAGTCAAATCACAGCTGCCAGGGCCCAGGGGAGCATGTAATAGCTTTACCGTGCACCAAAAGTTCAGAGGGAAAAAGACACACTGCAGCTGATTATATTAACACGACTGATCCTACCGCACAGTCTGCAAGATTGCACTAAATCTATAGAAGTACTGTAGCCTGAAGCTGTAAGCCTTTCAAATGTAGCTGTTATTGAACTGGCGAAGTGCCCTACTTATCCTTAAGAGACCGACCCTGATAAAACTACACGTAGGTGGCTGATGGGGAGCTTTATGTTACTCTGTACAAGGCAGTCGCCCACCACTCTGGAGACTTGGGTTTATTTCCCAACAGGCGGTCTGTCTACCCCCCCTCCCCCCAAACAGCTATCTGCTGTTTGTTGAGCTGAGCTGAAGAAGTGAACATTTCATGCTGGTTTGGGATGATGGGGACTTCCACAGACCTGCACAGTGATGCTTTCTGCTTGTTTCCTCTTCTCCTAAACCTGAGTAAGAATCATGAAAAAGCCAGTCTCTCAGCTTCAGGATAGATTTGTGAAACAGAATTTATATTTAGAAACTCTTTTCAGTCTCCATATTTGAAGAACATTAAGTAAATATTTTAGTCATTTTACATGCAGCTACAACCCAAAACAAAACAGACGTTGACATTTGTGTGACTGCTAAGTGGAGCCTGTCTGACTCACTGTCTGATAACAGAAACAAAGACAAACCAGCATCACTGAAAGGTTCAAGAATCAAATACAACTACAGAAACATAGACTCGGTACTGAGCTGATACATGGGAGTGATTTTAGGGATATGTTTTGTGTTCTAAAATATTACATATATATATATATATATATCAGTTCTGTAATGGATGTGAGCTACAGGTGTAAGTAGAAATCAGACTGTTTATTATGAAAGTGAGATGGTTAGTGCTGTGGATCAACACAGCAGCCAGATGATCTGGCGACAACACTGATGTGAACACAGGGAAACAGGACAAACCTGATTGTAGTATCTGAACCTTGACTGTACGGTTGGGGGGGCGGGGGGAGGGGGGGGGGACATGGAGATCCGGGCTTTTTGTCTTTCAGTAAAACCGTCCCCTCCTGTCTAAATGCCACTGCCTTGTCTTCAGCAGCTCTAGTCATTCAGCGTCAGTGCAGAAGGACAGAGCCTGTTGTGTCGGGGTCTGTCATGTGACTGGCAGCCACTCTGCCATTATGTTTCATCAGACAGTGCTGCTACTGAAAAGAGAGTCCGAGCCCACGTTTGCTTGCAGGTAGCAGCATTCCTTATTGTTGGAACATTCCAACAGTGTCAGTCTGTTGCTACATGGACCTGATCCTGCAGTAACAGAGACAACACCAAGTACAGGAATTATTTTAGATCATGTTTTCTATGACAAATCTTCATGTACAACTCTGCTGTTTAACAATGTGATAATTACTGGAATAATTTAAACAGGCAGTTCTTTAGAAGTTTGTGTCACATAATAAAACTGATCTGACGTTTTAAACACAATTATAAACAAAGAGCAGCTATGTGAACAAAGCTGATCTCAGATTATAAACATTGTCTACTCTATAACATCAAAACATCCGCCAAACAACCAGTAACGGCTTCCGTCACTGTCAAAACCTGCTTCTTGTTCTTGTCATTCACACTGAACTTGGTACAAAAACACAGAGATGATTTGAGTCATTTGTTTAGGTTCAGATCGCTGTTGAGCTGCTTGTGTTTCCTCACCTGCCACTAACAGAGATGTTCTCCCAGTTATTTCATTAAGTTAGTGTTTCTCAGTTCCAGTCCTCAGGACTCAGTGTCCTGCAGGTTCTAGATGTTCCCTGCTTGAATACTTCTGATTCACAGGACTGCAATGGAACTGTACTGGAATCTGGACTTGAGGCTGGTCTGGAGTCTTGTCAAGAAGGTGCATTAGAGGTTGCACTCTCTTGACTAAAGACTACAATGAAGGTTTGGTTAGAAGTTGCATTAGAGCAGGGGTAGGGAATCCTGGTCCTTGAGAGCCGCTATCCTACATGTTTTAGGGTTTTTCCTGTTTCAACACACATGATTCTAATCAGCATGTGATTAACAGACCTCTGCAGTGCTTGATGAGCTGCTGAACAGGTGAACTAGCTGTGTTGAAACAGGGAAAACACTAAAACATGTAGGACAGCGGCTCTTGAGGACCAGGATTCCCTACCCCTGCATTAGAGGCTTGAGGGGAAAGTGAGATGGAGGTTGCAGTGGAGACTGTAAGAAAAGCTTTTTTGGGGCAGGACTTGAGGCTTGACCAGACAATCCATTGAAGGCTTGAAATGAGGTTGCAGTTTGACATTGAAGTCCCTGAAAAGATTTTCAAAAATGAAGCATCTGTTAATTCACTTTGAAATATCCAAACAGATGCACAAATTGTATCAACATTTAGTTGTTTAATAAACTTCTGTTTGTTGGGGTTTTTACACCAGCAGTTTTTACGTTTTAAAATATTTTAGTTGATGTTAAATTTCAATGGTTTTTTTTTTGTTTATTTAAACAGAGTTGTCACATTTTATCTTATTTCATATTCTATACATTTTAGTGAATACTCACTAAATATTCACTAAAATAGTCCAATCAAACCTCTTTCATGTTTTATGTCTGACCTCCTGAGACAACTTTCTCCTGAGCTTTCTGTGGTGCATGTTCAGTGTGGTGACACCAAACAACACTAACTGATAACATGATTAAAGGCGCCTGTGATACTAATTATAGGACACATCTTAGCTCAGCATGTCCCTTTGGTCCAATTAATTTACATCTTTTCTAGAAGTACCATCGTTTTTGTCCAGGTCAGTTTTATAGTATCTTTTTTTATTATTACTCTATTAAACCACGACTCAAAAGCAACATGTGGTTGTCATTATCTGATTTTCAGATTTTTTATTTCACAATATTTATGTATTGTTGCTTTTTAACGTATCAATTGTCATTGGGATAAATACCTTTATTACTAAAAGAACAGACAAAGACAACTAAAAACAGTTTAAAATTAAAAACTTGATCACTCGTGGTCTTGTACTACATTCTTTACCATGTGTTTATAGGTGCATGATGCCATTTATAAATATAAAACACGTCACCTCAGACAGGAACATCAAACCCAAATACATGCCTCCTCACTTCCTGTTGTTCTCATATAATTTTTTTTATTTATCTCTTTCCTCTGAGGGAGTTCACTGCTACAGATGTGCATCATTCAGAAAGTGACAGGAAGTAGTCATCATTAGAACAAACCAGAAGCCACAGCAGCATCTTTTCACACAGGTGTCTGCTGTTGCATCACATCAGCAAAGATTTCCCCTCACATCATCAAATGCTCTGCTTCAACAATCAGTCATGCTACAGAGACAGATTAAATTAGATTAGCAAGGCTGGACTTGAAAAGTCAAATCAGTGGCTAATGACTTTGAACGTATCGTGGAGCAGTGACTGTTAATCTTTTGTAAATAAAGGTCAGCATGGAGTCATGCTGTGCTGTTAACCCTGGTCCTCCTGTTGCACAGTGACTCTCCACTGTGACTCTGCTGTCAGTCAGATCTCAAGCAGCTTCTCCCAACTTTATCTTCTAAACAATAGTTGCTATGTATAAAGGTTTGGACACACTTTCTCATTTGATTGAATGAGAAAATCTGATCAAGTTATTTTTGAATATTAAAATGACATCTATATCTCTGTATACAAAAATGAAGGTTCCAAAAAGCAGATTACAACTTGTTTCAGAAACAGTACCGTATCATGGGTTGATGCATTTAGCCGACAAAATCTCAGTTTAATGTAAAAAGGTGCAAAGGTGCCACAAACCACATGTTCAAAACGTCTTCAAGGTGGTAGAATGTATATGATGGACTGTCTGGGCTGTCAAAAAGTGTCCAAAAATGTCTAGATGTTTCTGGCTCTGGCTCATACCCAATAGCAGCTGTTATATCCCTCCTCTCACTGGACAACCTAAAGCCAGCACAGGGAATAGATTGACAGATAAATCTCTTACTTCATCCTGGCTTCAGCAGATGAGCTAAAGCTGAGCACAGGCTGAGGAACCTGTTTTCCAAAAGACAAAATATATCATCATCTTTTAACCTGCAAAATCTGCATTTAAAACACGAAGTACGTCGCTGTGCAAGAGTCAACATCCAAAATGCACTGAGTGTTTTTGTTTTTTTTACCCAGTAGTTCCCTAAACATTAAATAATATTTATTCCAACTGGATGCAAGTGAGTCCATGTAATCCTTGAATTTTCCTTTTTGAGAAACCAGCAACATCACACAGGTGTTTGAAACACATTCAGCAGCGACCTGTATTTTACTGGACGGTGTATTACATCCATGTATCCATGGGTTTCTGTGTCATGATGGTTTTTTTATCTATAGATGAGATTATTCATCCCATCCTGTTAAATCTGTGTTCATCATTGTCTTAACCTGCACATTCAGAATAATCCATTCATATGATCACAGAAGGTTACAGAGCGACGCATTCATGCAGAAATTTACATCTTCCATGTTCATAAAGAAGCATGAATGAGTGCTATGAGCACATGTGGTTGCTTTTCATGTTTTATTAAATGCAACAGTGAATAATTGAGCACCTCTGTGTCCCGCAGGGCTTGTTTCGGTGAAGCACAAAGCAATGTGGAGCAAATAAAGATCCTGATACTCCGAAAACCTGAGGTACGACTCTTCACACCACGCTGGACTTACACATTCTCACACAGATTTAACACATAAAAACACTCTGGCAGATGAACTCAGACACTTTAAGTCCCATTCATGTGTACATGTAGCATTATATAATATCATACAGCAGATGGCTTGGCTGCTCAGTCTGGTGAGTTTTTCCTTTCTTTGAAAGGATTTGGGTCAAAAGAAAACAGGGTAAACACACATGCAGAGACTGTTAGCTGCAGGCTAACCTTCTGTTTCAAGTTGATGCTGTAAAACATACCTGGGATGCATTAGAGTAGACTGGGACCTGTGTGCAGCCTGTTCACATAAAGAATCTATCAGGAATGTGTTTTTGCTTTTCTCTTGAGTGACACTTGTTATTTGAGGTTTGACTCATAGGTCAGCAGATGCAGCCAGCTAAAAGCTCAAGTGCTGTGTTCCTGTATGACCCAAACCTCTATCTCTGCTGCTGTCTGCTCTGATGTGCAGTGCAGCAGTGAGGTCAACCCATAACGCACCGCGGGAGTTACTGTGAGGTCAGCCAGTTTATGCTGCATCCCCCGTTACAGCAGAGTCATGTCCTTCTCTCCCAGTCAACATGCTTGAGGTTAAAATCAGAATGGATTGAAATGTTTCAGCCATCTTCTAGTTTCAGTGTTAGGAATCCCACCGTGGAGCAGGACAGCACCAGTGTCAGCTGTGTTACTGAAACAGCAGCAGTCAGAGTGTGTTTTAAAGCATATTTCACCTGGATGTAATCTCTGTTAAATAACGAGATTATATTCTGAAGGTTATTGTTGTGAAATACCTGGAATTTGCTGCATTGTATTGGATTTACAAGTGTGAAAAACAGAGTTTCTTTTGTCATTGTTTATGCCATAATTCAGTGAAACAAATGAAAGTGTGACTGGATGTTTGTGTCTTTGTGTTTAAAACAAAACATTTCAGTCATTGTTTGTGACAGAAGTTCATCATTTGTTACTGTAAGATGTAACAGGCTCTCTGTCTGCTGCAGAGAATCAAAAGATGAGCAGCGGGGACTGAAAACACGAGGAGAACTTCAGCCTTGATTCCTGGTTTACTGTTATTTCACATGAATGATGGCAGTTAAATACCTCATTAGGTGTTTGGAGTACTTGTTTTCAGTTATTTTATCAACAAATCAGACCTGTATATTGAGTTGTGTCCTTACTGTTGAGCCATCCATCAATCCGTCCGTCCTTCCTTCCTTCCTTCCTTCCTTCCTTCCTTCCTTCCTTCCTTCCTTCCTTCCTTCCTTCCTTCCTTCCTTCCTTCCTTCCTTCCTTCCTTCCTTCCTTCCTTCCTTCCTTCCTTTACACCTGCTTGGTTCTAGGCCAAGCGCTGTGTTACACCTAGACAAGTCACCAGCCCATTAAAGGATCTGTCAGGGACAAACAACTATTAACACACACACACACATACCGGTACTTACACATACACACACCTAGGGCCTGTTTTGAGTTGCCAGTTAACATGTAGAGTATGTTTGTGGTCTGTGTGCACTGGGAGAACATGCAAACATATCTCTCCATGAAGATCCCGGATGAGTTTTGACTTTAGGACCTTCTTTCTCCTTTTAAGAAAGCAGGTCAAACATTAAACTGGGTTTGGGACTGATTTTGTTCAATTTGTTGTGAAAATTAGTTGAACAAGGAATTCTGACTGTAAGCTGGAGTCAGCTGAGTATCTCATATTCACAGCAGCGTATTCATTATGTAGACTCAGTCTTTGCTGCTGTAACAGCTCCTTCATTATGTGTACTCCAATTTCCTGCGGTGTGTTCCGTGTTTTTGTGCACGGCGGTGGAGCCTGCAGCACGGGCTCGTTGCAGAGCAGATTCTCATTTCAGGGTGTGACTCAGCTTTTTTTTAAAGATGTATCTGAATGTTGAGCAGCAGTGAAACAGAGGATATGTCACAGAATCTGCAGAGCAGGCGACAGAAGAATCTCTCCAAAGCTTTGCACTGTAGGTGCATCGACTGTAGGAACCCGAGTCTGAGTGTAAGCATGCGTGGGCTTCAGCACTCTGCAGGCTGAGTTGTACTGTAGGCTGGTGAGAAACAGCAAATGAGTCACAGGTTCCAATCAAGTTGTACAGCTTCGACTCCTCTCTGTCTCGGTGAGAGTTTCCACTTTGTGCAGGAAGAAAAGTGAGACAGTCGAGAGCTAATTATCCTCACATCATGCCGTTATTAGTTCTTGCTGGAATCCTTTGCAGCCTCAACACAAATGCACTCTTGTGTTCAGCTTTTGCCTTCAGAGCTCCAGAGCTGATTTTTGGCACTGCTTTTCCCCCAGCTGCTTACATCCATGATAATGATTGCACCAGTGTGGGCTTTGCAGCTATTTGCTGAGATTTCAGAGTTGCCCTCAGACTGTGGGTCCATTGTGGTTAACCAGTTTGCAAGTTCTGGTATAGAAATGCAGCCAGTGGTCAGACGTGATGCTAATAAACCTTCTTAGTTCTCTCTTCATTATATAGACACACAGTGGAATTTCCTGTTCTCCTTACGCTGTTTAAATTAAGTCATATATACAGTCAGGTACACACCCAACAACTTTCATCATGCCTGTGACTACACACTAGCTCTCTGCTTGTTTCTAATTCCTAAAGCTGAGTTTAGGAGTGTCAAATCACCTGAGATGCTGCACTAAAATCCTCCGATTTTCTTTTTCTATTTTATGGCTGTTAGATATTTTGTCCAAAAGGAAAAGCCTTCTGTCCCACATCAGCTCAGGTCAGAGCATCCTTCCTGTCAAACAGCATCAAAGCACCATGAAACCCAGACAGCAGTGAATGTGCAGCTCTGCACCGTGAATGAACAAGTGCCGCTGCTGTTCAGAGAATCCTGAGTTCCTCAGTCGTCACCAAGCAGAGGTGTTTCTCTCGGCGACGAGAGGTTTCTATCAAAATAGCCAGAACACATTATTTATAATGAAAGAATCTTCATCCAGGTTTTCTGTGTGTGTCTCACACACCTGCAAGACAGAGGCTATAGGTACAGCAAAGTTTCAAATTGAAGTCTGTATTTGATACCTCAGATACTCTGTGATACACTATAGAAAATCATTTGGTTGTTTTTTATCTACATGAAACGATTTTCTGATACATGGGTGTGAAAATGTGTTAGCCCCTTTGTGATTTCTTATGTTTTGTATGTTTCTCGTGTTCATTTCATCAAACAAATAAAAAAAACAAAGAACACAAGTAAACATAAAATTTGTTTTGATTTAATTTGTCTATTAATTAGAAACAAGTTATTGAACATCCTTCTCTGTCATTTATTTGGAGCCAATCCAGCTTCATGTGTTTCCAGTGTAATTATCTAGAACCACAGATTTTTCTCAGGTATTAAAGTAAAACTATGATCCAAGTAGTTAAACATCAGTGCTGGGAATCAGATTGACTCGTCTCTCTGTGTCTTTCCATAATTCCTAATGTGGGTGACTAGGTACTCCAGTTCCTCTAGAGGTTTAGAGCAGTCCCAAGAAGGAAGTTTAGTCTTCATATCTTCTGTGAGACCTTAGTGAAAAGATTCCATTAATGTGCTGTAATTCCATATGCTGTCTGCAGCTATTGTATGAAAATCTATGATGTAATGTTACCTACGTTTCTCTGCTTTAAGGAGAACAGGCCTCTGGTTGCACTGGGTAAAAGACCTATTAACTCTTAAAAAATCTCTGTATGAGCAAATTTCAGAGCTTTTTATCCAAACAGCTGTCCCCAATAATTTCACTTTACCAGATAGCAGGAATATTATACGTTATCTGGGAGCTCTCGGTAGGAAGAGAAGAAGGCCAAAGTTCAAATTGGATTTTGCACAGGATTAAAAAACAATGACAAAGAGGGTTCACCTTTGTATAATTCAGATGGGTGACATTCTGTCAGTATCAGCTGAGAGGGTCTCAGAGTGGAAACAATGGGAGCTGCTTCAGTCTAAATATGACAAACATTCAATAACATATAAAATCAATATGGGGTTTAAAATGTTTCCCTGTTACTTCCACATAATGAACATCTGGACTTATTCAATCAGTTTCTGTCTTACAGTGGCTGATTCTATTTTTCGTTATAGGTTAAACTTGTAAAAGGTTAATTTCTAAAAGTACTGATGCTAATGGTGCATTTGCACCGGCTGTTTTGTAAACGTCAAGCAATGTTCACAACGCTTCAAGTTTAAAGCTTGAAAGTTGAAGCTTGTAACGCCTGACCGTTAAAGAGGCCCTCCCATTAAAAACAGTTTTTCTGAGGTTTCTGTTGAATATTTTAGCTCCACAGGTGTTCTTACCTTCATAGTGGGTGTGAAAACAGGTCAACAACTTCTCTTTCAGTTTTTATCTCTCAAACTATTCAGGTGGTGATAACACTCCAGTTCTCCCGAGTCCGAACGACCTGTATCTGTTTCGTCACACCTCCTTTGCTTGTTAGAAACCACGCCTAGCATGCTGCTGGCTAAAAGCTGTAGCATAAGACGTATCAAACAGGAAGACACGACGTCTGACGTTGCCATGCGCAGCGGGGCAGGAAACAGTATACCTTGCTCTTATAGGGTAGTTTGTTAGTCAATCAGAGTCCAGCAAATTCGAATAATGAATATGAATGAGCTGCTACCTGAAGCCTGACGGAAGGAGCCGAAACCACCCGAATCTTAATGCAGACAGATTGAAAAGTCTGTTAATCAGTGTTTCCTGACGTTTTTTAGATATAAAATATTTCATATTACTGGTTAATACTTAAGAAATAACCACAAAGTCCTGAAATTTGTATGAAATGGCCTCTTTAAAAAGAGCGCGTAGGCGGGGCTTCCTTTGTTATCGGATGTTCTGTGCTATGGCGGATCATATCGAGAGAGTGGCTTGGCTTTATTTACTTCATAAATATAGACAATGTCGATGTCGGGTGCATCAGCGCCGTTTGTGAGTTTAACCATTTGCTCCAGGAGCTACGTATGGATGAGGTTCATTTCCAACGCCACTTCCGTCTGCCCCGTGCCCTGTTTGACGACTTTGCGCTTCATTCAGGTTACGTGCAGTGACGTCACTACGATGAGACGCTCTGATTGGTTGACATGCCGCTTCAAGAGCTAGTTCCCACTAGCTGAACTTCTACGTTTCTGGCGTTTCAAGCTTCAACGTCTGAAAGGCTTTAAAAGCACTCACAAAGTGCTGCAGAGACTCTGACGGACTCCACCATAGACTTTACATGTAAACTTGACGCCCCCCCCCCGCACCAAGCATTTTTGTTATTGTTGAAAGGATGTTGAATTTTATGTAGGCTATATTAAAAACGGCATGTTTACTCAAATGAACAAAAAACACATCTAATGATCTAATGATCACAACAATGCGCTCCTGCGGCTGTAAAAAAAAAAAAAAAAGTTATGTGCAAGCTTCCAGTTTTAAGGCAAAAAACACAGGTTATGGAAATGTCATTAGTCAATCATTTGAATTAAATTGCAATAAAGTCATACAAAAACAACAAGGCTCAGGAACCGATAAAAAACAGGATCCTGAGTTTTCAAGTGGAGCAGTAGCAGCATGGCTCAGACTGCAGCGAGATGAAGAAACAGAGGAGCGCTGAGTATTTCCCGTATATTTGAAGAATAATACAAATACCATTTGGCCAAATGCATACTCAGATTAATGCCTTTGATTCATCACTCTCTCTTGGTTCCTCTTCTTTATCAGTACCTTTGTTTTTCAATTTCTCAACTGACAGGTTTCCCGATTTAAGCCAATTGAGCATATTTGCGAAAATGAATGAAGTAGAGGCCACAAGCTAGGTGCGTACATAAATTGTGTAGTAGTAGAAGAAGAAGAACTTCTTCTACACTTCATTTCTAGATGAAGTGCATTTTGAATAGTCATTTTAATTGTCATTTATTAAAATTTTACAGAGGAAATATTTATTTACACATCTTTATTGTGTGAGGAAACAACACTGTATTTTGTAATTATTATCATTACATTTTTCCGCCATTACATTTTTCATCTTGCGCACACCCTAGTGGCAGCTCGCGCACCCCTGGGGGTGCACCACACTTTGGGAATCCCTGTTCTAAACAAACAAACAGTGGGGATATTTTTAAATACACACGAAAAGATGTAAAGTACCACAAACATCAAGACAGAAAAGGAAATCTCAGTATTAACCAGTATATTCAGAGGTGTTTGTAATAACAATAACATTTTAAACCTGAAATATTGGTTCATTAATGTTACTGTAATTACATGAACCTTTTATTCAAGCAGTTGTGCTTGTTCTGTGACATAATTTGTTGAAAAGCTAAAACTATCTTAAATTTTAGATATTACTGTCATTTCTACTCTGTTGAGTGCACTGAATATAAGCTGCACTAACTTTATAAAGAAAAATACATTTGTACATCGATTGGCTGCATTTGTCGAAGTTGCAGGAAAGTTTTTTCTGCCTTTTTTGGTAGAAACTTTATTTTTCTTTATCTTATTGTTCCTTAATGCAATAAGAGTGTTGTGCTTTAGCGAGGCCTCTTCTCACCTGCTCATCGTAGCCTGTAACAGACAGAGATAGGGTTGGATGTTTATGAAGTATGTGGTCCACTGAAACTGGTTTATCCCTTTTCTTTGACTGCGGAACTGTCTGTTTAGCTAGCGAACAGCAGGCGACCTTAGATGCATGCTAGCTGCTGTGTGTTTTGGTGTTCATAAGCTGCATTGTCTGTTCTGAGTATGTGGTTGTGTGAGTTAGTAAGAGATCCCACTTAGCAGATGGCTCTCTATCTTAACCTCATCCTGTTTTGTTGGCTCACCAACTTGTTAAAAAGCCCACTTTCAGCTCTGCATGCTAACGACTTCTGTCAGAAATGTTAAAGTTTGGGGGGGTTTGCCCATATTTCCTTCCAAAGTAGGCGGTATTTTGACTTTTTGTGTCACTGCTCTTACCTTCCGGTTAATTTCTAGTAAATGTTGCTAATATCTGAGAAAATCATGATGCTCATAAAAATATGAAACTACATCGGTAATCATGGAAACTAGCAGTGATATCCTGTCTGAAACAATCTAGCCCCAAATAAGAATATTATTAAGCATAAATGCTATATAAGAAATATACAGAAATATCAATCAATCAAAACGTTTTCTATCCAAGGAACCAGCCGATTGGGTTAAATCGATACAGTTCAGGATACCAGTTCTGGTTCATTCTGACTATCCAATCAAATGGTGTGAATACGCAGATACACCTCCACACATGAGTTCTTGGACTTTGATCTTGCCTGGCAGCAAACGATGACTGGTAGAAGAAATGTGATTAATTAAATGTGAAAAGCTACGAAAGGAAGCAGACAGGCTTTGAAAATTTTAAATAATTATTTATGGACAAAATATAAAAAGCATCAGTCTAAGATTCAGATTTTTTTAGGCCTGCAGAGAAGGTTTTGAAGGCACTTACGGCTCACCACTGCATGGAAACTGGTAAATATCAAGACGTTCTTTGTCAGAGTGTGTTAATGAAGTGCTTAATTGACTACTTCTAAACAGTTTGTAATAAATCAATTACACACAAATATCCTGCTTTTGCATCTTCATTGCACCTTCAGCAGACTTACCTCAAAATCTCAGCTCATAATAAAGATCATTTCATATCCCAATAATAAGATATCCTGATTTAATTTTAATTAGGTACATTAGTTCATTTTCATGGTTTAGATAGTCAACACATGGAGCATACTTCTCTGTTTTAGATTTAAGAAAAACAACCAAAATGGAAGAGTTTAGAATTATTTCTCTCTTGAACCCCTTTTTGACTAAGAAATATATATTTTAGATTTATGCCCTCCCTGATGGCTTGAATGGGACGGTGACCCTGTACGTGTAAGTGTGTCCAGTCATCCAGCAGAGTGGAGGATGAGGAGCAGATGAAGCTCATACAGGGTCCACTTGTCCACATATCTGTTGTCACTGTTGGGCTTCGCTAGTCTGTTATATGTCATTCCACAGGCAAAAAAACAGTTCTTATGTTTGATTCAAGCACCTGATGGATCTTCTCTCCGTCTCATTCCTAAACTCTCTCCATACTCTTTCATGTAATTATTGTGTAGATGGTGTTAGAGGATATTTGGGAAGCAGCTGTGTTCTCCTAAAGGGACTAGGACACCATATGGTCAGAGAAGGACCACTGACTTTTATTTGCCTGTTAAAGTGATGATGAAATGTGGGGAATTGGACTTAAGCAGCTGTAGCTCCTTGCTGACGGGCTTCAGATGTTTTGAGCTGTGACAGGTACGTTGTTGCTGGAGCCGTGAGAGGCTCAGGGTGAACCTTCATGCTTGAGTGGGCTTTTTATGGACACAGCAGCAGCAAAGGGACCAACAAAGGAGTCTTTCACTCAGCCTTGGTAGGGCTAAAACATTCACACAAACACTCTGCTTTGCAAATGAGCTTAATCTAACCCACCCAGGCAAGAAGAGCATCGATCCCACAAAGAGAACGTCTGTGGCTGAGACCTTTAAGTCTCTGTGAGTATGAAGATTCTTTCACAGAGCTCCAGTTATCTAAGTTCAACACATGGCCCACACTTAGATTCATCAAGGTTCTCTGTGTTCTAGCTCTGTTTTGTCATTATGCCTTATTTAGCAATTTACTGATTCAGGGTTGTCAGATAGTTCTCTGCTGTTAAACATCATGAGAGTGTTTTGGCCTGGTAGTAATCACCCATAATTTCCTCCAGCCCCCCCCCACGTGTTGGAGGTTTAGCTGTAACTTGGGTTTAATCATAATGAAGGGTGGGGCTGTGGCCATATGTCAGCCTCTGGGCCCCAGGGACTGAGCCAGCAGCTTAATAAGGATCCTTGCAAGAATTAATGCTGCGTTGGTTATCTACTGTGTTTTGAGAGAGGCCTGCTGATCAGCTGATTTACAGCTGCTGATTGGTGGAGGAGGCTGGGCTCCGTGCCTGGTGATAACAGGACAGTTCAAGCCCTGAAGACCAGACACCAGCGTCCTCCTGAAATCGTATTAGTTGTAACATCACTTGAAGGTTTTTACACCAGATGAAGGAACTAAAAGCATTACGAGTAGAGCTGGATGTGGGGGAGCATAGGAAGAGTTTACTTCCTGTCTCCTTCACTGACTCCTCACTGGATTTTAATCTATTAATCTTAACCCACAACCAGCACCATGTTCAGTCTGCACAGCTTCTGGGAACGTAAGCGCCTCTGGAAAACCACATCTAACACCCAGCCTGGACATCCAGTTCAGAATGGAACAGCTGTCTGCACATTACTCAGTTACAGAAACCGGAAGGGTTGAATGTGTCGATTTGGAAGAGTTTAGCTCTGTACTCAGTGTCCACTGTGATGGACTGGTGAGCTGTCCAGGTGTAACTCCGCCTCTCACCCAGTGACTGCTGCTGATAGACATCAGCTCCCCACGACCCTGAACAGGAATAAGCAGCTACATATAATGACTGACTGACTCCGTATCATGCTCTCACGCCTTCGTTAGCTGTTGGTTTGCATCTCAGTCTGTTCTGCTCCCAGTGATGCTGTTAGGAGGGTTTCATCAAAATGCTGCGCCTTTATTCTGAAAACTCAAAGTACCTGAGACATTCTGCCTTTTCTGTAGAGGATTGAGTTTTTGTTTAAATTTTTATGAAAACATTATACCGAATACCAATTTTGTTTTTAGAAAAAGCTGAACATCTGTTGTTTTCTACAGCGTTTGGTATGAAGAGCTTTACAGTTACAGGTTAAACTCTGACCTTTCTAACAGATGAAACTACTGAAGAATTGTTTCAAAATAAACTGAGTTGGAACTATTTTTTTTTTAATGTGGTAACATACTTTCAGAATTGGCTTCTTAAAGAGGCCATTTCATACAAATTTCAGGACTTTGTGGTTATTATTAACCTGTAATATGAAACATTTTATATCTAAAAAAACGTCAGGAAACACTTATTAACAGACCTTTCAATCTGTCTGCATTCAAGTGGTTCCGGCTCATTCCATCAGGCTGCTTCGACTGCTTCGGCAGCAGTTTGTTCATATTCATTATTCAAATTTGCTGGACTCTGATTGGCTAACAAACTAGCCTATGAGAGCAAGGTATACTCTTTCCTGCCCCGCTGCGCATGGCAACGTCAGATGTCGTGTCTTCCTGTTTGCTACGTCTTATGCTACAGCTTTTAGGCCGCTGTGGCTCAGTGGTTAGAGCGGTCGTCCTCCAATTTGAAGGTTGGTGGATCGATCCCGGCTTCCACCACCACATGTCGAAGTGTCCTTGGGCAAGACACTGAACCCCATGTTGCCCCCCGATCTGCGTATAGGGTTGTGTGAGTGTTAGCCCCTACCCTCTCCCCCCGGTTTACATATCGGGTTGTGTGAATGGGTGAATGCAAAACCTTGTAGTGTGAAAGTGCTTTGAGTGGTCTGAATGACTAGAAAAAGCAAATACAAATACAGGACATTTAGGCGTGGTTTCAGCTGTGGGAGCTGCTGAATACTAACGAACGGAGTTGTGACGAAACAGATACAGGCTGTTTGGACTCGGGAGAACTCGGGTGTTATCGCCACCTGTTTAGTTTGAGAGATAAAAACTGAAAGAGAAGTTGTTTACCTGTTTTAACACCCACTATGAAGGTAAGAACACCTGTGGAGCTAAAATATTCAACAGAAACCTCAGAAAAACAGTTTTTAATGGAAGGTCCTCTTTAAGAGACAAGACTTTATCAAAACAACCATGACCTTGTTACAAAACATACCTTCTATAAATGTCACTCTGCTGCTTCTTTGCTTTCTGTTAGAAAAAAAATTTCTCAGATAAAAAACAGACACATTTGGTTAATAATGTATTTAAATCGGTTACAGTCTTAAATGTACAGATTGAACAGATATTCAATAAGTTGTGTTTCCACACTGTTAGACTCCATCAGGCGGCTGCACCAGCGCACATTTTCTATCGATTACATTTAATGGAGCTCACCCACGTTTTTGTGCCTGAATCTCAGTGAAGACTAAGAAAACACAGCAGGGAGCAAATTGGCTCATGCCCACTCTATTGTGATCCCTCTATTATGACCCAGAGTCTGCTCTGTTCAAAGTCGAGTGTGAAGTACAAAATATGAACCCGCTTAGTGTTTCAGGAAGCATTGACTCTGAGAGAAATGTTCCAAAAATATAGAATCTCTGATCAGCGCTTCATCTTGTTTTAAACACATATCGCTGAAGGAAGCATGTTCTGTTCTTCAAACTTAAAGCTAAAACAAATGTTTACTGACCAATCAAGACAAGGAACATAAAGATGTCTCCAAATTTGATGCAGTAGGATTTAAATATATTCAGCAGCTTAAAATATGGATATAAATCAACAGGACATTCGGACTTTTTAGGGAACACCACTATTAAAAACTGAGTTCGACTTCCACATTACATTAAAACATTATTTTCACAGCTGGATCATGTCATCTTCTCTGTGGCTCAGCATCTTCTCGTGTCTGTATTCAGTCACACCCATCAGGCTTATTCTCCCCTCTTGACATGCTCTGCGTCATTTCCTCTTCCTTAGCTCTGCCAGCTCGGGTTTGTCTGGCTGCAGCGTTGAGTACCTTTATAGCACTCGCTGTGCTCGGGAATGTGGTAACCTAGCAACGTGCTCAGAGAGACAGTTCAGTGATATGCATCTGAGGTAAATCCTGCTTCCGACTCGCTTGCCGTCTCCCACCGCTGTCCCTTCTTTATTCACTGGATTGGAAATTTGGGCTGAACAGACTGTCTTTCTCTCAGTTGTTTATTTATTTTGTCACTGCAGATTTAAAGGCATTGAGTCACATATGATGGACAGTCATATTTTTTATCTTATTTGATGATTGTTAACTAAATGCAACTAAAAAGCACATGGAGAGAACAGACCTCCACCAACTTCTTACTTCCCCCTACTATTATTCCTACATTTGTTTTATCAACATTATGGGATTAACTGACCATGAAACAGACTCTCAGCATTTAATATTGTACCAGCATTTGTTCAATAGGTAATCATAAAAAACAGTATTTGTACAGTGGTGGTTTCTGGATCAGTTCCAAAGTCTAATCAATTGGTTTTTATGTTTTTCCCAATGTCTCCTGAAAATTTAATGTATATCTGTTCAGAACCTTTTGAGATTTTCTTTTAACAGACAAATAAATAAACTAACACCCTCAAAAACTAACTCCATGGCAGAGGTAATTAAAAACTTAACTGGCTGGTTTGTGAATTTATATCACAATTTTAGTCTTTATATAATATATTACCACCAAAAGATGAAAATTAGGAGTCTTTTTTGCACCAGAATCAACAAACATAAATAAAACAATATGTCTGCCCTCTCGGCTTTTTTTTTTTAGTAGAAATAGCTGCACATGGCAGATATGCTGCATTCATGTCTGGTAATGATGATGTCAAACAATAACTTAGTCACATGTTATTAAACAGTTAGAAACTGTGTGGAGTGATCACAGTCTACTAGTTTCTAGCTGTTGTCATACAGGTGAAACATCATACAGGTGAGACATGACAGGGTCTGTGGGAAAGTACTGACGTCTAATCAAAAGACCAGAATGAGCAAGTTTCTGTTCACAAAGTTTTTTGCTAATATACTTGTCTTCTTGTTTGTTTTCTGCTCTTTCTCTGGTATTTTGAAGATATTTCAAAAACACTTTCCACATACACAATATAACTTTCTATCTCAAATATTGTTTAAAAATCTGTCTAAACTTGTAACAGTGAGCACTTCTCCTTTATGGAGATAATCCATCCCACCTCACAGATGTGCCTTAGATTGGCCACAATTAAAGGCCACTCTGAAATGTTCAGTTTTGTTTTATTGGGAGGTCTGGGGACTTAAAGAACCAGTCAGTATCTGGTGTGACCATCATTTCTTTGCTTCATGCAAATCTGAAGTTATAAATAGCCCATTGGGGCTGTTTCCATTGTCATGTCCTTTTTTTATTAGCAGAATTGGTAAACTATAACTACGTTTATGTTGGAAATGAGATACTGAAATGTTTCACACTTGTTTCAGTAAAAGATGGAGATCATGTGATAATGTGTGGTATTGGCTTTGTTTTATTTCATTCTCTGTTAAAGCAGTACAAAATAACTTGTCAAACTTTAAGCTACAATTTTGAAACTTGTCTAAGTGGATACTCACCAAAAAACACATTCCGCTTCATATTAGACATCACTCTCGACCCTCTGATGGCTTTACAATAGACTAAATAACCTCCGTAATTTGGGTCTCAGCCAGAAGTGGCATCTAATCTGGCATCTAAATACGCGGGTACGACCCTCTAAACTACGCTAAAAGCTGCGCACATGTGAATTCTGTAAAAAAAAAAATGCTGGAGCGTGGTGAAGAAGTTTCAGCCAATCATCGCAGAAAAGCAGAGAAAACAAAGTCTGCCTAACCTACAGCATAACACCCCTGCCTCCCCACTTCGTCCTGTGTCATTCTAAGTATAAGCATCTCTCCATCCTCCGGTTCCCTACTCGCTGCTGTTCTGGCGTTTAAAAAGGTCAATTCTCTCGGTGTGTGTGAGGACGCGCATGTGCGGGTCTGTGTGTGTCCGTCAATGAAACCTCTGCTGATTGGTCCTCGACTGGGCTGGCGTTCCTCGCCCGCCTGTGAACAATACATGCACAAGCGCACGCACGAAATTTGAGTGTCGCTTTATCAGTGATCAGTGCACAGCAACGCTGATCATTGATCACTGATCATCAGTGCGCACAGCAGCACACAACAGCTGATCACTGATCATCACAAGTATTAACAGAGAAGGGAGAGCAAAAATAGTCTTCTTTCTTAATCTCATTAACAGAAATCAAACATTTAATAAATTATCTGAATATTACAACCAGAGTGGTCATTGGATGTGAAATGTGTAGTAATTATTTGTTGTATAGAGTACGTATTTTTGCATTGTGTGTGTGTGTGTGTGTGTGTGTGTGTGGTTTTGTATTTCTGACCTCCTGGGGACCCGTTTCCTGACTTTTACTATCTTTCTGGGGTCCGAGGGTTCTTGTGGGGACCGAAGCCTGGTCCCCATGAGGGGGACTCCCCTTTTTAGGGTTAGGGGTTAGGTTTATAGGTATGGTGTGAATAGAGTTTTAGTTAGTCTTAGGGTTAGTTATAGATCAGTAATGGTTAAGGTTAGTAAAAGGGTTTGGGTTAGGTATAAATCTAGTTACTAAAATCAATGGAAGTCAATGGACGGTCCCCATAAGGATACCAAAACACATGTGTGTGTGTGTGTGTGTGGGTGTGTGTGTGTGTGGGTTTGTATTTCTGACCTCCTGGGGACCCGTTTCCTGACTTTTACTATCTTTCTGGGGTCCGAGGGTTCTTGTGGGGACCGAAGCCTGGTCCCCATGAGGGGGACTCCCCTTTTTAGGGTTAGGGGTTAGGTTTATAGGTATGGTGTGAATAGAGTTTTAGTTAGTCTTAGGGTTAGTTATAGATCAGTAATGGTTAAGGTTAGTAAAAGGGTTTGGATTAGGTATAAATCTAGTTACTAAAATCAATGGAAGTCAATGGACGGTCCCCATAAGGATACCAAAACACACTTGTGTGTGTGTGTGTGTGTGTGTGTGTGTGTGTGTGTGTGTGTGTGTGTGTGTGTGTGTGTGTGTGTGTGTGTGGGTTTGTATTTCTGACCTCCTGGGGACCCGTTTCCTGACTTTTACTATCTTTCTGGGGTCCGAGGGTTCTTGTGGGGACCGAAGCCTGGTCCCCATGAGGGGGACTCCCCTTTTTAGGGTTAGGGGTTAGGTTTATAGGTATGGTGTGAATAGAGTTTTAGTTAGTCTTAGGGTTAGTTATAGATCAGTAATGGTTAAGGTTAGGAAAAGGGTTTGGGTTAGGTATAAATCTAGTTACTAAAATCAATGGAAGTCAATGGACGGTCCCCATAAGGATAACAAAACACACGTGTGTGTGTGTGTGTGTGTGTGTGTGTGTGTGTGTGTGTGTGTGTGTGTGTGTGTGTGTGTGTGGGTTTGTATTTCTGACCTCCCGAGGACCCGTTTCCTGACTTTTACTATCTTTCTGGGGTCCGAGGGTTCTTGTGGGGACCGAAGCCTGGTCCCCATGAGGGGGACTCCCCTTTTTAGGGTTAGGGGTTAGGTTTATAGGTATGGTGTGAATAGAGTTTTAGTTAGTCTTAGGGTTAGTTATAGATCAGTAATGGTTAAGGTTAGGAAAAGGGTTTGGGTTAGGTATAAATCTAGTTACTAAAATCAATGGAAGTCAATGGACGGTCCCCATAAGGATAACAAAACACACTTGTGTGTGTGCAAAATTCTGCAAGAAAAAGCCGCGCAACCCAAGTGGTACTCAAATTTTTTTGACAAAGTTGGCAGGTCTGCAACATATTTCATAATGAAATGTCATTCAAAGTTTATACAGTATTCTTGTTTGTGGCGGGTGTACCCTGTTATTTGTTTAAGGGTATTTTTATGATCCTTCCCAGATATTTTCTGTATAAAAGCCCTCTGGGTCCTTGGCGGCCATTGTTGGCTCCTTCTCCTCTGGGTGTGTCCAAACATTTACCTGTCACTCTGACAATGCAAAGAAAGTAACATTTGTAGCACATCTGAACAGGTAACATATTTCTGCAGAACACCGGTTCGGGCAACGACTGTCTGAGACATGGCTGCGGAAAAGTTTTTCAGCACTGCTTTAAAGGTTTGCAGAATAAATGAGACTTTTTAAACCTGCAAATAAAAAGAACAGCTTTACTAACTGTTTCAGATGATGTTTCCATCTACAGAAGGCTGTTTACACCAAATCAGAGCATGTAGCTGAGATCTATCTCTTCCAGTTTGACTCTAGTCCCACACATACACGAGCCTGGTCGACCTATTTATAGAGTAAATACTTGACTCGGTGTGAGACTCTTCTTCAGCCTGACTGCCATCCTCCTTGTGGAAGCACTGAGTAGTTATTCTGAACCATGTTAGGACTTTCTCAGAACACAGTCATCTTAAGGCAAATGGAAACTTTACACCCCTAGAGGTGTCTGTGCAACTTTAACCACTTCCTGCAGGCCTTTGTCTCTGTAATGATGCTGACAATGCAGTGCATTGTGTGAGATCTCTGTCAGGTTGTTGCACATGGTTTTGCACCTTCTTCACATTTGAACAGGAAGGCTGCATTACCCACAAGTTGAAATGTACAGTTTCTTTTTTCTGTTTCAGGTCAGCCTTCATCTTTAGTTTGTTCTTCTTTATCCTCTGTGTTTTATTTTCATTTTAAAAACCTACGACTCCATCACGTCCATCACCTCCAACAATTTATGTTTTTGTTTCTTTTATTAGTGCTACTACAGATGAACCATATACAGTGGGGCAAAAAAGTATTTAGTCAGCCACCAATTGTGTAAGTTCTCCCACTTAAAAAGATCAGAGAGGCCTGTAATTTTCATCATAGGTATACCTCAACTATGAGAGACAAAATGAGGGAAAAAAAATCCAGAAAATCACATTGTCTGATTTTTAAAGAATTTATTTGCAAATTATGGTGGAAAATAAGTATTTGGTCAATAACAAAAGTTAATCTCAATACTTTGTTATATAGCCTTTGTTGGCAATGACAGAGGTCAAACGTTTTCTGTAAGTCTTCACAAGGTTTTCACACACTGTTGCTGGTATTTTGGCCCATTCCTCCATGCAGATCTCCTCTAGAGCAGTGATGTTTTGGGGCTGACGCTGGGCAACACGGACTTTCAACTCCCTCCAGAGATTTTCTATGGGGTTGAGATCTGGAGACTGGCTAGGCCACTCCAGGACCTTGAAATGCTTCTTACGAAGCCACTCCTTCGTTGCCCGGGCGGTGTGTTTGGGATCATTGTCATGCTGAAAGACCCAGCCACGTCTCATTTTCAATGCCCTTGCTGATGGAAGGAGGTTTTCACTCAAAATCTTACGATACATGGCCCCATTCATTCTTTCCTTTACACGGATCAGTCGTCCTGGTCCCCTTGCAGAAAAACAGCCCCAAAGCATGATGTTTCCACCCCCATGCTTTACAGTAGGTATGGTGTTCTTTGGATCCAACTCAGCATTCTTTCCCCTCCAAACACGACAAGTTGAGTTTCTACCAAAAAGTTCTATTTTGGTTTCATCTGACCATATGATGTTCTCCCAATCCTCTTCTGGATCATCCAAATGCTCTCTAGCAAACCGCAGACGGGCCTGGACGTGTCCTGGCTTCAGCAGGGGGACACGTCTGGCACTGCAGGATTTGAGTCCCTGGCGGCGTAGTGTGTTACTGATGGTAGCCTNCCACTTCCTGCAGGCCTTTGTCTCTGTAATGATGCTGACAATGCAGTGCATTGTGTGAGATCTCTGTCAGGTTGTTGCACATGGTTTTGCACCTTCTTCACATTGAACAGGAAGGCTGCATTACCCACAAGTTGAAATGTACAGTTTCTTTTTTCTGTTTCAGGTCAGCCTTCATCTTTAGTTTGTTCTTCTTTATCCTCTGTGTTTTATTTTCATTTTAAAAACCTACGACTCCATCACGTCCATCACCTCCAACAATTTATGTTTTTGTTTCTTTTATTAGTGCTACTACAGATGAACCATATATGTGGTTAAATTTCAACTCTACTGTGTCTTTGTCCTGAAGAATGAATAGATCAACCTGTTGAATTTTCACTGTTTGTAGCATCTTCAGCTTCTCCTCAAAGGTCTGTCATGTTAGAATACAGTTTTTAGGGATGGTCAGTATTGTCTCAACAGAAGGTAAATACATATTAGATCTGTTTGACTTCTGGTTCTGATCCAGGTTACACGTTAAACAGGGTGAGCGGAGAAATCCAGACCTCTCTCTTTGTAGCCATGCCTCCAGCTAGTCTGGTTGAACTTTGAGTCATCAACTGTAAGACCTGTGTCTGCCCTGAGGTCTCTTCTGTGAGACCACCTCCACTCTCCTTCTGGATGTCTCCAGATCACCTCTTTTGGAAGATGTCCAGAAGATTTCTTCATCACGTCCAAACCACCTCAGCTGGTTCCTTTCAGTGCAGAGGAGCAGCGATTCCACTCTGAGCTCCTCATCCAATCCCTGAAAACCAGTCCAGCTCCTCACCCGATCCCTAAAAACCAGTCCAGCTCCTCACCCGATCCCTAAAAACCAGTCCAGCTCCTCACCTGATCCCTAAAAACCAGTCCAGCTCCTCACCCGATCCCTGAAAACCAGACCAGCTCCTCACCCAATCCCTGAAAACGAGACCAGCTCCTCACCCGATCCCTGAAAACCAGACCAGCTCCTCAACCGATCCCTGAAAACGAGTCCAGCTCCTCACCCGATCTGCAGCGGATTATGAAGAATCTTCTGACTGAAGACACTCTGTTGTTGAGTTACTGTGTTCTGAAGATGATGATGAAGGTTTTCCATCATGTTCTTCATCCTCCTTTGGACAATCAACTCAAGAGACTCCAGTTCAGTCTCCAGGACAGAACCAGCCCTCCTTATCAATCTGTTCAGCCTCCTCGTGTCACATACTCTGATGCTCCGCCCCCAACAGGTAACTGCAGATGTGATCAGCTGACAAACTCCTCTTCTTTTTTCGCTCCTCTTCAAATCTCTGTCTGTCCGTATTGTTTGAAAGCCAGACAAAGACACACCGGAGTCCAGGATATGTCCCTTTAGCCATGTCTCAGTGAAACACATGATGCTGCATTTCCTATATAACGCCCTTTAAAGAGACATGTGACCCTGAAAGCACATGTTTGTGTTGCGTTTAGCTGAAATACTGTTCAGCATTGCAGTGGTCTCAGGAGACACTGACTAATGAGAGGATGTTTTAAATGTCTGGCTTTTCTTTGTTTGGTTTTTCTTCAGATGAATCCACAGCAGCATTTGAAATGTTGATCTGCAGCCTCGGTTCTCTGTTTCTCAGCTGCACCATGAGTCGTCAGCATCTGTTGATTTCAGGCGTTTATTTGTACCTTGTTCAGTGAAAATGTCCTTTTAGAACTTTCTTTTGATGTAAAATATTAATGATGGCAGTTTAAAGATGTTTTGAGTCCTGTGAGGGGATCGTTCTTCCTCTGACATCAGGTTTTATTAAATACCGGCAGTTTAATGTGTCTGACAGCTATAAAAAGGATTTCTTTGTTTTCTTCAGCATATGTTATGACTGCTTGCAACATAAAGTCACTGGCCAGTAAAATTCATGCTCCCAGGATTAGACAGCTCAATCATGGATATATTTTAAATGTCAGTTTTTGTATTATTTATTGTCTTGTGTTTAAAAAGTAAATTAGAGTATCTGTTGTGTTCTGGTAGGTGTCTACATGTGGGGCAGATGTTCTGTAACAGCTGTAGCCATGGCTACCGCTAACAGGAATCTTCAGTGCAAAATCACTGAGCTTACTCTAATAAAATCCCCAGGAATTCATATATACAGTAAACAAATAACCTAGTTTTCATGTAGTGAGTCAGAAGGGAAGCTCTGTGTCCTGTTTCTTCTGATATTTCATATATTTATGATCCAACTGTTTTTGGCCTGTACAGATAAATGGTCATCTGGTCTTGTACGTTATTTTTCTAAAGCTTAAACGATCCTGTCCCTGGAAAGTCGAACCAAATTCAATCATATCTTCGTATTTCATTTTAAAGCATCTTGTCTGATACCTCTGGCCTGCCGTACATCCCCAGTGAAAAGCTGCTCGTTCAGCTTACTTTTTAATTTTAAGAGATACAATTTTTGAATTCATTAAAACTTACCAACTTTTAATATTATTGCATCTCAGCGTACTGGTGTTTGATCAGTGCACACTGCTTCCTTTAATTTAAAAGTTAGTAAATTATTCATCCTGCTGAATTTTCACACACATTCTTTTTATCAGTAAGTTGGAGTCTTATTAAAAGTATTAACTCCACTTGACCTTAAAATGAACTAAATATAACACATTTCATAGTAATATTTGGAACATTTTATATTGTATTGACCTAAAGTCCAACCAGTCACTTTGTGTCCATCTGTGTGACGGGGTGATGTTTAACCTCCTGGTTGTCCATCAGAGCGCCAGTGTGCTGCAGATAAATGCCTCCCTGAAAATGTCACAGTTTTCAGTTAAACAACCGTTTTGAAGGTTCAGCGCCGACATTTAAAACATCACTTTGATTTTTGTTTTCACTCGCAGGCAAGAGGCACAAAAGGTTAATCATACTGAAAACCAGCAGACTCACACAGACAGTTGATTTGTGAGTGACAAGGTCAAAACATTATACTGTAAATACTAAGTTGGATGCTGCGTTAATGAAACTAGTGACTGAGACCATAAACTCATGGAGAAAAAGAAGTGGAGTCATTGTTTAGTAACTTTTTATCCAGTTTAATTTTCTCTTGGCCAGCAGAGCACTGTTACCCCCTGCTGGCCAAACGGGGGTTTAAATCTGATCCATAAACGCTTCCCATCTCACACCCGAAGTGCACATGTTCTGTCTCTGTACATGGGCAGATGCCACCAGTCTGATCAGCATCTGATAACCTGAGGCCGATTCATTTAGAGCACAAAATGAATATATTTATCTACATTTCCTTTTCGTTGTGAAGAAATAAAACAAACAGCATCAATAGAAACCGCAGTTAGAACTTCCTGTCTTGTTCTGACGAAGCAACTGATGACAATTAAAAATGGATTGTTTTCTGATAGCAGCTGATGTTTGTTTTAATAAGGAGCTTTGGCAGCGTACTGTGTTGGGGCTGATTCCACCATCACATGAGGAGAGAGCAGGTCAGGGTTTGGACACAGCTGCATTATTAACAGAAGAGTGGAAGGTCAACTGTCAGCACACATCTGCAGGGCTCACATCAAGCAGCTCACTCAATTTGTGTGCCTCTGGCTGATGTGTTTGCATTTCCAAACCTTCCTTCTTAACGTTCACACTTTTCATTTCTCATTAAAGAGAAACACACAAGCCAAAGAGCATCTGGGAAACTCCATCACCTTCCTGATGTTTCAGTCAGGTGGAGGAGAAGAAGAGACACAGTAAGAGCTTGTAGAGCTTGTTGGTTTACTGAAATACCCATTTTATTTCTGTAAAGAAGCAAACAGATAGAAACAGACACACCCATATTAATAGGCTGCAAAAACAAAACAATATCGGAATTTAATCACATTCCTTCTTAGTTTTTCCACCTCTAACACAAATCAGACTTTATTATTCGATATTAATTGAATATTTCAAATAATAAACTAATAAAACATGTCATGAACATAAATTAATATCCCCTTAATGTATTATTAAGCATCTTTTGCATCAATAACTACAATCAAATAACTTCTGTAACTCTCAGTGAGACTCCTGCACCTGTTGACAGGTATTTTATTTACAAAAAAAATAATTATTTTCCAGCACAAAAAAGGCTTTTCATCTAAATAGTTGTGGCTTTAAAATGTTCACTCAACATATTTTACTGCAAAATTGCTGAGAACAAATTGTCACATTTCCTGTAACACTCTCGGTTCATTATTAGGCGTGACAATACCCCCAAAATATGTTTTTATTTATGTCCTTTTCAAATAAAACTGACGTCGACACAGAATTTGTGTCCAAATAAAATTAACTGTTTGTAGATTCACTGATTTTTTTCTTCAGCTCAAAATGGGACAGATTTTAATTCCTGATAAGTTTTTAAATAACTAATAAAAATGTCCCATTTTACTCAGTTTCACATTACTTTGTAAAACTATGTCATCGAATCCTGTGAGTTCTCTGTTCAAATGTGTTTTTTCCATTTTAGTATGGAAACTATGATAATCTATCTTCAGTCATCGGGACGTCACTGTTTGGTCCTTCAGCTGAACACCTGAAATGTCCTCAGGGACTTTCCATTGTCATTGTTTCAACTCTTCACCCTGCTGCTGCAGACACTGAACCACCCTGACACAACTATGTCATGATAGACCCCACCTCGCCTTACTTTGACTGGCAGGGGCAGGAAGGACACAAGCTACTGCTCTCTGCACAATATGGAGTGAAATCTGAAAAGGCAGGGAGGATCATGGGAAAGTCGCTGGAGGCCTGTGAGCTCAGTTTCTCAGCTTCAACCAGTAAAACCACACATTGGCACAGCAGCATGATGGTGTGTTCCAGTTTTGACAGCTTGAAGCTCATAATCCTGATCAGAGGGAACATGCTGCTCTTTGTGGTTTATGACAGACTTCTGAGGTACTGAATGTAGCTTTTAATGAAAAGGATGGAGCATCCTCGGGCTCCCTGTTTAAGAGGAACCGGCTGTTAGGAAAGAAAACGTGATTCAAAAGTTGTCAGACCCAGATTCTCATGTTTTTAGATCCTGGGCCACTCAGTCTTATCAGAATGAAGTGAAAGTGAGCACCACTACAAACAGGAGGGAACTCAGGTTTAATGCTCTTTAACTGTCAAGCTGGTTTTTAGTATTTTTATTCTGCTTTATTACAGTGTCCCTTGTTCATAAATCATTTCCTACTGCTGCTACAGTGACACTGCCAGTTTCCAGGCCAGATATAAATAAACAAGTTTTCCTTTTCATTCCCAACCAGCTGGGCTGTCTCAGATCAGTTCTACGCACTAGTTTTGTTCTTTGGAGACGGAAGACTGCTTTGTGTCATTGTGTTCAGATGAAGGCTGCCCCGGAGGCAGCAGGAGCAGTCGCAGCTGCTGCTGCAGCATCGTCTTGTTGGCTCTGTTTCCTCTGTGATGTGCCAGGTGGCCTCAGTGACCCCCACAGTGAGGAGCGGAGGCTGCCTGCATCAGGGCTGCCCTCACATTACATTAGTCACACAGCAGCGATGGAGAATCAAGATTTGTGTTGTATAAAGCCCAATATGATTACATGTATGATGAGGTTTTAAGTACTGTACGCTCACTGTCATGCTTATACAGAAATTCAGTGTATGAGTTTAAAATAAAACAGTGGCAGTAATTATTTCTGATGAACATATCACTGTTCAGTTCAGAACTGGATTTATGCTTGTTGTTTATGTCATTACGATCAATTTACATGAAGAAATCAATGAAGGACAAATGTTTAATTACAAGCCACAAGAGCACCTCCACCTTCAAGAACTTAGTTCTTCTGTTATTTTTATATTACAAATAATTATCTACTGGAAACAATGATGCATGTTCACACCTGCAGTCAGTCAAGAATCAGCAGTTAAACTAGCTGTCATGTTTCTGGACTAAGAAGAAATCTACACAGGTACAGGTAGAACATGCTAACGCCACACAAAGCTCACAGCCAGGTACCAAAGTTTGTTCCATGTGAATATACATTAAGGTTTTTGAAAATAGGATGATGTCTTCCTGCATGTCTGAGAGGATTTCATTAAAAACTTGAAAAATTATTTACATACTTTACAAACATTTACAGGGTTTGAACTGCTCTAGAACCTTTTACAGGCCCAAAGGTGAGACACTCTGTAAAATGGAAATAAAACAGAATGCAATGACTTGCAAATCTGATAATCACATATTTTATTCTCAGAGGCAACAAAAGGCTAGAAAAGCAATTGGTATAACTCAGAAACATCTGGAGGAACATCTGACAATTAATTAGGTTCCTTGGCAAAAGCTCAGTAGCACGACTGAGTATAAAATGGGCATTTCAGAGAGGCAGAGACTCTCAGATGTAAAGATGAGCAGAAGTTCATTCATCTGAGTTAAACCGGCTCTGAATATTGTGGAAGATTTTGACTAAAATATTCCTAAATGTTAAATTGTGAAGATTTTTTAAGATCCCACCACCTGTAGTGAATAATATCAAAAATTGAGAGAAACAGGAGGGTGAAGGTCAAACTGGGTGCAGGTAATTTAAGGGCACTATACAGGACACTGTATTTCTAGAAGTATTGGTGAACATAAACATCCCTGACGTCTCATTTGTAATTCATAATTGTTTAGGCCATAGCAAAAAAAAGCCCCAAAAGTTTTTTATGTTCTCTGCTCTCCTGTTGTCTCCGGTGCTGAACCAGGGTAAGTGTTTGCTGTCACAGCTTCCACGTGGAAGATAAAAGGCTTAACAATGACCTTAACCGATTTCACACACTGCCCTTTAGATTTTGATTCTGTTAGCTAAATGGTTTAATGGTTTAAAAAGGGTTAGTTTTTAACTTTTTCATTGACCTAATTTGTTAGCAGGGGTGTAATGGTTCGCAGGTATTTGTTGAACCGTTCGGTTCGGCCCATTCGGTTCGGTCCACTTGCGTACCGTTTTATGTATATATTATTAGTGTGATATTAGCGCAGCGGAAGTACGTTTCCAGGCAAGTTTCCGCACAGATGCTGTATTGAGTGACGCACAGCGGAACTGCACAAACATATTGAAGTAAATACATGAGCTGATACGTACCGAAGCGTAATTTTTGTGTACCGTTACACCCCTATTTGTTAGTCTAACTGCCTTTAGCTGAGTTTATACACAGTTCTACAAACAGCAGATGAGAAGGAAAAAACACTCCTTCAGTAGTTTATATGACATTTTACCTCCTAATCCTTCAACCATGATGAGGCTTGTCTACAGCCCATGACCCCCCACCCCCACCTCTCTCCATCTTCAACAACATACCGTCACGCCTGGACAACCACATTATATATTCTTTATCCAGACAGACTGACCTGGTTGGACCTCTCATCAGAACTCTTTCAGATGCTTCGGTTCTTTGGCTTCATATAACAAACCTAATGATTTGTGTCCACTCACAGTTATATGATTGACCTTTAGCATTAGGTAATTGTAGATGTGACCCAGTTACTGGTCAGGTCCATACTGTGCACGGTCTGGTGTGAATCAGAAAGAATCCGTTTTACCATGTTAGCTGCTCTTTCAGATGTTTAGTTTTATAAGAGAAGACTAATATCAGCCTGAATTGTTTACATAATGTTGAGGGTCAGTGTTAAGTAGTGAGTCATTTCCACAGAGGTTTCCTGCTGTCCTCTGAGATGAGGAGAGACACACTGAGGGAGTGTGCAGCAAAGCAGCCCTTCCAGTGAGCAGGTGGCATCTCTTTCTGCAAGGGAGGAATAATTAATCAGTTCAGAGTGCTGCGTAAAAAAGAAGGGAAGGAAACGGGGAGTGAGGAGATGAAAGAGCCTTCAGTTCAAAGAGAGAAGTCAGTGCTTAGTGCAGCCTTTACTGGGCCTGCAGAAACCCTGAAAGACCAAGTCCTTCAGTCAGGGTTTACAAGTGTCATGGCTGACTCGGAATGCTTCAATGAGTGGTCTAATTGGTAAAAACTGCAGGAAAAAGATCTGAAACTGAATCTGTAGCTTGTTGTACTGTTGGATTGTTGTGACAGGGAGGAAACAGGTTGTTGATGGAGATGATGTTTGTCAAATGTTACTATGTTGTATATAACCATTAACACAGACTAGTAGACTACACAGTGATATGGTATTTGTGTGTGTTGGTCATGCATAAAGGTATAGCAGAGGATTTTTCATGGTTCTATTTGCCACAGCAAGTCTACCTGGTCCTCAGGCAGCAAAACAGCCCCAGACCATCACCCCCATGTCTGATTGTTATGATGTCCTTTTTTTGAAATGCAGTGGGAGTTTTTGACCCAGTGCAACAGGACAGAGATCTTCCAGTCCACAGAGTGTTTTCCCAAAAGTCTTGGGATCATCAAGATGCATTCTTGTAAAACTGAGATGAACTTTTATGATGCTTTAGCTCAGCAGAGGGTTTTGTCTCAGAGCTCTGCCATGCAGGACATCTTTACCCAGTTTCTCTTTCTTATAGTGGAGTCATGAACGCTGACCATACCTTAGACAAGTGAGGCCAGTGGTTTTTTGGAGGTTGTTCATGGGTCTCTTGGATGAGTCGTTGTTGAGCTCTTGGGGTAATTTTTTTCTGCTGGCCACTTTTGGACTAGTTCACCACTGTTCCATTTCTTCTCTGTTTGTGGATCATGACTCTCATTGTGGTTTGCTGAAGTCTCAAAGCTTTAAAAATGGTTTTATAACATTTTCCAAACTAAATTATCTTAATTACTGTTTCTCATTTGTTTCTGAATTACTTAGAATATCTGATTGATGTCTGTATCTGATTGATGTCTGGCTGTTGAGGATCTTTTGGTCTACTCCACATTGTCAGATGGGTCTTATTTAAGGGATTTCTTGATTGAGAACAAGTGTGACAGTAATCAGGTCTGGGTGTGGCTTGAGAAACTTAACACAGCTTTTAAAGATGTGATACAACTTGTGTAGGTGCAGTTGGTTGTGAGTTGAGTCTGTGTAGAAAACAGTCATGCTGGACTCTTGACCAACTATCAGCATGTGGCCAGTGTGGACTGAGAAACCAACTTGATTTTGAGCATTTACCAGTTTATCTTCTGCCTGTAGAATTCAAGATTTTGGTGATCGATGATGAGAAGTTCTAAAGATCTTCTATTGGACCTCAATAATGCATATAAAATACTGGTTCAGAATGAGTTTTGCATTAAATTTCAGACGGTTAAAGAAAAGACAAAGTGAAGTGTGTCAAACAATATAAAAATCATTACTTTTTGTTCAAAGTATATCGGTATCTTTTGTTGTAGCATCAGTGTACNATGTGTCCATTTCCTGTTTTTGACCTCCTGTGTGTGAAAGAAGGGGACTTTTAGATCTCAGGTCTGTTTGTTTTATCGGAAAATGTTTAAATAGCAGACTAAAATAAAACACTCCAACTTGGCCTCCATTAGCAGTCGACACAGTCATTTCCGACCATTAGCAGACCGAATATTTGGCTTTATCGATGTTATAGCTGTGAAAGATACTCTGATGGTGTTTTGAATTAAGTGCATATAGAAATCTAGTATTTAAATGTTCTCTGTGAAAACAGGGTAGATCATTTCCTGCTTCCAGACATTAACAACAGCGTGGAATCAGCTTTGCATCGGAGAGAGATCAATACATCAGTTTTCCTCTTTTGAAAGCTGCTTCAGTCTTTCTCTGCCAGTTCCGGGTGTAAAGAGTCAGAGAACAGAGCAGCCTGCTGCTGTGAGCAGACATGATTAGAGATGCTCTGCTGTGCTGCGCTGAGCGTAGCATTGATGCAGTTGTTGCCTGGCCCCCTGCGTTCTCTGCATCCTGTCACACATGATTACAGAGGGCACTGACAGAGTTGTCTCTGTGCGAGCTGCAGGACCCGTTCTTTATGTGTGAGTCTCTGCTTGCGTGCTTCATGCCCCACATATAGATCAAACTAAATTGATTACAAAATGCACAAAGCTCAGCGTGCACTCCTCTTGACTGCAGGAGATGGATTTAGCAGGTCGTCATAATTCCTCTCAGAGGATTTCATGAATGACCAGCGAAGAGATTTCTGACTTGTTTGAACAATAAAGTCTTACATCATTCACATGAAAGACACAAACATTAACAACAAGAACAAACTGCACATGTAAAATAAAATAAAATAAATAAGGAGGGCCATTAATTTGAAAGGAATCCAATTCTTTTTGACTTTTCATGTTTGGTTACAAAATGAATAAATCAAATAATGACGTACATCACCGCTGCTCCCATTGCAGCCAGTGATCCTGCTGATTTCATCCTCCATCAGCAGAGGTTTTCTCTAAAGGGTGGGGACTAGGTTGAAATGGGGGGGGTCATTGTGGGTCAGTCAGCTACTCTAATCAGTGAACAAGTAGGACGAGATACAACAAAGGCCTCGGTCTGAACCAGGGCAACTGTTAACAGCACTGAGTTAAAATACATTAATTCCTGTGTCTGTTACTGGAGACACAAAGAAAGACATTCAATATAAAAACTTAGTTTAAAATAAATAAATGAAATATTAAAAAGCTGAATGATTGTTAGAACAATAAAGAAACAGTAAGATTCAGAGCACATTTGTGTCATGTTGGGCCTGGAGACTGATGGGGATGGTTTCATCAGCCTCTCAGGAGGACACCATGTGATTCCATCTGCTCAAAATTTAGATGTTAGATTAGATGTTCTAAGCTCCTCTGGGAGTAAAATAATACCTAAGATTCTACTCAGATTTTGAGCTCTAACTCACTGTGTATTAAAAGAAGCTGCTGGTTGTTTTTCTGTATCTGAAACTTGGTTAAATATTGAATGTCAGATGTTTTTCTGTACCTGCTCATCATGTTGATCTACAGGGTGGGCCATTTATATGGATACACCTTAATAAAATAGGAATGGTTGGTGATATTAACGTCCTGTTTGTGGCACATTAGTATATGTGAGGGGGCAAACTTTTCAAGATGGGTGGTGACCATGGTGGTCCTTTTGAAGTCAGCCATCTAGGATCCAACTTTTGTTTTTTTCAATAGGAAGAGGGTCATGTGACACATCAAACTTATTGGTAATTTCACAAGAAAAACAATGGTGTGCTTGGTGTTAACGTAACTTTATTCTTTCATGAGTTATTTACAAGTTTCTCTTTGTTCACAGTCACTGACATGTCAAAGAGGTTAACACGTGAGGAGCGGATTGAAATTGTGTTGATATCTGGTGAACGCAGTAACAGGGTCATTACAGCAGATTTCAATGCTTGACACCCTACGAGACCACCCAGCTCCCATGCTACAGTTAGCAAACTGCTTGCTAAGTTTCGTGAAACTGGTTCAGTGTTGGATTTGCCAAAATGTGGACGCATGAAAACTGTCACTAATGAAGAAACATCAGTGGCTGTCCTCGCTTCATTCAGCAAGAGCCCACAGTGTAGCACTCGCCGCATGTCACTGGAGAGTGGCATTAGTCGAACATCCTTTCGGCGGATATTAGCTACTCACAAATGGCACCCTTGACATGTCAATGGCTGTGAACAAAGCAAAACTTAAAAACAATTCATGAAAGAATAAAGTTACGTTAAAACCAAGCACACCATTGTTTTTCTTGTGAAATTACCAATAAGTTTGTCTTATGACCCTCTTTCTATTGAAAAAACAAAAGTTGGATCCAAGATGGCTGACTTCAAAATGGCCACCATGGTCACCACCCATCTTGAAAAGTTTGCCCCCTCACATATACTAATGTGCCACAAACAGGACATTAATATCACCATCAACCATTCCCATTTTATTAAGGTGTATCCATATAAATGGCCCACCCTGTACATTAGTTTACTGCAGACTGAAAGGATTCTAAAGTTCTGAATGTGATTTGATTGTAACTCTTTGCTGCTCAGGTTGCCTCTGATTGTTGAGCTGTTTGAAGCCATCAACACTCGGTCACTGGCGTTGTGTCTGCCTGCTGCTGAGAGAACCAGGGCGACGCTGACGGCGCTGCTGCATGTCTCTACATCTCCCTCCTCTCAGGGGTAAGTGTCTCTGACATCAGCGCAATATGAGCCCTTTTCCCCTGCTGGTCATAAAAAGACTCTGTTTCTACGAGTCATCTTGAGATCGAATCGTGTGTAAAGTTTTGGGAACAGCTACCTGTCGTAGTGTGAATTAAAATATTCCATTTAAGGATCTCTTTAGTTGTGTTTGGCTCAATTTCTCAGCCCGTTCTAACTCTTTGATCCAGCTGTCGAACTGAGCAGAGAAGTTGAATTTATCTCATGATCTCCTCTTTTAGCTTGTTGAAATTCACCTGCTATTATTATCTTTTATTATAGCTGTTATCTTCCCCTGACTGTTTCATTTTTTTCAAGACTTATTGTTTAATGTGATATTTCTCACTCTAAAGCTCGTCGTCTTTAATAAAAATGAGGTTGTTTCTCTCTCAGCAGCCCAGCCTCACTGCTTTTATAGAATATGTGTTGATTTTCCCTGACTGAGCCAGCTAGGACGACATGACCCGCTGTCTCCTCTGTCTCTTGTCATGAACAGATTATAGATAATGGGCTGTGTGCAATGCAAGGATAAGGAGGCAACCAAACTCACAGATGACCGAGATGCCAGCAACTCCCAGGGAGCCGGCTACCGCTATGGGGCTGAACCCACGCCACAGCACTACCCCAACTTTGGGGTCACCGCCATTCCAAACTACAACAACTTCCATGCTCCCGTTGGACAGGGAATGACTGTCTTTGGAGGGGTCAGCACTTCCTCTCACACTGGAACCCTGAGGACTCGTGGAGGGACAGGTAAGGGCATCTGTAAACACACCTTGTTTTTATTACCATATCAGAAGGAACTCCGAGTTGCATTTAGGTCAAAGTGAGATAAAAAGTTAATTTATCCATGTGTAACATTTAGCTATAAGTTTTAGACTCGAACAGGCCTTACCCCTCATTTAAACTGGACGCGTCAGCGGTGCGTAGTATGTTGCTCGTGATATCAGCCGTACATCCCTTCCCACCGGGAGCATTTCAGACGCGTATCACTAGTGTAAAACATTCCATCCAGCTGATTTTGTCAGTACACACAACAAAAAGCAGGGAGAAAGACGACAACATGTATCCAGAACATATGTGGCTTATTTTCATACCACATACGGACTTCAAATCCGTCACAGGTAATGTATTTTTTCGTAGTCTCGCAAACGGAAATCTGCATGTATCCTTTTGATTTTGAAACTTCCGGGTATTTTACGTTTCACCAATGCCTGATTTCCTGTCTGGTCCAAACTAAGCTGCTGAGCTCGATACGTTTTAGAAACGTACCACGTAAAAAATAGAACTGCAACTTAAAGCCCGTGACACTACGCTTCTGAGACGCATCCAATTCCTGTTGCTTCTCGCCTGGTGGAAACGGTCCCATTGACTTTAATGGTGGCTATCAGCCGCGTGTTACACCTCACTGATGTTACGTGTCTGTTACACGTCCGTCCGGTGGAAAGGAGGCATCAGAAGAACATCATCTTCTTCTCACTGCTTTGATAAAGTGTTGCTGAAGCCAAGATTATAGAGATTATAAATATTATATGTTTAATTTAAAGGAAACCTTTAAAATACTCTTTTTATTTCAGTCTCACACTGTTACAGCAATTTCCTTATGCATGAGATTCCTCACACTCTCCTCCATATGCAAACAGACTTTCCCATAACATCCTAAAACCTCGACAGTCTTCACCTAATGGCTCCGGTTCCCACCCTGACCTCAGACCACCCCTCTCAGGCACGTCCGGCTGGCATTAGCACAAGGCTTTGTGCTCCGAACTCTTTGTTTAAGTTGTGAATTTTCTTACTCAGGAAATCCTTTATGTTGCGCTGAGCCCTGGCTGCTCAGTGTTTATCAGACGACCTGCAACTCAAAGTGTGGCTTATTCCCTGATCTGTACGGTCCATATCCACACAGAGGCAGAGGAGCAGAGGAAGTGTTAGTGTTTTCATTTCCTCCCAGTGGAAGGAAACCTGTCATTAGGTAGCTGTAGTCACGCTGCAGTGGAAGAAAAACTGGAAATTTTATCAACCATCTTATTGATTACCAGTTATCTGAGGTCGTTTCCTTATGTAGATATTCCCTAGTGCAGGGGTGTCAAACTCCAGGCCTCGAGGGCCACTATCCTGCATGTTTTAGATGTTTCCCTGTTTCAACACACCTGATTCAAATCCTCTGTATTTCAACAAGTCCTTCAGAAGCCTGTTAACGACTTGTTCATTTGAATCAGGTGTGTTGAAACAGGGAAACATCTAAAACATGCAGGATAGTGGCCCTCGAGGCCTGGAGTTTGACACCCCTGCCCTAGTGAGTCATCATGATGCTGTGTTACATCCTCCCTGCGTTGCGTCTGTAAATCAGCTGATCCAATGGAACATTCAAGCTTTTAATCCACAGCTCAGTTCTGTTGAACCTGCCGGTGGGTTTTCATTAGTCTGTTTGCTCAGTTCCTTCAGTCAGAACTCTTTAACCTCTTCACATCAAGCATCAGTCTGGAGTCAGGTCACATCTTTACATTTGTCTGTTGCGTTGATTTGTTGTTTATCATTAGAAACCTCTTGGAGGAAACAATCAAGCGATATTGTATGTTTAACTGACAGGTTTCTTCAGCCTTCTGGTCTTTACCTAGAGTGTTGCTGTCTGATGGTGTGAGACTGGACTGAAGCTGCTAATCTCAGCGTCTGCCTCTGGGCAGTTCAATAAAAACCTTTAATGCTCTCTGTGGCTTGATTTACTTTACTGTCAGTTCAACCACCTCAGGGTTAAAACCAACAGAACAACTGGACTGAACCTTCAAACACACTGATACTATATGATTGTAAATATTGTATATAAACTCCCATCTCCACTCTATTAGGTACGTCATGTTCATATGCTTGTTAACACGAATGGTGAATCAGCCAATAATAATTAAGCTGACCATATTAATAATACAATAATCAGCCAATTACATAGAAGCAGCTCAATGTATTTAGGCACCTAGGTGTGATGAAGACATTTTACTGAGGTTCTATAACTGAACATCACAATGAGGAAGGAAGTGGATTTAAGTGACTCTGAATATGGAATGAATTTTATTCAGAAACTGTTGATCAGCTCAGATTTTCACATCCAACCATCTCTCAGGTTTACAAAAATAAAAGTGAAACTATCCAATGAGCAGCAGCTGTGTGAATGAAGCTTTGTGCCAGAGGTCAGAATGGTCTGACGGGTTGGAGATGACAGAAAAACAACAGCAGCTCAAATAGCCACTTTTTAAAAACAAAGACCTGCACCATGTTCAAGAACCTAAACCTCGAAGCAGAAACACACAGCTGGTGTCTCTCCTGTCAGCTGTACAGGAACAGATGGTCTCTCCTTTATCATCACAGTGTTCCTTCTTCCAGCAGGACACTGGTCCATGTCATAAAACCCAGATCATCTGAACATCATTTGAAGATGTCAGTGAGTTCACTGAACTCCAACAACCTCCACAGTCAGCAGATCTCAGTCCAACAGAGAACCTTTTAGAAACCATGTATTAAAGAATGGGTTTATTGAACCAAGACTTTAGAAAATGTCTGTTTCTTTACTTGTTTTTCTTCTATTTCCTGAGAGTTGTAAAAATGTAATGAGCTGCCTTTTTCCATCCGAAACGACAGACTCACTGTGTCTGAAGCAGTGATCGGTCCCTGTTTACTACCATCTATAAAGCTGTCGGCTCAGCTCATTTTAGATCCGAATACAGTTTTTTACTTCATGTTTTTTTCTTACTAATCTGCGGAGAGCTGACACTGTTTTTCCATCCCTCCTGCAGGAGTCACCCTTTTTGTGGCACTTTATGACTATGAGGCACGGACAGAAGATGACCTGAGCTTCAGGAAAGGAGAGCGGTTCCAAATTCTTAACAGCGCGTAAGTCACTGCAGCAGCTTCTCAGATTGTCTGCACTCAGGAGTAATGAGCAGAATGTTTTGTTAATAGCAGCTGCTTGGAGGGCTGCGGTAAACAGCAGCATCGAGGCAAAGTTCTGGTTTCATAATGTGGAGCAGCTCAAAATAAGTCTGAATTACCGCTTGAGTTTGTAAAACCACAAATGTCATGTTCATCTCCCGCAGTGCAAACAGAATGGTTTCTTTTTATACTACCTCTAGTCTGTGGAGCAGGATGTACACCGACTACCAAAATAAAACTCATGAAGCTTAGTGGTTTGGTAGAACACTTAATGAATTTGGTGCTGCTCTGAATCATTATCATTCTTCGAGTTCAGATTTAGATCAATGGTCTCTCTAGTTGTACAGAGCTGTGAAAAGTATTTGACCCTTCACAAATTTTTATTGTTGTTGTCAATTAAATGTTTCTGATCATAAAAAAGATTTTAACACCAGACAAACAAAACATGAATAAATATAAAATGCATATTTTAAATGATGATTTCAATGATAAAGGTACAGTATGTAATAATTTTACAGTGAAATACTCACACAACAGTCTAATGTCCCACCGATGTTAAAAATAAAGTCACATTGTAACAGATCTCGATCTCAGCTGGCTGGGTGGTCGCTAGTTTTGGTCATTTTAAAAAAACTAACCCTGACCGGAATCATTATTTACACGTCCAGACTTCCTGGTTCCATAGTGAATCACATGTGAACCTGCAAGGCTGCCAAGTCTTCAACACATGCAGATGTAATTCCACAACGACAGCAGCAAAAAGTAAAAAACCACCACATTATTCCAACTGAGCAGCCGAGCTGCACGTGATGGGGCGTTCAAACGCACCTAGGAAAACTCAATGCTGAGCAAATAGGCCTTCAGACATTCCTCAAAATTTTACAAATACAAGAGAAACAAAACAAGAATCAACATCAGAACTGGCAACTCAACAGAAAAATCAGAGAGGGGAGGAGGTGAGTGGCTGAGAACAGACTTTTTTTTTTTTTTACATGAACTGCAGGGCTTGAATTTGAGGGGGGTTAGTGTTTTAGCCATTCCGAGGTGGACCTGCTTGTGTTCTTCAGTTTGTTGACCTGCTGAAGAATTCAGGTTCTCTTGAGCTTAACATTGTGGACCAGTGGTTGTGCATTCTCCTCCAGGATTTTCTGTGTTAGAGAGCAGAATTCATGGTTCAGTTACAGCAAGTCACCCAGGTCTTAAAGCAGCAGCGCAGCCCCAGACCATCACACTACCACCACCATGTTTGACTGTTGTATGATGTTCTTTTTCAGAAATGCAGAGTTAGTTTTACTCCAGAGGTTATGGGACTCACACCTTCCACAAAGTCACTCTTTTTCCCCAGAGGTCTTTGAGATCAAGATATTTTCTGGCAAAACTGAGATGACCCTTTATGATCCTTTTGCCTAACCGTTGTTGTCATCTTTGAACTCTCACATCGAGGCTGTTTTATGACCTCTGACCTTAACTGAGACAAGAGACCTGCAGTTCTTTGAATGTTGTTCTAGGGTCTTTTATGAGCTCTTGGATGAGTCGTTGCTCTGTGAGTAGCTTTGGTCAACCAGTTGGTTCTGTGAAGGTTCTCCACTCTTCCTTGTTTTCTCCATGTGTGGATAATATCTCTAACTGGAGTCTCAAAACCTTAGAAATGTCTTTGTAACCCTTTCAGACTGATAGATGTCTGCAAATTTTTCTTAAAGAGGCCATTTCATACAAATTTCAGGACTATTAATCAGTTTTCAGTATTAATCAGTAATATGAAACATTTTATATCTAAAAAGCGTCAGGAAACACTTATTAACAGACCTTTCAATCTGTCTGCATTAAAATTCGGTTCCGGCTCCTTCTGTCAGGCTGCTTCGGCAGCAGCTCGTTCATATTCATTATTCGAATTTGCTGGACTCTGATTGGCTAACAAACTAACCTATGAAAGCAAGGTATACTGTTTCCTGCCCCACTGCGCATGGCAACGTGAGATGTCGTGTCATCCTGTTTGCTACGTCTTATGCTACAGCTTTTAGCCAGCAGCATTCTAGGCGTGGTTTCAACTGCGGGAGCTGCCGAATACTAACGAACAAAGGAGTTGTGACGAAACAGATACAGGCCGTTCTGACTCTGGAGAACTCGGGTGTTATCACCACCTGCGTAGTTTGAGAGATAAAAACTGAAAGAGAAGTTGTTGACCTGTTTTCACACCCACTATGAAGGTAAGAACACCTGTGGAGCTAAAATATTCAACAGAAACCTCAGAAAAAATGTTTTAATGGAAGGGCCTTTTTAACTAAGAGAAACATCCTTCAAAAATGAATTTTGGATTTCCTCTAGGTTTTCTTTATCGGATATTCAAATTTGTTTACTGCTTTTAAGCACCAAAAAAAGTTAAACAGACTGTGTAAGAATGCAAATACTTTTCCGCAGCACCATATATGTGAAAAGATATAAATTCAAAATAAGGGTCCAAGATGCTTGTGGTTTTTGTTTGACCCCATTTAACGAGACTAAAATGGAAGCTTAAACATGCAGTATAACAATGTGGAGTAAACACTGTTTATTTAGGGTTTACGGAGGGTGGAGCAGCATGTCTGTCACACGTCCATCTGAACAGGAAGTACCACGTTACAGCCACAGTGATGCTGGCTTGTTTTTCTTATAGTCAGCAGATATACAGACTGTGTGTGTGTTTGTGTCCATGTTTCGGTCTTTTCCGTCCACAGCTGATTTTCTGTTGGTTTAACTTTCTGCAGCAATGCAGTGACATTTGAGGAGGCAGAGAGACTTCTGGGACTTTGCTTTGACCCTGTTCTGTTCTGTTCTCCACTTCTAGTTCTGCTCAGAGCAGAACAGCACTGCAGGAAAATGGCAGCTTAAGTTCCATCAGAAACAACATGATTTCCTGTTAATTAACTGTCATTTCTTTATATTTTATTTCGTGGCTGCCAGACTTCCTGAAGGTCTTTCTGGGATTTTCTTTGGATGTTGGTGTCTTTTTTTTACTCAGTTTAAATCCTTATGTCATTCTGACATAAACAGGCTCTTCAGTGGATAAACCAGTTTAAAAGATTTAAAGTTGCTGTTAAGTAAATTATCAAATAAGATTGATTCACAGGTTTGTAGCTAACACTGTAAATAATGAAAGTGAAGCACTTGCAGTGTTTCATATAATTTCTTTACATGGAGTTTCTTCTAAACAACTTCAAAGTGTGCTGGTATGTGACAGTAAGTAATGTAAGTCCGTTCAGATCTCGTGTCGTCCACCTCCTGAAGAGGCTTTTATACTTTTTATTTGACCATTTGATCATTACAGCCTCTAGATTTGGAAGGTCACCACACCCACTTAGCATCCTGTCCCGGCCGCCGTCTTTCACATTCCTGCACACATCCCAAAGTAGGAAGGCTCTATCATTAGATCCTCCTTCTTAGGAAGAGCCAGACAGAGCTGCATCTTCACCCCATCTTCCCCCCACGTCCATCCACCCACACGCCTCTCTGCTTCCCACCAGCCTTGCACATGGAATGAGCTTCTTCCAGCCACCTGCACTGACACCTGCTGGACAGCGGTGGTTAAAAACCTGCTCCAGTCTGTGAGAGCTGGCAGAAGGTGACTTCCTGGTGCTTAATCATGCAAAGCTCAGCTGAAGTCGGCCCACAGATTCACCTTTTCTCAGGTGTGTTACCTGTCAGCATCCTGAAGGAAACAGACCTGCATCCCACTGCTTTAGTTCAGACTGATGAGCGTGCTCTGAGAGTGTGTTATTGTGAAGACACGATGAAGAACCAGATTTGGTCTCATGGAATGCTACACACATCTACACTGTTTGTAAACCCACCTGGGGTTGTGCTGATCCAGCTGAAGGCTGAGAATAAACATGCCGGCTGCCTGCGCGAGTCATCTCAGGCAACAGGCCTGTGTTTAATTTGACTCTCACCAGCAGTTGCTGCAGGGGGGAAGGATCTGAACCCATTTGGAGACAGTGGGGAGGCTTTTTGTTTACTCTTGCTTCTAGCTTTGCTCCTTGTTTTCTACTTCTTGTGGCAGTGCAGAGATGCTTCAGAGAAGTTTGCGTCTCCAGACAAAAGAGAAACACGCCACTGCTCACCCTACAACCTGTTTACGTCTCCCTGGCTCCACGCAGCACACAGCAAGCAGCTCTTAAACACATCCTCACATTTTTTCACCCTCAAACAGCAGACTGTCGATCTGTCTCGCTCTCTGCTCCTGAGGGATCCTCTCCAAACAAAGGGGGGCTCGCTTGTTTTGCCTGGTGTGTCCCTGGGCGATGCCCACTGTGGTTTCATTCAGCAGCACATAAAGACTCCTCTTCACTCCTCCACCTTCCACCACTCTGTTTATATCTGTAGTATTCTTGTCAACACACACCCAGAGTTTGTGCTACCCAGTGTTTAAGATGAGTTATAGATGGAGGGACAGCCTGGTGCACTGGGTCAGACACACTGGAGGGTGGAAGAATGCATGAGACTGAACTGGGAATGATGGTAAACCACTGTCACTATTTCAGCCATGTGGATGTTAGCAGAGTGAGCAGAGGAAAGCTCCTCCCTTCAAATCCCTAACAAAGCAATGTGTACGTCCAGTCTCATCCAAAAACACTACTAACTGATCACATACATGACCACAGAGTTAAATCTCTCTCACTTCTGCAGAGAAGAAAGAACCTAATGATGAAAAGATGCTGCAGTCAGTCACAGTAACGCCGTATAAAACCTTTGTACTGTGAAATCCTTGTAATCTCTTGTTTAAATGTGTAAAAGCAGTCTGGGATTCATGATTACTCTGAGAACCAATAAGCTAACAAATATTATAACAGTGGAGCTGAACTTTAGGCTTAAATGTCAGCTGATTAGTCACAAAAAACGGATCAAACAGATATAAATGTGCTGTTTAATGACTCTGAACAGAGCTCTGGGGCTGCAGCAAAGTTTCTGGCTTCACTTCATCTTCTGTCTCTTTTTCAGTGAAGGAGAGTGGTGGGACGCTCGCTCGCTGACCACTGGTGGCAGCGGCTACATTCCCAGTAATTACGTGGCCCCGGTGGACTCGATCCAAGCTGAAGAGTAAGTCACATGTTTGTGTTGGAGACTGAGGATGTTTAGATGTGACTTTCTGTAGAACAACGTCTCCACACGTTGTTTCCTCTCTGGGAGTTTTGCTGTGATTCATCTGGGATGGATGCAGAATTAAAAAGAAAAGTCAGGCTGTGGGTGGCAGGAGAAAAATGACTGGGGACTTTTTTCAGTGTCACAGTTCATCAATTTCAGATTAAACCTGATCTGAGTACAGTTTCAGTGGAAGAATGAACCACTCTGAGATGTTTTAGCTCTAAGTGGCTTCAAGGTCATCACTATTAGAACTTCTGCTGCTTTTTCAAATCAACCAGTTGAGTTTGTCTGACAGGATTTAAATGTGACTATAATGAAAAGGTTTGAGGCTGCAGTGAATGTGACGTTCTTCTGTGTAAGTGTCTGTAAATATGCACATTCTGTCCCCGGTGTGGCAGGAAGGGAAAAGCCACAGTGTCCAGAATGAAAATCCAGAGATCATGAATTGTTACATGACACCAGCAGCGCCCTGGTTTCCAGAACCAGATGTTCACCAAGACCTGTGTGAACTACAGAGGAAATTAGTTTCTTGTCTCTCCACTAAACACCTTCTTTGTTTTTATTAAATATAAAAAACTACAATAAAAGGTTGAGAAGAAAGCAGCGAAAGACCAGTTAGTAGAAAATACAAGTAACACAGTCCTAAAATATTCTATAATGTACAGACACACTGGTGATATGAGCTTGTGAGGATGGAATATAAAGGAAATGGGATCTGAGGAGTTTTAAAAGGATGGTGCACATTAGTGAATATTCACTGAATTATCCAAAATGATTCTTTTTCAAAAGGTTTTGTTTCTCAACATCTGCATCATGTGCTGCAAATGATTTTCAAAATCCCTGAAAAATCAAAGAGACATTTGGCTTTTACGTCACAAAGATGAGACAGTTACATTCGACTCTTTCCCTGGAGGCCTGAGGTTGTTTCAGCTGGACAGCATCAAAGTTTCCAACAGCTCAGTGTCACGAACAATGTGTGTGTTTTATGGGAAAAGCTTCATATCCAGTGTTTTTTTTAATATGTTATTTGTATATTACATATGGCTGCAGACTGTTTTCATTTCTGAGACCTGACCAAAGTTCTTCTTCTCTTGTTGCAGCTGGTACTTTGGTAAACTGGGCCGTAAGGATGCAGAGAGGCAGCTGCTGAGCAGTGGGAACCTTCGAGGTACCTATCTCATCCGAGAGAGTGAAACCACAAAGGGTAAGAAGAACCACACACACCGGATCAGCTGTTCCCAGCAGCCTGGTCTGGAGAGGATGCAGGTGTTTTTGTTGCACCCTCAGCTCATGATGTGTGTCTCCAGGTGCTTTCTCCCTGTCCATACGGGACTGGGACGATGTGAAAGGCGATCACGTCAAGCACTATAAGATCCGCAAGCTGGACAGTGGCGGTTATTACATCACCACCAGGGCTCAGTTTGAAACGCTGCAGCAGCTGGTTCAGCATTACTCAGGTAAACCTTCATATCACACCCACTCTTGTCTTTCTGCTGTACGGGCACATCGGTTGTTTTTAGGACTGCAGATTGATGGAGACATCCATAACTGATGGAAATCACAGAGTTTGACACAATCCAAACATTTTCTGACATTTGAATGAAACATTTTTCTGTCTGACAGTGAACACAACGAGCTGTTCTCACTTCAACCGTTTCAGCAGGTTTCTCTCCCTTGTGCGTTCAGCACCTTCACAAGGATCCATGAAGTCCCTCTGAAAGACGTCTGATCACTTCAGATCCCGTCTTTATGTCTCTGCTGTCTGTACGAGGTTATTTTACCATTTAACTTCTAAATATGAGTTTATATCTGATGATTTAGGTAGTTTTATTATAAATTAAAGAATTTTCAATCTGTTTAAGACCTGCACAAAAAAACATATGCAGTATTACCGACTCTGTTTCCACAGTCCTTCCTTTGTCTGTTGGACTGACCCCAAATATGTCACGCAAAAACACACAAGTCTGAGACGAGCAGATGACAGATACGGAGCGTAGCGTTTGTAAGAGTAGCTGCATGTGCTGCGTCTTCTGATTTTAGATTCATTTTTAATACAACCGCAGTAATGTGTCGTGACAACGAGAGGCACGCTGTTCGCTGGTTTAGATCTGAGGAGACGGGGACTGTGATCGCTCCTCTCAGTTGGCATCACTGGGAGCTGATCCATGTACGAACTGAGCTCATTGGAAATGGCTGCCGTCGTTTTGCTCCGACACACATTTGGAAAATGAGATTTACAAAATGACGTGCTTCAGTATTGTTTTCCCTGCGGCGATTCTCTGGAGGCGGCTTTTATTTTTGTCTCTGAACGGAACAGTAATGAAGATGGATTTATGATTCTCGACTGTCCCTCCCGTCCCCCGTCTCTCTCTCACTGGGAGAATGATCGTTTTCATCACACGCTCCAATTGGCTCATTGACGTATCGATCTTTAAACACTAGAGTCAACACGGTGACTTCTCTGTATGTGTTTGTGTCACTAACCTTTCTTTGTATTTAGAACGGCTCTAGGTGACGCTGGATCCAACGACACACCTGTGGAAGAACTTAACCTTTTTGCAGGGCTTGTGCTTCTTTTGCTTCCTGCTTTTCTTTGTCCTGTTTGTTATCAGATTGACTTCACATCAGCATCTGTTCAGATCTACTGAAGCAGCAACATTCAGTATGTCTTCTTTAATACAAGAGATGCAGGATTTAAATCCTGAACCTGAGACTTTGGGAAAGTTTAGGAAAACATCTTGATGAGTCCGGAGAGGAGGGATAACTTGTTTTGAAATTTAGACTATATGCAGTTTCGGTTACTGACATGAGGAGTTAGAGTTTTGGACCTACTGAGGACCCATACTTGGTGTTTCCTGCTTCCACTCAAACTCACTCTGCTGTGTAACGATGTGCCTCAAATAAAGCTCTTAAAATCATCTAAACACTAATTCATAAAGTGTAAAAGGTTTGACTTTTAACATCACTGTGGATGTGATTATAGTGTTTTGGATCCAGAGAACAGGTGAGGGTTTTTCACACGTGTCAAAATAAAATGAAAGTGTAGAAGAAGAAAGTTTGTCTGTGAGACAACATCAGTGTTTTTAACAGCTTCATCTCTCTTTGTGTTGCTCTCTGTGTTGACGCTGGCTGTGTGGGAGCGATCCACATATCGACAGCTTTTATGAGTGGAGTGAACACAGAGCGGTATTGATTGTCGAGGCGAGCTGAGGCAGCATGCAGGTGGACCAGGTTACAGGCTAAACCCTGTCCCAGGAGAGACGCAGGCCTTTATCTAGTCTTTACTGCTGCGTGCAAACACCTACGAGTCTTATCAGTGCCAGCGGGTGTGTGTGTGTGTGTGTGTGTGTGTGTGTGTGTGTGTGCGTGCACACAGGGGACCTGACGAACCGGCGGAAGCTCTTCTCTAATCCACTGCTTTAATCAATGATGTGCAAACACAAGAGCTTTCTCCAACAGATGTTTGATTTTATGAGCCAGGCGGCGTTTTGTCATCAGCGTGTGTAACAGCCAGGTTGCTCAACAGGAAACAGGCGCTCTGGTTATTCATCTGTCAGCTGATGACCTCGACCGGTGTATAATGTTCTCTTGACATGAGTTACCTATTATTGTTAAAGGTATGAGACATGTGGATCAGAATCAGGCTGAAAGTTACTGTTTTCACAGCTTCTTGTTGTTTCTTCTTCTCATGCTGCTTCATGTTCTCCTCCTTTCGACCGCTATGCTAACGCTCAGTTCGTCTCTGCCTCTGCTCCTCTGTTTGCGTCGCCTTGTGGTGTTTGCAGACCGAGCTGCAGGTCTCTGTTGTCGCTTGATGGTTCCCTGCCACAAGGGGATGCCCCGCCTTGCTGACCTGTCAGTCAAAACCAAAGATGTGTGGGAGATCCCACGGGAGTCACTTCAGCTCATCAAGCGTCTCGGGAACGGGCAGTTTGGGGAGGTCTGGATGGGTACGGATCCAGCCTTCAGAGTCAAGGCCATGTAGACAGGGAGCCCACCAATAGAGGCGGAGACACCAGACACACTCCCAGATAACCCATCCTGATAAGGGAGGGGGTCAAAATCTGATAACTGTCAATCAGAATATAATATTTGGAAATTCATCTGAAAATTTAACCATTTCCAAACATTTAATGGAAAAACACGCAGTGTGTTCGGAGACTCTGCTCTCACAACAAACATGGCCTCCTTCTATGTGAGCCTTGGTGCATGCTCCCCTCCCTAGTAGTTAACCCTGTGCCTTGCTTCCCCTTCCCTTGTAGAGAGTGCGGATGGTTTGTGCTTTAATTTAACGAGCGTGTGTGTGAACTACATCCCTGACACTGTGGGCTTGAGTCATGATGCCTGGGAGATCTGCAGAGATGCACTTCAGTTGGAAGTGAAGCTGGGGACAGGATGTTTTGCTGAAGTTTTTTACGGTAAGAAAACGTCAAAGCATTAAAGAGGATCTTCCTCAGAAACACAGATGAAGGCTGTCCTTTATCCTTCTGTAATTTTAACATTTAAAATGAAAGTAAATGGATTCAATAATATGAAATCATCATCGTTAAAGATGTTCAGGTCGATGTTTAAGTTTTAAAAGTCTTAAGACACAAAACAGCTTCATGTAACTCCAAACTGTCGGACTGAATGAAAAAGGTTTAGAAATGTGTTTTATAATTCAATATCTGCATGTTTTATTGGATATAAGTGCCCCGAAAACACCATTCAGAGAGATGCTGCAGTTGATTGCAGAAAACTAACAAGCAGTTCAATGAAATATGAGGAAAAACTCTGTAATCTTGTTGTATCCTTAAACAAACACAAGCAAAATGGAATGTTGTAAAGAGGAAACAACAACCATGTTAAAGGATGAGGACACAACCTGAAAAATCAAAACAAGTCGATAGACATTAGAATAAAAAAATGTAAATAAAGAAAAAACTGTTTTTTTTAAATAAATAAATAAAATTAAATTTTTTAAAATATTTTTAAAAAGTAATTAGAATCAGTGTTTCTGTACAAACCCCGCCTGAAGAAACAAAATTTAGAAAAGTCAAAGAAAACAAAGTTCCAGCAGGTTCTAAATAAGCAGTAGGTGATGGGACAGAAGTCATCAGAAAATCAGCAGTCTGCACTGGACTGATGCTGGAACTCTCGTGTGACTGCATGAAGATAAGCAACACATTTCCAAAGTCATAGATTATGGCCTTTCATATGCTGTGAAGAAAACCAAAAGTGTTCAGACTTTTATTTAGAAGAAAATAATTCAGTTCAGCAACACAAGCAGCTGACAGGATCTTAATCTGACTGAAAACTAGTTTAATATTTGAAAACTAATGAAAAAATGTTCCTTTCTTCTCTGTGTTCCTCTCAGACACTGTGTTCTCCATGCTGTGGTTCTTTAACTCTATAGAACGTGGGAGTCTGTGTTGACATATTCAGCAGGAAAGGTGGAGATATTAGGACATCTCCCGATGATACTCTCTTTCTGTTGCATCGATGCTCAGCTGTCACACAGCTGTCAATCAACTGCTTACTCTCTAATTAAGGCCCCGAACTGACAAAAGACTACTGATCATCCGATTGGCCCCGCCCTCCTCCCAGATCCACTAACCCTCCTGAATCTGTGATTCACAGAGTGAGATCAGTGCAGTTCCACCTTCCAGAAGTGATTACTCAGATCTTTACTGTGCTGAGACACGATAACTGCAGACCCTTGACAGATATATCCAGTCAATTAGGAGTTTTCCTTCTTCAAACGATGAGCCGTTCCCATGTGGGTGCTATTAAAGTCCAGCTGGAACGCTCTGTCTATCAGATTCATTTTAAATCCAGGTCTAATCTAAACTCAGTACAGCCACTGTTCTCTGAGTTCCACAGGAACTGATTCTGTCTCCTGATCTCAGTCTGTGTTGCATGTTTAAACATGAGTCCCCTCCTTCATGCATGACCTCCTCTCACCTGTCAATCATCCAGTTTAAGAGCGTGGTTGTCAGGTCTTATGGATGTTGCTGCTGTGCTGATGCCTTCGTCTGTGTGTCTGTAACCAGGAACATGGAACGGAACCACTAAAGTGGCGGTAAAGACGCTGAAACCTGGGACCATGTCCCCCGAGTCCTTCCTGGAGGAGGCTCAGATCATGAAGAAACTCCGCCATGACAAGCTCGTGCAGCTGTACGCTGTGGTGTCTGAGGAGCCCATCTACATCGTCACAGAGTACATGGGCAAAGGTACACACATGTAGTCCAGTGTGCAGCTCCTGTGGTTGTCTCATTGTTTGTCCTCTCTGGTGTCTCTTAGTGTTTCCTGTTTGTTAAAAAAGGTAAAATGAATGATACTCATGCAGCAGCTGTAACAACTTCCTGTAGGAAACAGTTCCAACCTCCACGAATGTTCACGAACTCCAGATTTCGTAGGAACCAGGAGATTCATACAAACGATGGGTTTGAAAAAATGGACTGAAAGTTTTGGACCAAAGAGGAACACGTCCGTCCTGCTGCTGTAACAAACAGAAAGACTCCCTGACTCTGTAAAGTTGTGACGGCAGATGATCTAATTTATCTGCAGAGTCTGTTTCTTTTCTGATAAACACATCATCTCTATACAGTCCTTGTTATTATTTAGTGTGTGCTGATTCTGAAGCACACATGAAACAAAGCAGCCCAGTAAAACATACAACAGCTTAAAAATCTGCCTGTTCTGCTTTTACCGGCTTTGCAAAGTCCGTTTGACTGAAGCCAAAATGATTTTGTTCCACTGCAGTGCAGGAACTGAGACACTGGAGATCATTAAATCCATCAAAGCAGCGAGTTTCAGAAACCACAAGAAGAGGTGGAATCGCACATGACTCTCCAGACTCTAATGAAGGGAAACTCTGATGTGCCCATCTGTCTGGAGCACATCTAGCTACATAAAAGTTTCTTAATGAAGTCTTTGTAAAAATCAGTAAGACCTCTGGGTTGTTCTTGTTTTGTAACAGTCAGAGTTGCTGTTGACATGAAGGAGACACCACAAACACTCCGACTCACTCAGTCATCATAGTTGTACTTGTAGTTTGTGTGAAATAAAAAGTGATTCTGTCACAGCTTCATGTGTTTGTGTTTGCTGCAGGAAGCCTGCTGGACTTTTTGAAAGATGGAGAGGGACGAGCGCTGAAGCTGCCGAACCTGGTGGACATGGCAGCGCAGGTACGTGGAGTGAGGAGGTCCAATGGTTCATCAGATACAGAGCAGAGAAACTTCAGATCATCCAGGAAACATGGGAATTTAAAATAAGGTCAAATCTCAAAGATGTGTCAGCTGGTAGCTTTTCATTTAAAACACATTAATGAACAGCCACAAAAATCTTTCTATGAAAGAGAAGCTCAGACTGATGTTTTACTGCTGGAAGGGTTTTCTAGGTATGTATATTTTCTATGTGAAGCTCCAGTAACAAGCAGACCTTTTTGTTTGAGATCGGAGCACATTCCAGTTTCAGACTCTTTATTTAGAAGATGTTCTATTTGTTCCTCTTTGTGTTTTTTCTTATGAAAAATGTCTTTCATTTAAACAGAATTTGTAGCTTCAATTTAAACTTCATTAAAACTGATTGTGGATCTGCTGCCAGAGAGTTTTGCAGGTTTTCTATTTAACAAGCTGAGTAAACAGGATTGCTCCCAGCAGTCTGCTGCATGTGTTAAACCTGTTTGACTGAGGGATGCTCTGTGCTTCAGGTGGCAGCAGGCATGGCCTACATCGAGAGGATGAACTACATCCACAGAGACCTGCGCTCCGCCAACATCCTGGTGGGAGACAACCTGGTCTGCAAGATCGCAGACTTCGGCCTGGCTCGACTAATCGAGGACAATGAATACACGGCTCGGCAAGGTGGGGCTTCATGTTCACTCATGTGCTGCATGAAATCAGAGAGGACGTGTTTAAATCGGGTCATCTCACAGCGGCTTTGTTGACTGGTTTCTCAATTAATCCTGGAACAAATAAAATCAGGACTTGGACGTCTTCTGTTACTGACACAAACTGGAATTTATCTGTATGTGATTGTATGAAGTTAAGGGTGCGCCATTAAAATCATGTAAAAAAAATAATAATAATTCAAATACACGTAAGAAATCAGTCATCATATCTGAGTTGTGTTTTTAGACTGTGAGATAAACCAGGTTATTAATTACTTTTGTGTCTAATAACCCCCCCCCCCCCAGTGATTTGCTGTAAGGAGTAAATCTGTTCTGTTACTGTTACCTTCAGGTGCAAAGTTCCCCATCAAATGGACCGCCCCCGAGGCTGCACTGTACGGCAGGTTCACCATTAAGTCAGACGTGTGGTCCTTTGGCATCTTGTTGACGGAGCTGGTTACTAAGGGCCGGGTGCCCTACCCAGGTGAGACGGGCTGATAGTTGATAACGTGTTCTAATAGGATCATCTTTTTCCTGCATAAACTATTTTAAACACAGACGTGGATCTCTCCATGGCAACCGGCCACCCCTCCTGTTGTTTACAGGAGTAAAAGCTTTTTTCCACTCGGGTGACCTCGGTCTCACTGCCAGGGTGGGAGATTACCCATAATTGCTGCTCTTGGCCTGTGGTCTTATTTCTAACAGAAACAAAGGAGGAAAAAAGGCACAGGCTGTTCTGGGATTGACTGTGGGCAGCTTCATGAGGGGAGGGTGGGTCCACATTTGAGCAGATGGTACTGGTGGGCTGACTGTGCTGCAGGAGGAGGTGTTCTCAAACACTGGCAGCTCATGTTCATCAAACAGCTTTGAGATAAGCGTCGGCATCGTTCTTAGAAAAACTGCTGGGTTTTTCCTCTACAGAACCAGTAAAGAACAGCTGTAGGAGAACCTCCAGCTTGGACCAGCCGGTTCTGGTGGTGAACTTTGAGAACAGCCTTTGCACGTGTTTAGTTAGCCGTGTGTATTTCTGCAGCTTAGATGTGAGCTGTTGTAAATCTGTTAGCTAAAGCAGATTAACACTGTTCAGTCTCACAACCACCTAAAAACTTTACTGATGAACATTTGTCTAATGTGCTGCAGCTGGACATCAGAACCAAAATGGATGAAATGGTTGTAAAATAAAGATGTGACCAAAAATTCATTTTCCAATCATTTTTACAGCACACACAGTTACCTGTGCTGTAGATTCTTGGAACAAAAAACCCATTAAAAACCTACTCTGATGAAAATCATGTTTTTTGTGTTGTTAACATGTTCTTGAGGCATTTTTCTAATGCTGGAGGACATGGCTTAAGAAAATAAAGCTCAAACTTGCATTTCTTTGTATTTCTGCGTTCAAATCGCTGTGAATCAGTAGCAGATGCAAAAGCGTCTAGACTGAATTTGGGACGTAGAAAATCCACTGGGCGGGCCACAAGTTCCGACTCTGCTAGCTTACATCTAGTGGTAGCGCTAGCATAAACAGAGAGCTCTAAGCAACAGGGAAGGACGGGGGATCCTCCATGCCAACTGTTTCACTCACAGCACAGAGGCAACTTGCTAATGAGCTACTGCTGCTATGCAGAAACTACTTCCTAGAAAACAGCACAGGTTTGTGATTTTTGATTAAACATTATAATCATAATTTAAAGAGGCCATTTCATACACATTTCAGGACTTTGTGGTTATTTCTTAAGTATTAACCAGTAATATGAAACATTTTATATCTAAAAAACATCAGGAAACACTTATTAACAGACCTTTCAATCTGTCTGCCTTAAAATTCGGGTGGTTCCGGCTCCTTCCGTCAGGCTGCTTCGACAGCAGCTCGTTCATATTTATTATTCAAATTTGCTGGACTCAGATTGGCTAACAGATTAGCCTATGAGAGCAAAGAATACTGTTTCCTGCCCCGCTGCGCATGGCAGCGTCAGACGTCGTGTCTTCCTGTTTGCTATTTCTATTCTTTCCCTCATGATCTGCATGTTCTTTCTTTCAGGCATGAATAACCGTGAGGTGTTGGAGCAGGTGGAGCGGGGCTACAGGATGCAGTGCCCCCAGGACTGCCCCATCTCGCTGCACGAGCTGATGCTGCAGTGCTGGAAGAAGGACGCAGAGGAGAGACCCACCTTCGAGTACCTGCAGGCCTTTTTGGAGGACTACTTCACAGCCACCGAGCCTCAGTACCAGCCTGGGGACAACCTCTAAACCCCCTCCCTCATCCTTATCCTCCTCCAGGGTTCGAATTCTTTCCAGCTGGACTAGGACTGGCCCTTAAAGTGCTACAATGAAAATAAATAATTAAATAATAGTAAAATTCAAAGAACAATCTGTGAACAGCCTGTGCAGCCTCATCTGGAGCTTTTCAGATCCAACCTCCCAAAAATCCTCAATCTCTCCCCGCGTCGATACAGAAAGCAGATAAAGTTGGACAGACGTATCTAGGTTTGTGACGATGCAATGAAATATCTGTATTCACTGTATATAAGAAAAGCTTGTGTTAGTTTGTCTGCTTCTGTTCCAGATTTTATTTTCTCCTGCACAAAAATAATCAAAATAAGAAAAAACTGAAAAAAAAAAAGAAAGCCGGGCTTCAGAGCGGCACGTCGCCGAGCCCCAATCACACAGAACCTCCAGGATTATTTTTTAAAGAAAGAATTGGAGGCCTGAAAACAAAGTTATTATTCAGTTACTGAGAAAATCCGTCTTTGTTTCTTCCTCCAGAGGTTTTTTTTTCCTCATGATGCAGTTTCATCAGCTTTTGATTTGATTCTGTTTTCATTCCTTTTGTTTGACCTTTTCATTGTTTTTAGGTCACTTGTGAATCACGAGCATTGGAGCAATTTACACATTCTCATGTGAGCGAATCTGAATGGAAGTATTTTCTGTTACCACTAGTGTTGTTGTTCCTACAGCAAGTTATTTAAGGAGAGGAAGTGTCTCTCCTCACCTCCTGCAGCTGATCCTGGACCAGTTCAGATCTTCCTTTATGTTTCAGATCTTTTCTCTTTGGAATCTTTAGTTTAATGGATTTTGTTTTATACAGCTTATTTTTAGTGCTTCTTTAAGAGTAAGTTGTGATGTTTGTTGAGTAAAGCTGTGGGACCAGTTCCAGGTAAGAACTGAAAACATTTGTTTGTGATGAACACAACGAGGATCTGATCTCTGAGCAGATGTTTCCTACTCACTGGAAAAGGGTCATTTTTTCCGTTGTACAGCTACATGATTTTAAACCTAGCTAACTTTCCTTCTCTGTATTTTCCATTTTTTAACATTAACTGTTTTGTTATTTCAGCAATTTGGCATTTGGATTTCAGAAAAGATCAATAAACATTTTACACTCTTTCCAAGAGCCTGTGTGTGACACTTGTCATCCAAACTCATGTAACTGTGACATCACACCGTATGTAAAATCTGATTGTTTAAGTTGTTAGAAATGATCGAGAAGCTTCTCCTACCCGCCGCTGCACAAGGAGAAAATGATATGCACGTAATTGGTTCCTCATAAAAACCAGGAACTTGACACTTTGTCTTCTGTGTTTTGTAAGAGCTGCAGTAAACCAGCAGGGTTACAGCTTATTAGATTTTCTCTTCCTGAGTCTCAGTCTTCAGGGTGAGACTGTAACTCTTCTGTATGTCCTGTATGAGTAGAAGGAGTGTTAAACAAGGTCGAGTTTCCCCAGTCATGTTGAGTGACGTGTGATAGTGAAACATGTTCTTATTCATGGTTTAAAAGTGAATATAAATAACACTGTTTTATAGAACAACACCAGCTTCCTTCCTGTGTGTTGCGTGTTAAAGTCTCCTGCCATCCAGACATCTGGAACTGCATGACATCACACGTCACCTGATTCCTTCACAGATTGTTAAAAACAACGTAGGAGTTTCTCTTGACTTCTGCTGAACAAGTAGAATATGCACAACCCTTGTTCTGATGGGCTTCATCCTTTTGTTCCACCTTCACTAACACTTAACTAGTACTAATGTGCTGTGTGTCATTTGACGGAAAATATTCAAAGACCTTTCTGGAAACCATGATGGAACCAGAGGACTGATAGAACAGGTGGACATGATGGTTTTAAAGGTTCAAACTCAGACACAGTGTTACTGTTCCTTCCTCTGGTCTGGTCTGTCTGCACATGCACCTTCCATTAAATTCTAAACACTTTGTTACATACGATGATGTAAAAAACTATTTGCCCCCTTCTTGATTTATTCTTTTGCATGTTTGTCACACAAAATGTTTCTGATCATCAAACACATTTAACTATTAGTCAAAGATAACACAAGTAAACACAAAATGCAGTTTTTAAATGATGGCTTTTATTATTTAGGGAGAAAAAAAAATCCAACCCTACATGGCCCTGTGTGAAAAAGGAATTGCCCCCTGAACCTTATAACTGGTTGGGCCCTTAGCAGCAAGAACTGCAATCAAGCGTTTGCGATAACTTGCAACGAGTCTTTTACAGCTCTGGAGGAACTTTGGCCCAGTCATCTTTACAGATTTTTTGTAATTCAGCTTTATTTGAGGGGTTTCTAGTATGAACTGCCTTTTTAAGGTCATGCCTTAGCATCTCAATAGGATTCAGGTCAGAACTTTGACAAGGCCACTCCAAAGTCTTCATTTTGTTTTTCTTCAGCCATTCAGAGGTTGATTTGCTGGTGTGTTTTGGGTCATTGTCCTGCTTCAGCACCCAAGATCGCTTCAGCTTGAGTTGACGAACAGATGGCCGGACATTATCCTGCAGGATTTTTTTGGTAGATAGTAGAATTTATGGTTCCATCTATCACAGCAAGTCTTCCAGGTCCTGAAGCAGCAAAACAACCCCAGACCATCACACTACCACCACCATATTTTACTGTTGGTATGATGTTCTTTTTCTGAAATGCTTTGTTACTTTTACGCCAGATGAAACAAGTGTGGCAGTAATCAGGCCTGGGGGTGGATACAGAAATTGAACTCAGGTGTGATACACCACAGTTAGGTTATTTTTTAACAAGGTGGGGCAATTCCTTTTTCACACAGGGCCATGTAGGGTTGGATTTTTTTTTCTCCCTAAATAATAAAAGCCATCATTTAAAAACTGCATTTTGTGTTTACTTGTGTTATCTTTGACTAATGGTTAAATGTGTTTGATGATCAAAAACATTTTGTGACAAACATGCAAAAGAATAAGAAATCAGGAAGGGGCAAATAGTTTTTCACACCACTGTAGATCCTGTTTCTATGCAGCTAGTTTACATCGTTAGTTTACCACCAACACAAGATGTTGTAGTAATAACTTCTGCTTATTGTCATCCAAAGCTCTAACTTCCTGTGTTTAGGAGCGGTGGAAGGATCTTGTCTTCTTGAAAATGTCTTTAGGGTTAGGCTCAGTCCTCTTTAACCGTTGTCCTCTATTGTCCTGCATATTTTAGATGATTTAAGTTGAGCTGAAGCCTGTAAATCAGTCACCAAATGAAATCAGGTGTGTTGAAGTAAAAATGTCTTAACATACAGGACAATCAGACTCGGGGGTTGAGACCTGGTGAGTTTCTCAGCTCTGGTTTGATGAGTGTTGCATAAGACATCCTAACATGGCAAGTTATTTAGACTTACTCTATCACTGGTCTTTCAACTAACCAAGAGCTCCCAAACCAAGGGTCAGGTCAGGTCAGGGTCCCCTAACCACTTATATCCTTTATTTATTTTGCTGCAACTTTCAAAGCAGATTGTCTAGTTTCTACCTTACTGTACGTGCTGTAATGGGAGGAACCTTTTTCTGGGTTCATGTAAAGAGTTCAAAATAGAACAAACCATTCCCCATTAAATAAGTAAGATTAAAGGAAGAAATGTTTTTACAGGTATATTTGTAAAGTAGTTTGTTGCCCCCTTGTGGATCGGAGTCAGAGAGAAGCTCCCTGGTCCTTTTTAACGCCATCTGACCCAACAGCTGCTTTATTAGTTAAACTTATTCAAATTTCAGGTTGATGTCAACATACAGCTCATCATCTGCAAATAAGCTCCAAATCGTTTGACATGAAACCAGATGAACTCTGATCCTGTTGAAGTTTTCAGTTATTCATACAACAATATTTCATTTTTGACTTTATTTTGTGTAAATTTCAACCAAGTCAAAAATGAACATTGTTTCTTAGTAATTGTTTATATTCTGGTTAAAACGCTGTTGCAGTTTGACACTGTGCATCTTTTTTTCACTGTGATTGCACAATATATCATAAAATCAATGTGTGGTATCATAAAGGACCATCTGGATTTCAGTAAATCACGGCTATTATAATTCAAGTCCTGTGCGTTCTAATTCTACGTTCTACATTCTACATGCTCAAGTGATGGACTCGTCCTCGAGACTCAGACTTTAAGATGATGATGAATGAAATGCTGAAGTACACGGATGTGTTTTGAAAATTGAGGAGAAAAAGTAGAAGGAAAAAAGTGATAAAAGTATTGATATTTTCATCCAACTCGTGATGCCTTCACAGTATTTAGTAATGATTTGCCATCCCATGTTTTTCTGCTGTCATGCACGTTCACCATGTTTTCTCTGTTTGAATCAAACTGTTTTTAGTTTGGTAAGTTCCTCACATCGTTCCCTCCCTAAAGTTTACCTTCAGCTCCAAATGTCAAATTTTTGTTTTAGACAAACACGTTACATTATATCAGGTGATTTAAAGTGTTGGTGGATAATGGAGTAATTTACTGGCTGAGCTCTTTCATCAGTTTCAGTATTTTTGCATTCTGTTATCAGCAAACAGACACTTCAGATCAGATCAGCTGTAAAGAACACAACTCCCTCCTCCTGAGTCTTTATTGGAGCACCAGCTGTCTCACAGCTCCTCCTTCAAACCATCCAAAGACTGGTCCTGATGGAGCCGTAACCAGCTGGGATGAAACTTCATCACACCTTCACAGCTGGAAGGAGGAAAGCCTGAAGGTCCTGCAGACGACAGGTTTGTTTCATGGATCAGTTATTTTCGATCTGGAGCAGCATGAGTTAGTGTAAGCGGTGTAGAGGGAAGCCGAGTGCAGCTAAAGGAGTGGTGAGATTTAAGTGATAAAGATAACAATGAGTCGCAGCGGCATTATGTGACGGGAGATTTGTTTCCCTGGAAGACTTGGAGGGGAAAAACCGCAGTTTCTAAAGAAATCTTCACAGTTTCCTCTTGATAAGTCAAACCCAGAGCAGATCCAGTCAGTCAAACCAGCTTACAGCATGTGTTTTTTATGAGTCATCAGTTAAATGTTGAAATATGATATTTAATCAAATTAAGTTCACAGTTACTGGTTAACTGAAAATTTCTGCTCATGTTTAATTTCAAGTATTCAGGGTGAAAACGAAACAAAAGAGCCAAAAGATTTAATCCGCAACATTTGATTATTTAAAAAATAATCCTGACAGGTGTGAGTTGTGAGTTTTTCCCTGAGAAAACGGTCAGAGCAGAAGATGTTTTACAGAATAAGACTTGAAGGTTTCTGCATGAAGCAGCTCCAGTAGATCTGTTGATGTTCTGTATGTTCGCAGAGAAGAAACAGTTCAATAAACATTTAGAGAACACAGAACTTTGCATTTACCTGATAATGATGATGATGATGATGATGATGATGATACTTTATACTATACCATACTTTATACTTATACTTAAGTTCAGACACTCCAGAATTATCCCCTTCCATTAAAATCACCTTTAATTCTAAGAGTCATGAATTCTGAGGGGTTTTAATTTTAAAATTCATTTTCTTGTTCATTTGCTGTTTGAAGCTTTTATTAGAATTTTATAATGACAAGAACAGAATTTATAAAGTCACATGGTGTTATAAAATGCTCTTCGCTGCTCGTCTGTATCTGTCAGGTGTTTCTCTGGTTTGATTTCAGTTGTTGCATGTAAGAGGTGAATGAATTATGGATGAAGCTGGTGCCACCGTCTTCATCACTGTGCAGAAGATCTACTACCCGTTACTTTGCATCATGGGTATTCCAGGTTTGTCTCACGTTGACTTCTGGGTTTTATCAGGCAGTAATTAGGACAAACAGACTGAAAAGATCTTTTTTACTGGAGTTGTTTCTTTTAAATGTCGTCTCTCGGGGCTAACAACTTATACAACTCTCAGGATTTGTTTGTTCTTCTTTTATAAAAATCACTGTTTCACATCCAAGATAACATTTTTATTGTTTCCAGTTTTTTGTGCAAAGACTCCCTTTTTTCTATCTGTTTTTGATTTGCTCATTAAAACATTTTATTTGGTTTTTATAGGAACATTTTAATATTAAATATATAAAAAATTAAATAAGAATGGCTTGAAGCTTGAAAATAAACTGTAAGAGTTACAATTTCCAGCTGGTTGAAACTAGAACAAAGAACAAATAAAACTGACCTGTGGGCAGCAAATATTTGCTATTTTAGATGTTTTAGTGCCAAAAAGGTTGATGTTCCAACAAACTGAGAAGTTTCTCTGAGCAGGATTTTTATTTTCTTGTCTTTCCATCCAGCCAACCTCTTCACATTCTACATGATCTGTTTCCGTAAATGTGGGATGTCAAACACAGCAATCATTTACTTGAGCTGTCTGTCCATTGTGGACACCTTCTACCTGGTGTGGGTGATCCTCCTGGACCTGACTCTGACCTTCTGGATTCTGCAGCCGTTCTGGCACTCCTACCCGTGGTGTGGTATTCTGGGATTCCTGCAGTATGGAGCTCTTTATAGTTCCTCCTGGATTGTAACTGTATTCACCATCGAGCGTTACCTGGTCCTGAGCAACACAGCTGCCAAGCAGCACTTCTCCCAGGCTTGGGTCACTAAAATGACCTGCATGGCTATTGTGATGGTGTCCCACCTGGTGTCTGTGCCAATGGGCTGGATCAACGTTGTCACACCTGTAAACCTCACTGTGGATGGGGAGAACGTGACTCTTCCAAGGTGTCGATATCGTAATCACACCTATTCCACCGTTATAGTCTGGATAGCCACGTTCCTCTCAGGAGGAATCCCCATCGTGTTGGTCATCATCTTCAACTATCTGATTGGATACCATCTGTCTCGCGCCAGCAACGTCTTCACCAAGGAGGAGCGACGTGTCATGAATGGAAGGAGCACCAGAGGGATGCTGAGGAGAACCATCCTGCTGTTAGGAACCGTCTCGGTGGCCTTTGTTGTTCTTAGCCTGCCTCGCTTTGTAACTTACTGCATCCTGAGGACCAAATACAACCACGAGAACTTTGACAGGAATGACTACAGCATTCCTATCAACGTGTCTGGAGATCTGTCCAACATGCTGCAGAACCTCAACTCCACCACCAACTTCCTGCTCTACTGCATGGTCAGCCGGCGCTTCCGGCAGGAACTGCTTCAAGTTGTGACCTGCAAGCCAAAACCCCTTGAGCTGGGTTCTGTCCTCACACCCACTACCATGAAGGTGTTCTCAGTATTAAACCACAGAGCTTCACCATCCAGCGACCCGGTGATTGGGTCTAACCAGCCTGAAACAGAAAGAATTTAAAAAAAAATCAGAAATTATTTCAGGAAAAAACAATAAAATTGCTGTTTTGAACTGGAACTTCTTTCTTGGTCATAATCAAGTAACTCATTCCCAACAGTAAAACACATTAATGAGTCATTTCCACCAAAGTTTGTCTAAAACACAAAGACATTCAGGCTGAAGCTCCATCTCTGGTAAATTTAATCTGTAATTCATCTGTTGATCCTGTAAAACAGTTTAATTCCATTTATTCTGTTTAAATCCTTTATTTTTATTACATGTAAAATAAAATGGTTCTGTATGTGTAGTGGTAGTTAGCATGTGTTGGCTTGTGAGCAGTAAACTCATGCAACATGTTTATGTGTTAAAACCTCGCTCAGTTTTCAACATGGACTTTCCTGATAAACTGAACTAACGTCATGGTGAGTTTTCATGTCGGTGGAACTTTCAGTCCTTCAGGACCTGGAATACGAGTGTCTGCTCATCTAAGAGATTGTTGATAATAAAAGTCCTCCCTGTGTGCACCGTGTTCTCTTTAATCTGACATGTCAGGTAATTAATGTCAAACCAAAGGTTGATCCAAAGCAACAGTTAAAGCTGGTGCTGTCTGCAGAGTATCTGTTTGTCATGAGGAAGCAACCGGATTGGCAGCTCTGGATTTAATGCCCAACATGATTTGCATAAATGAGTCACGAGGCTTCCAAGCTTTGTGTGAGACAGGAAGAGGAATACTTCCTGTTTGCCTCAGAACAGGTCTGAGCTGTTGCTGAGGAATAAGGAGTTTACAGTACAGGTGGGTTCATGGATTTTTGGACTTTTCTCAGAATGTGTGATTTATTAGGAAGAATACACTGAAATTTTCTGCAGTTTAGTTTGTACCTTTTGAGATATACCTGATATAACTTTCAGGCTGTTTTTCTGACCTTTGTTCTAGTTTGTGTGTGTGATCATGTTACATTCCAGCCAGGAGGAGCAGGTAGATCTACTGTTTCACTCAGATCAGTCACTAATCTTAAGAACTGTATAAACAATCCTCCTGAGAAATGTTTGTTAATTCTCAGTTTGAAGGTTTTAAATCTGTCATTTTCCAGTGAACCATGTTTTTATCAGTTTTTATTAGTCAGTCCCAACTTCAGACATGTTATGGCGGTGTTGTGTTGTGTTCGTCTCTAAGGGCTCTGTTAGATTCTTTAAATACTGTTTCACTTCTTTGCAGCAAAGGCGACACATACTTCCCTAAAGAGAACATGAATTCTCCAAAAGGTAAGAAAGGATTTCTTGTCATGCTAACGGAGTGTCTGGTAAACAGAAAGTAGTTCCTGGTGAAGTAGAAGCTTGTTATTTATTTGTTTGTTTGTATTCATTTGTGCTCTCAGGGTGCTGCTCACATCGGAGTATACCCGTTGAGATGGATGAGAGTATGACACCCTCTGGAGCTGATTGGCTTCCCAGCTGTAAACACTGCAGTGGACATGAGGAGACCAGCAGGGCAGTAGAGAACCTCAGCTGTGAGCCTCCTCAGAGGGGTCTGTGTGAAACACACCTCATCAGACTCGCTCAGAGCAGAGCAGACCATCACGCTCCTCCAGACCCTCACTTTGGATTCACAGTAGCACCACACCCAGGACTAGTGAGGCCCCTCCACCCTGCAGATGACTGGTCACATGTCAGACATCCTTTGTATGGACAGGAGCTGATGAACAGTCCCAGGAGAGGCTTTGCGTGGCCTTCAAATGGGTCTCGGGGCAGTTCCATGGAAGAGGTGGAATCGTTGGAACCGCCCCTTCCCCTCATGTCAAACATCAACTATGATCCTTTTCCTCTGTCACGACAGCAAGCGTTGCAGATGCATGGTGAGTGTAACAGATGCACATTCCACATGATCTCCACTGTTCTGGGTTTTTGCATAAGGAGGGGTCGTTTTTACTTTATTTTACTTTTCTTCAACTTAATATCACAAGATTATAACAAAGGCTTGACAGCAGGTTGTTACATCCCAGAGAAGGAAAAAACATTATTAGGCTAATTTAGTCTCAGCAAGGTAATGTTCCCTCATTTTATATACACTGAACAAAAATACAAATGCAACACTTTTGTTTTTGCTCCCATTTTTTATGAGATGAACTCAAAGATCTAAAACGCTTTCCACATACACACAATAACAATCAATCTGAAATATTGTTAAAAAAATCTGTTTTAATCTGTACTAGGGAGCACTTCTCCTTTTATGGAGATAATCCATCCCAACTCACAGGTGTGTCATATCAAGATACTGATTAGACAGCATGAATAACGCTACAACTGGTGGCAGCTTGTTGGAGTAGCTCTGTGACTTTGCTAGCATTTTTTGTTCTTTTTGAGTATTTCTTGCTACTTTTTTCTTCTGGAAATATTTTCTAAATACTTTTCTTCTGATTTGGGTGCTGTGCTGATCGAGTTTTTTGCTTGATTTGTCACTTTTTTGCCACTTGTTATGATGTGTAACCATGGAAACAAGAGACTTGTTTACAAGAAAGAGCTGCTAACTGACATTTCTAAGGCTGAAATAATCCTCAAATTGAAACTCTGGATCCCTGATGAGCTCAAAAGAAGAAGACATGGATGCAGAGCAGGAGCAGAGTGAAGAGAGAGAAAGAGGAAGTTTAAACCTTCACTTCCATCAGTCATATTAACAAATGTGAGATCTCTTCGCTAACAAAATGGATGAACTTAAAACTCTGTTGAAGACCCAGCCAGAGTATCGGGAATGCAGCATCATGTGTTTTACTGAGACATGGCTAAAGGAACATATCCCGGACTCCAGCGTGTCTCTACCTGGCTTTCAAACAATACGAGCAGACAGAGATTTGAAGAGGCAAAGGAAAAGGAGTTTGTCAGCTGATCACATCTGCAGTCACCTGATTCTGTCCTGGAGACTGAACTGGAGTCTCTTGAGTTGATTGGGCAAAGGAGGATGAAGAACATGATGGAAAACCCTCATCATCCTCTTCAGAACACAGTAACTCAACAACAGTATCTTCAATCAGAAGATTCTTCATAATCTGCTGCAGCACAGACCGCTACAGGAGATCCTTCCTGTCCACAGCTAGAACCCTCTACAGGAGATCCTTCCTGTCCACAGCTAGAACTCTCTACAGGAGATCCTTCCTGTCCACAGCTAGAACACTCTACAGGAGATCCTTCCTGTCCACAGCTAGAACCCTCTACAGGAGATCCTTCCTGTCCACAGCTAGAACACTCTATAGGAGATCCTTCCTGTCCACAGCTAGAACCTTCTACAATGGCTCCCTGAAGAAGAACTGCGCTACAACAACACTTAATTTCCCTTCAGGGATTAATAAAGTATTTTTAATGTGGTTGGTTGGTTGGTTGGTTGGTTGGTTGGTTGGTTATTGCACAGGTGTGCCTTAGACTGGCCACAATAAAAGGCCACTCTGAAATGTTCAGTTTTGTTTTATTGGGGGGTCTGGGGACTCAGAAAACCAGTCGGTATCTGGTGTGACCACCATTTGCCTCATGCAGACCCTCCAACTAAAATAAAACTGAACATTTCAGAGTGGCCTTTTATTGTGGCTAGTCTAGGGAACACCTGTGAGGTGGGATGGATTGTCTCTGCTCACTATTACAGATTTAGACAGATTTTTGAACAATATTTGAGAGAGATGATTATGTGGAAAGTGTTTTAGATCTTTGAGTTCATCTCATGAAAAATGGGAGCAAAAACAAAAGTGTTGCATTTATATTTTAGTTCAGTGTATATAAAACGTATCTGATTGAAAAAGATGTATTTCTGTGGTTCAGCTGTCACTTTGTAGGCTCAGTAAAACTGTAAAAACTACCAGCATTAAATTCTGTTCAGTACTAAATCTACAATACAAGCTACGATTCTACCACATAAAACCAAAATAACAGAAGATCCAGAAGTGCCACCAACACTGACCCAGATCAAGTCCTTCAGCGTTTGTTTGGTTTTAATGAATCTCCACTAACTTCTCACTATCTCATGTTTAATATTGTAGTTTAAATTTGACTTTTAAGAGGAAGTTTTACTTTGATCGGTATGAATTATTGTTTTTGTAACTGAGGATGAGATTTTAATGAGCCCAGATCAAAATTTGCACGTTTTTATCTTTGCACATGAGTGCAGCATCTTCCAGATGAAAAGGGAGGAACTCATAAACCGACATCAACACAAAGCTCAAAGCCAGAATCCAGGAGAAACTCTAAGATCCACAGCGACAAACTGATGCTGAATGTCAGACTGTATTCAGGTTTTAGAGTCTCATATTTTACTTGAAGATGACAGACAGGCGAGACTCAGGAGAAGTCTGACGTGTCTGCAGTCCCCACAGGTGACAGAAGATGAATCTTTCGTCCACTACAGTCCCCATGTTCAATTAATCATAAAGTGTAAAGAAGTTTAAAACCCGTGGACTTTTTTTTTACGTTCATGCTGCGTGGCATCCGACTCTTGGAGAGTCTTTGCAGGTTCCAATAATTTATTTTACTTTTCACAAATTCTGTCAGTAAATAAACATTTCTGTCTTTTGGGATAATAAACTGCTTCTTTTGAAAGCTTCACTCCTCCACAACAGTTTCTGGTTTTATTTGAGTCCTGATCATGACATAAAATCTAAACCATCCATCCTGACACTGTGTCATATTTATCTGCAGGTGAGCGAAGCTATCTGAGACAACATGCATTCCCCAATCACAACAATGGCTATTATCCTTACAGACATGAAAACCCAGCGGTTCTACAACATCAACAACTCCAGTAACAACCGTTCTACTTTTTTTTTTATTAATGGATCGTTTTCTTTTCACTTCCTCTGTGTCTGAGTCACTTCCTGATCGATTACATCCTTTTGTCTCCTGCAGGAATCACATTCAAAGTAGACCTCATCCCAATGAAGTTCCAAATTTTCACCAGAGAGCGCCGTTCCAACCAGATCTGATGCAGGAGGTCTCTGTGAACCAGTCCAGTCTGGCAGGTCCAGGAGCCGCCACGAGAGAGGTCAGGAAGACCATCAGTCTGCCTGAGGAGAGCAGTAAGCCACACAGCTGATCCAACATATACACGTGCTGATTTGCTCTCCCGATGGAGGTTTCAACTATCTCTGATTGACAGGAAACGTCTTCATCACTTACTCAGTGGACGCGGCAGCAGAAATCATAAACTTCACCAGCTTTCTGACCAGCCAGGGGTTCAATCCAGCTGTAAGTCCTGTCAGCCTTGTATGTCACACAAGTTTTACACAAACACTCATCAAGCTTCTCCGCAGATCGACATATTTGACAATCCCATCCGAAGAATGGGCATCAATAAGTGGATGGACAGCTACCTGAATGATGTGAGTCTCAGCAGAGTTTGACTCACATTCACAACAACTCTCATATTGAAGCTGACACACGTGTCGTTTGACAGAAATCAGTGCTCATCATCGTGGTCATTAGCCCCAAATACAAAGAGGACGTGGAGGGAATTGGAGACGACGAGCACGGACTTCACACCAAGTACATTCACACCCAGGTGAGATGGTTGTCAGCAGCTGCAGCATCGCCCTCTTGTGGCCAGCTGTATACATGATGTGCCCCCTCACACAAACCACAGGGACAGAGAAACAGGAAGTGGCTCCTGCTCGCAGTCAAGGAAACGTCCCTGTCTCCATCAAGTGACCCAATCTGAAGCTTATCAAAGATGCAGCAGCTGCATCTGAACTTGGACAATAATTCAGGAAGAGTTTTGATAAAAAAGATTTCTTTATTTGATATTATGGAAAAATGTAGGCTAACCACACAGAGAACATGGAGCTGTGTAATCTGTCTGTTAAATTTCACACGGTTAAATGAGAACTTTGTATTTCTTCCTCTGGCACAGATTCAGAATGAGTTCATCCAACAAGGCTGCCTGAACTTCAGACTGGTTCCTGTGTTGTTCCCCAGTGCAACCAAGGTAAGAACAGCTGCAGGTGAAGTGAATCATAGAGGTCGTCCTTCTGAAAACTGAAAACTGACTGAGCTGACAAAGATCCAGTGACAATCTGATTAGTTTTTTATCCAAAACACCTAAAAGATGTTCTGGCAATGAGGAAACTAGATGAAGAAGCATTTAGCAGCTACTGCAGTCCGACCCAGGACCTTCCTCTTCCTCGGTCATGTGTTTATGATGTGGACAAAGGCTGGTTCATACTTTTTCTTCAATGTGGAGCAAAAAACATCCCAATATATTTGAAAAACAGTCTGATCTCAGTGCGCCTCCTAATCAACTGAAGCTTCATCTTACCTCACCTACTTTCTCTTTCACGGATGCTTTTAAACTAAATCCCATTCTTCTGTTTAAAATATAATCATTTAGTTTTAATTTCCTCAGTCTGCTGAGTCACTGTGATGCATCTGTTTTTAATAGAAACATGTTCCCAGCTGGCTCCAGAGTACCAGAATCTACCGCTGGCCCAACGACACCCAGGACCTGCTGCTGCGTCTCCTCAGAGAGGAGCGCTACATCATGCCACAGCGAGGGGCTGATCTCACCCTCACTGTCCGTCCTCTCTTACCACACACAGGAAGTGACACAGGAAGTTACAGAAAACAGGTTGTCCAGAGCTCCACAGTCTGATTCACCTTCATGAGGACTACGTTTGCTTTCACACTTACAGAACTGAGATTGTTTTGTTCATCTCTACACAGTATTTTATTTTGCCAAACTAAAAACATTCACAATGTAACATAAAAAAACAGAGATCAAGAAATGTGTTTCATTTCATATCACTGTGGGGTCTGACCAATCAAAACTCATCATTTTCTTGGCTTCAGATTTTGGGGCAGCAGAGGAATGTTTAAACTCTAATCAGTTTGTAAATTATTTGGGTGAACGGTTGTTTTATTGCACCCTTGACAGACATGGAGGAACATGAATGTTTCTGTGGAGTCGTGTTTATGTAATTATTTTCCTTAGTGGAACTGGCTGTTCAGGTACACGGCTCAGCTCATCACCAGCTTTCAGCCAGCTGTGAGAACGAGTGAGTCACATCATGTCCCGTTCCCTTCAAATCAGCTGCTTGTTGCTGATCGATAGAATAAAATAAAAGCAAAACTTACTGTAGGAGACAAAAACTAAAAGAGAAATAAAGAAATAATCACAAATTTTGGGGTTTCTATCGGATGATGTAACAATTTTCTGTTTACAGCTTTGAAATAAAAGAATGAAACAGTTTTAATTGAATATTAAAGCTACTAACTGTAGTAAAGTAAATTATAGAAGGTAGTTTTAATAGGAGTTTTCATTAAATAATAAGAATCACAACATTTTTCTGTTTTTTAAATGATGCCAACAACTTCTGTGCACATTATTCATTATTATTTTACTATACATCTGCTCATTTATGGTCAGATTTAAATCTCATTTAATTATTTTTATCATTTTAATGAACATAAGTTTCATGTTTATGATGATAAACCAGAAGGTGGCAGCACTAACCAAGTAACGATGAACTCCCAACCGCTTCTGTTTGAGAGAACTGATGTGGGGGTTAATGGGTTGAGGGTTTTTGTTTTGGGGGGTGGGTTGTAGTGTGCATAAAGTTTCAGTGTTGTAAATAATCTGCAGACAGGCCACAACACACACACATCTGTGCAGATGTTACACTCCAGCTCCCTGATAAGGCAGCGCTGCATGAGGCTGTAACTGCCAGATTCATCATGAACTTCATTTTTTGCTCTGTCGCTGTGCTAAAACTCACTTAGTAGGTTGTTGAACCTGACAGGAAATGGTGATTTGTGCACAACTACACATGTGTCAGGGAACTCTGCTTAGGACCGGGTTTTATCAGCTCCTGCATGATGGTGTTTCCTGGAAACTCGAGTGCAGCCAGAACCAGTAAATCCACTCTGTCACTGTTCCAGGACTCACAGGCCACTTGACTCAGTCTTATCTGCTTCATCCAAAGCACCAGATGAATAAATACAACCCAAGTGTTCTGATACGTTCCCCAAAAAAGGTCTGGGTCATTTTCCATGTCCATCCAAAAATGGGTTGATTTGATACAGTTTAATGTTCCAGATATCAAGAGAAAAAGGTTTATTCTGAGCAATCACACTTTAGTTTTTATCAATATGTACAGATGTTTTTTAAACTTGTCTCTCTAGTAAAAGGGCAGATCTAGAAAACTAAACGTGGGATTTGTGTCAGCAGTTTCTAATGAAGTGATCAGAGAAATAAACATGTAAGTTATTTGTCTTTGTATGAAATACAAATTAAATGTTTCCTTAAATAAAAGGGATGAAAAGTTATATTTGCCTATTACTGGAGAATATTTATCATCTGTCCTCGTTAACTAATTTAATTTGACAAAACAAATGTTCAGGTCATATTTTCAGGAAGTAAAAGACATTATAATTGAACCGATCAGAGAGATTTTCTTCTCTTTCTGTTTGTTTCTAAAAGTCTCAGAGAAAACAAGCAGAAAGTGACTTGAGATAAAAACAATCTCTCTGGGATTTTTAATCAAAGCTCTGCTGTGGTGTGAATGAAAAGGTGCAGGAAGTTCTCTCCTTTTCTATCTCGATTCTCCTCCAGTCACACTGCTGTGCCACATACACGTTTAAAACCAGATGGGTAATGTGAGCAGAAAATGGCTCCCACTGGGACAGCCATACTAAAAGGCTCTGCACTCAGTCTACTGTAAAACACTTTAGATAACAACTACCTCCAAACACTACCTTTCATATGAAATATATCACATTTTTGGATTAGTTTGATGTTAAATGTGTCCTTCATATGTGTTGTTGGCCCTGAAGCCAGCTGCAGGTGAACCTGAACAGACACCTTCTGATTGGTTTATTAAGAGGTTCAGATTTTCATTCAAGGTCAGAACGCACTGCAGCAGGCAGAGCTTCCTGCTCTATCGATGGAAAAATGCTGATAAAGCATTTTTCATCTTTAGTGAGTCGTTAACTGTGATGTCTTATGATGAACTGGACAGAACCAGCTGTTAAGGGAGGGTGATGGTCCTCCAGAGGAGAAGAGGAAACGAGACGTTCAACACACGCCACGTTGCTGTTGCTGCCATGTTCAGGATGGTAAAGTCTGATTGGAATTCCGAAGAAGCTACGCGCATCACCTCAACTTGCACACACAATGGTGGTTTTCTCAACTCACACAGGACAATTTAAGCTTTTTAAACTTTTTTTTAACAAAACATTAATTCTGACACAAATATGAGACCAAGTTCCAACATTAATCAGATCTAACGTCCCTGTTTGTTACATGATGCTAGATCTTCCACATTTTAGAGTTGAAGCTTTTGTCTACAAAAACAAAAAACAAATAAGCAAACCCTACTATTAGTCCTCAGATTCTCTCCAATTTACTGGTGCTCCACATAAAGTGTTACTCATGTGTCTGTCATTCTGATTACATCACTTTCTAAAAAAAAAAAAACATCAATCAAGTGTGAATAAAGATTTAAACGCATTTATTTAAGGAGCAAAGCATCAATCTTTTATAGATTTACCTAAACATTTATCATTTAGTTGTTACTCTTGTCCAAAAGAACTGTGAGGAAATGTCACAGGAAAATGAAGACAGTATGATCTTTGAGACCAGATGCACTTTGTAGGTGTATTTGGAGATGATATTAAAGCAATGACAGAGTGTGTGAGAGAATGAACCTCCCTGTGAACAGAACATCATCCCTGCTGCCAGGACAGTGAGGAACTCTTCCAGGAAATGCAGCAAAATCAAAGTCTTGGAGCATAAAAGTTTTGTTCTTAGTGCAATAACTAATTATAAATAATAACTAAATATAAATTTTAAATTGTAAACTTATTATATAAATGTTTTCAGTCAACGTTAACAGCATTATTATTCTCAAATATGCAGCCTTTAAAGGAGAACCGATTTACCGCCAAGATAATTTAACTTTGAAAGATTTCCATGACTTATGCCCACTTCCGCTTTGATTGTGATGTAATATCCGTCAAAAATTTCTACAGCAAATTTTAAAAAAATGTTTGTAAAAATGTGAATTAGCTAGTGTTTGGCATCCATGTCCACCTTTACATTTGCAGTCAGGTAATCCTTGTAAGCCACAGCTTGGAACTGTGGTCTGTTCGCCTGACAAAACAATTCAAGTCACAAGCGTTCGGCTTTTTATTTTGAAAGAAACTCGCGGATGTACAGATCCTTAGCGTTTTGGCTAATTTACATCCTTTCAGGGTGGTTAACGTGGTGTAACCTGTTATGGAAAAAGAGGGAGCACAAGCGAGGAGCTGCCTAATGAAACAGGACTGGCTGGGACCAGACCTGGTTTTCGTTCAAAGACGTGATTTGGAAAGATAACGCCACATACCGGAAGCCCAAGGAAGGTTTTCCTAACCCGAAGCAATAACGCTAGTTGATAGTTGAAATCACAGGACAGCAATAACAACATGGGGCCAGTAGCTGCGGAGCTTCGGGTAGCAACACGCCGCCGTCGAGTTTAGCTCCGCGGCGGCGCTCTGGAAGACACGGAAACCTCTATTGCTGTTTTTTCATGGGACACAGCTGGACTTTCCCTCCACTCGGTTGCTGTTTACCGCCGTGACAGCACCCGATTTAGTTCGCCTTGACTGGTCATCGAGGTTTCTGCTTCTTATGGACTCCTCGCATTAGTTTTTGGTTGCATTTTTGATTTTCTGTCTGCCTGCTCGTGACGGACTCGGCAGTCATGTTCGCCGTGCGGATCGTCACCGCGGATCACTATCTGACAAGTCCCGTTAAAGGCCTGGACGTCTGTTACTCCGAGTTCAGAGAAAGCGACGTGAAGAAAGTGCCGGTGGTTCGGATATTTGGAGCAACGCCAGCAGGTTAGTCAACTCTTTTTCTCCCATGTTGCTGATGAACGAAGTCACGGTTACTTTCTGTGCTGCACGCGGAGAACTACAGTGTGGACGGGCGCGTGCACGAATCTATTGTCAGGAAACATAACGGGTGTTTTATGCAAAACAGCAGGAGAATGTTTTGAAGGTGTTGACACGCTGTGACATGAACCGCTGTTGCTTTTCACATACTGGCTGCCAGCAATGGTGGGAATCCTAACCCCCCCCCCCCCCACCCTCGCGCGCGCGCCCCCCCCTCCCCTCCAGGGTTGCTTTGTTTTCTCTCTCCACCACGATGATGCTGCTGGACGCGTTCATGGTCCGGCTTGTGCCACATGTGGCATTCAGGAACAAATCGCTCCACTTCGTGCTGCTTGTTTTGTGTTGACATCAACCTGTGGAGGAGCAACATGCAGCCACATTGTCTCACCGTCACGACAGAACATGTAAAAACTGTGGGGTTTACGACACGGATGCGGGTGTTTAACTGTTTGTCATGAGGGATGATGACGTTCATTTATTGTTTTTGATAGTCCTATTTACACCCATTATTTAATCTTGTAGAAAAAAATTCAACATTTTACTAAAGAACGAGACGTTTTGTTCTGATTTCTCTGACTGTTGTTCCACACACCGCCCTCTCCATTAGAGCTCTCTTGGTACCTTAATTTCCACTGCTGCGAGACAATAGAATCCTTTCCTGCATTAGGACATTTTGCTCATTCCCCCAGCTCTGCATTGTCCTCTTCCCTCATTTGGACAGAAGAAAGACACAAATTTGTCCCTGCAGTGGAAAGTAAGGGAGTTAAACTTATGTCCACCCCACCCCGACACTGGGCTGTGTCTTTGCTCCTCCCTTCTCCAACAGGATGCGCCTCCAGTCAGGATTAAAGGGTCAGATAGTGGATCAGGGTTCCAGTGAGAACTGCATGATGAAACAAGACTTTTCACTTATCGTCACCGGCTGTGTGAAAGTGTCTGACCTCACTCAGAGTCCAGGTTTCTTTGTAACAGGGCAGCTCAGTTGCAGCTCTTATTGTTTTATTTGAAGCGCTGTCATCTCAAGTCTTGAACATGTCCCGCTCCAGGTTGTTCTGGCAGCTCCAAAGTTCTAGCTGTTCACTGCGTGTCACCTTTAAGAATGAGTGTGATTGCTGTGATGTCATACGGAAACTTCAAACGTGTGACTGCTGAGCCTGCAGTGGCGCAGTCGTTGTGATAGGAGGAGAAGAGCGGGGGATAGAGGACTCACCCCTGAGGGGCACCAGTGCTGATGGTCCTTGTACCAGAGGTGACCTCTTCTGTCCTTGGTCTCCTGTCTGATTGGAAATTGTTGATCCACTGAGAGGACAATTATCATGTTGAGAATGACCATGTTGAACATCTGTCTGTGGACAGATGCCTGCATGAGTCACTGTGTGGTCAAGGTGTTGTAGCGTGTACTGCAGTCCCGTGTTCAATGCATCATACCTGTTTGCTCTGCAAACTTTTGGTGACAACAGAATTCCAAACGACAGATCCGTCATCATTCAGCCCTGTGATGGGGGAGTTCCTGAGGACCAGGACGATGGTGAGGCATCTGAAGCAGGGTGGGACTTTATGCAGCGCCGCAGCAGGGGTCTACTGAAGTTAGCGTGATGTCACTGTGTCAGTTAATTCATGCAGCTTCAAAGACACTCCAGACAGTTCTGTCAGAACAGTCCTGCTCCTCCTTTGCTTCACTGATCCATTTTTTCACACTTGAATAAGATGAACTAGACTGTGATCAGATTCCCAAAGCTGCCTAGGGAACATCTGTACACATCTGTAATAACTGGTGGGACAGTTGGTGATTTCTGAATTTTAGGACTTCAAGGTTAATTTTTCTTTTAAAATCCCAGTCAGATCAATGCATTTTTGATGATTTGCTCATTCCAGTCACTTCTTCATATGGCTTGCAACCAAAGAAGTCTTCTGTTTGCCTTGAAAGGGGTCCGAGTTGATGGGATTCGGTAAAACTTGCAAGTTTTGTTGTTTTTATCAAAACGGTTTGTACAACCAACAGCACAACAAGACATGATGGCTAGCGCTTTCTGCAAATGACATGTGCAATAGAGCGGAATGTGACAGGACGTGACGTAGACTGATAAGGGGTCTATACACCATGAATCTAAAGCCTTTATTCTCCACAACACTGTAGGGCAAATACCTTTTGAAATGAAACAAGTGATAGGTTTATGTATCTGTTCTACCACTATAAGTAATGAAATTTGGGATCAGTTCAGAATCTTGATAATTAAGAATTTGGATGTGAATTGATTTTTTTTTTCAGCATCTCCACTGAAAAAGAAAAGTAAATCCCATGAAGTTAAGAACTTTCAGATCAGAGACATTTGTGAGGTTTCCTAGACGTGGCATTTTATTCATAATAAATACTCATAAAGTTTGTGGAATGTTTGGTACAATGTGTTTAAGGTGTTTTTCTGAGGATTTTTAGGTCTTTATTAGGATTCACAAATACTTTGAGAAGCAGATCGTCTCCATTCAGCTCGTAGTTTGAATGTTCTCAGTATTTCAGAGTTTTGTTGACCTTTAAATAATGTGTATTTAGTAATCCACAGGCACCATGAAGCTTCCTGTCCTTCCCTGACCTGAGACACTCCCACCCATCAGCCCTGAGTAATTTGATGCCACACTTCCTGCCCCCCTCCTCCCACCCACACTCTTTGTAAGGAGGCTGTCCTGCTGACATACAGACAAGTAGAAAGAGAAGAAAAAAGTGATTTTGAATTTGATTGATGATCAACATTTGCTTTATGCTCACAGTTAACTGAAAGTCTCAGGGCAGCAGATTCGAACCACAGAGCCGTCATGGAGGTTGCTGCAACCTTTCGATGTTGGACAGCATTGATCTTCATACTTGGTGCAGACAAGCTTGTCCAGAATGTGCCGCTGGGCTCTGTGACAGCATGGGTGGGGGGTGGGTGGGGGGTGGGTGGACCCTGTTTTGGTTCTGTGCTTGTGCATGCGCACAGAAGTGTTTGTTAGGTGTGTGTGAGAACAAGGAAGATCAAACTGCTTGACCAATTGACCTGAATGTGGGATGAAGCGCAGAGACAGATTTTACTCTACAGGGGAACCTTCAATGCCGTCTGAAGGAATTCCTCCCTGATCCAATAACGGGATGATAATCTGATTGAAGCGGCACAGTGTGGCTCGTTAGGCAGGTCAGGATCCCTTTATCTCTTTACTCTCTGAACTTTCTGTTGATTATACTTGGATTCAGTGAACATATTTTCCTGTTGCTTCTAATTACTTTTGTGTAATTGTTAAAATTTGTATTTGATTTTCCTTCTTTTTTATACTTTTTCCATCACCTCTTCTTATTAGTCCACATCCTTTCTTTACTCAGTCTTGTCCAGACCCAGTAACAGCAGCCACAGTGGAGAGCTTTAATAAGTAAACAGGCAGTGAAGCCCACCCCCCTCCTGTTCCACATGCCGCTGTAAATCATATAAAAATATGGGAGGAGATTTGTCTCCAAATGCTGCAATACTGCTGTCTGGATCATGGCACAGAAGTTTAATGTTTCATCTACCAGGAAACATCTTGCAGAAGGGTGTGCACTGTGCACAAATAGTTTTCAGCTAGATCCTTTACTGTTACAGTATAAATCACTTTAGTGAAGCTTTAAAAAAATACCCGAATTGTTCCTTTTCAATAAACTGTTTAATGTATGGTTTCCCTGCCAGATTTTGATATGTACATTATGCGTTAGTTGTTTTTTGAGTAGAGATGTCACTGTTTTCTGTTGATCCATTTCCCAAACGGAAGCAGAAGCTACATCAGCATTTAAAATATAGGATTTATTGATTCCAGCAGATTGTACAAACCTGCAGAATCTAAGAACAGATTTTTCCTACATCTGATTGATGTGAAACATCTGTCCCTGTCATCTGCATCTGAATGAAGTACAGTTTGGAGTTATTGTATATGATTGGCTCTGTTGGTCTGATGGTTAAAAGTTCTGTACTCGGTCCCATTCGAGGGTGTTGGCTGGGTGCTGCAGGGATCCTTCCACTGTGCACGCTGGTGCTTGTTTTCTCTATTCACTCAGTCAGATGGAACGAGTGAAAACTGCAACATCTGGGGCTGTTCAGCGGTTTTCGTGCTGCTTTGAGAAACCGGGGATTGCCCCGACCCTCTCATGCTGCAGCCAGCCAGCAGAGTAAAACCATCACTGCAGGCATCAGCAGACAGCTGTGCTTTGTGTGATACCAACATGTGCAAGCTTGTCTATAAATCTGATTTTAGATCCGGCATCAGTCCTGAGTGTTCATGATTCACTACGTGTTGAGTGAATTATGTTTTTGCTGTGACGAGGTAATACACCTTGTACTATTCTGTATTTGCAGTTATTTAGTGCAAAAACAGAAAATGTTGTTATTCACCTCTAAACTGGAGTCTTTACAGAGAGATATACTTCTAACCATCTGGTTCAGTTACAGGAGGTGTGTTATTATATTTATCTGGCGTTTCTGGTTGCTATGGTTACTATGGCAATGTAAATGGAAAAAAACCCTCAATCTGATAAGCCCATAGGACTGAGGAGTCGTGTTGCAGACATCATATATCAAAACCACCAGCTTGGTCACAAAACGCATCCTATTATGTTTAGTTGGTGTTTTGAGTTACCATGGCGATGTAATCCTTCATAAAGGCTCATTTCTCTGTTGCTCTGCCATAACGCCCATCATCTTAAATAGACTCCCTTAATAACTGGCCTGTTTTCTTCCTTTCATAAAACATACAGCAGCTGTCACACCCAGTGAAGGTGGAGAAATCCAGTGTTCTGATTGGTTGTTGCTTCATCAAGGTGCCTCAAATGTTGTGAAGCATCTTTACATGTTGTTCTCCCAAGCGGCCGGAACGTTCTCCAGGAATGTTCCAGTTTAGATGAATGGTCTTGATCTCAGTGCAGAACAGAATCACTGACTGAACGATGTCCAACTTCTTTTTGGTTGATTTTTTTAACTCGCTTGCTAATTATCAAACAGTGTAGTAGTTGGTGTCTTAATAAATAATTGTTAAATTCTTAAAGCAGTACTTAGGAGCTTTCAGTTTAGGTTTATTTTGGCGGCGCCACTGGACAAATGCGGTATTATTTTACGTGAACGAAGCCTGCATTTCCCATGAGCACCAGCTCGTAGCGTCGTAAAATCCAGATACCCTGTCCGCCAGCAGTTGGATTGAACTACATTACATTTCGGTTTCCAGTGGCTGAGTGAATGAACTGTCAACCTGGTGGCCAGTTATTACTTCCATGCAAATTTCCGAAAGCTGGCATTAGCATTTTGATTTGAGAATAGAAAGATACTTACTAGTCCAGCAGGAACAGAGCCACGGCAGCATCAGTCGGAAATCCCTCCTCGACTTTGAGCTCACGCCAGCGAGTGAAAGCCGGGCCTATGTTGATTCTTGACTGTCCTTTTATCCGGTTACTCTCCCTTTTTCTTTTTTTTTGTCTCCTCAGACAAAACTTTTCGTTTTTTCGGGGCGTAACAGGTCGCATCGAGTTCTGTGTTTATGACGAATGGGGAAAGGGGAAGTGACGTATGCCGAAAAGCAGCCTATCCATTCGTAGTTTTTTGTGTGGCAGGGTTCCCACCATCCTCCTCAAAGTTGTTTAGTGCCAGTGAAAGCGATACAGACCCCCTCAAGCCATGACAGAGGTGTCATTCAACTTGTTGTAAGTCGCCATATAATCACAGAAGTTATGAAACTATTTCATGAAGGTTGAAAAGTTACTTAGTGTTGGTTTAAAACTGTAAAACATAATTTTTCTATCTGATATTTTAGATTGACATTTATCTAAAAAAGAAACTTCACTTTTAACTTGTACGGTGAGATAGATGCTCATTACTGAGGCGACATTACCAAAATATTTTGGTTTTGATATGTCTGTATAAAGATGGCAGCGTTTGATGTAAGGTGTCCACTGAAGGACATGCTGCTGTAAAGAAGGTTTTGAGAGAGAATCTTTGAATTTCCAGAGCAGGTTGTGTTCTGAGATGTTTGTCTGTGTAGTCTAATGAGAGATGTTAGCACATGGTGTTACTATCCCCTCCGAGAGCACTGGACCCCCCCTTTCTCCAACCCCCAGAGTCGCACTTGTTTCTTTCTAATTAACACTGTTAAACGTGAATAAGAGGATTCGGCAGTACGAGGAAAAGATGCATTGTTGAGGAATAAGGGTTACTTGCTTAACTGAGACCTTTTTGTGTGTGAGTGGCTAAGGAAGAGGTGAGGACACACACAAAGCCAATCAAAGCAGTTAAATGCTCAGCTGAAGCATCTAAAAATTTGGGTGGGGTTGCATCTTGGAATTCAATTTGTCAGCACAGAAATCTTCTGATTAACATATTTTGGTGCAGAAATCCTTCAGATTTTTGTAGACAAGATCCATTTGTCGTGTTGCCACCAAAAAATTGAGCAACAATTCTCTATTGATTGCAGTTATTTTCTGATTTACCTATTTTTTCTTTCTTTTTAAGATTTTGTTAAACATAAGCTGAATAAAGTTGATGAAACATCAGAATTTTATGCAACTGAACAAATATTCTTTGTTCTTTCATAAGCTCTAGATTTTACAAGATCAGCCTGTGTGCATGTAGCTGCAGAGCATAGTGTTCAAAGTTCAGGGTTTCTGTTTGGAAAAGCCTGTTGGTCTCTGCCTTCTTCATCTATCACTGCAGCAAAAAGTAGAATCTGTTTCATTCAGCTTTTAATTTCATAGCTGTGTACACTTTGTTTAAGGGAAGAATTGGTAAAGATGGAGGAGAAGAGGGACTTTCTGGAAGCATGGCTCTAAAAATGGCCAGGCATATGCGTACAAGCAAATGTAACAGGGTTTGTTTTTTTCCCTTTAGCCTGTCCTGTTTTATTTTGTTTGGCAGACAGAACTGTGGGTCTGGGTGCCTTATTGTCTCAGGACATATTTATTCTACAACAGGTTTAGTTGAACCCCCCCATTGTAAAGTGCACTTTATTTCTAAGGCACATCTGGCCGCATGTGGTTTTGGAGACAGAGTGGACGGGCAGAGAGATAAAGACATTTAAATAAAAACATTAGGGTACAAGGGGTGGGAGGGGAGGAGACTACATAGAGACAACAAAAACTAATCATAAAACAGTTCAAATGGATTTGTTGACATTCATCACAAGGATTTTATATGCTACACTCAGTTTTTGATACAACAATATCTGATACACAAAGGTTTGTTTGTTCATGTATGTTTTGGTGTATGTGCAGGAGCTTTGTATGCATCATTACAGTGTTTCCCCTAGAATTTTTTCTAGCTGTGGTGTGGTGCTCGGGCGGTGGGGTGGGGGGTCACTTTTGTTGTGAGGCTTTTTTTTTGCAGACTTTTGCACCCCCATTGCTCTGCATGCACTAATTTCCCATGCACTAATATAAAAAACAATAAAACCTGTATTTCATATCACAACACTTTAAATAAAGAAAATATAGACTTGCTGCAAAAGGTTTAGTGGCTACATGTGTAAACTGTTTAAATAATCACATTATATACATTATATACAGGCCTATTCTATCTGCTATGGATATATTACTGATTTGATCAGTAATAACTTACCAACTGTAGAAATACAGATTTATTCTAACTGGAGAGATGAGTAAACAGTCTGATCTGGGCCAAGAACACTGTTAGTTACTGCCGTGCTAAAACAGCCCAAGTATAAAAAATGTCAGAAGTTCATGCAAATGGTGTTTTTTAAATCTTTAAACCAATACATACACACACACACAGATGCACAGCTGCCTCTTTTTTCTCTTTCACCATGTATTGAGGTCATTAGTGGAACTTGATCGATAAATTTGCTAAGAAAAAACACCTTGCAAATCTCTTGTTTTTCTTTTTCACTTCGAATGTTTACACAGTGAAAGTAATGTTACATGTAACAGTTCGCATTTACCGAAAGCTGACACACTCATACATTTTACCTGTTTAAGCGCTACCTGCAGGGAGGCAGAAGGCAGGGAGGAGGAGGATGTTACGCTGTGGGTATTCTCTGCATTTTCTACACTGATTTAAACTGCTGCATCATGTTGTCAGATACGAGTACTACACGTGTCGCGCATTTGCCACAGAACTCACACGTCCGCAGGTTTGCGTAGTTTAGAGCGGCGAGTCGTACCAGCACTGCCTTTAGGCTAAAAGCTAAAGAGGAGTAATTATGTCCTTATGCCCCGCTCCATTGCTGCCTGCCACTGTGTTCACGTAAAACAACAGATGTTAATGCTGCAACTTCCAGAAGCATTAAAAAATGAATAAATCTCTGCATTTTGTAGCCGTGGCACTGGAATTTCAGTGGTGGCGGAGCGCCACAGTAAACTCAACATAAGGAAAACACGGCATTGTGTGTAGATTATGATTGTGTCTCCGTGCACAAGTCTGTCTAAAGCTGGATTCATGCTTACACAAAGGTAAATGTGCTCCCACATGGCGGCGTACTGACGGAGCCAGTTTCTGTTCATACTACTCCAACCCTGTTGCAAAGAAATTCTCCTCGAGGACAGCAGGAGACGCGTTCCTTACTTAGGTCTCCCGGTGCTTTATGTGTGGTTCCAACCATAAGAGGAACAGATAAAAACCGGGGACTTTACAGCCACCGGCATCGCTAACTGCTGCCCTTTCTTTTTAATGCAGACAAATTTGTCTTCAAGACTGTCAACACTCGCGCTGTTTACAAAAGGGAAGCTACATTGTGCCGGAAATTATGTTGGGTTGTTTGGCTGACCAATCACAGACGTGCGTCATCCGACGCGGCCATTGGAAAGTTAGAAAATAGAGCGTGACTCCAACCGACCATCCAAGGCAGTTGGAGAGCCCCGTCGTATCATGGCGGTGCGTGTCTCCGACACGTCAGAGCTGCATTAGTATGAATCCAGCTTAACCCCTCCTTTCCAATGAATGCTCAACAGACACGCATCGTCGGGCTTGGTGATATGACTAAAAGATAAAATCTCACATAAAATTTTTTTTATTCGATTCACAACTTTTTTTCTGATTGTCCCCTACTTATTAAGGAAAGGAAGAAGTGCAAACAGTAAACAACTTAAAGCGACCGTTTCTGTGATTGTTCTCCACCGTGCTCCTCTCATATGCGGTACCTTGTGCAAATGATTCCACTACAGTTAGCTGTTTTTAGCTAAGGTTTGTTGGTCACTGCAGTTTTGTTCATCTCAAAGAGACTGGTGTTTTTCATGTTCGACTGGATGCCTGTTTCAGGTGTTGGAATGAGTTTGTGGTGTTGTTGCCTTTGACTCCGATTAGCATTAGGCAAATGTTGCAGCGTGGGGTCTCTTGCTGTACATCTGTCGCAGCAAACTATGTGAAACTAATTCAACGGAATCGCCAGGGAGCCAAAAAGCACCACTATGTATTTATTTTTTAAATCGCCCTCAACAGAAAATTCAAATTAATTTATTTAATCAATTTATCACCCAGGCCCAACGCAACGCTAGTGATGTGTAATACACAGCTGATAGCCATCGTTAAAGTCAGTGAGACCATTTCCACTGTGGGCAAAGCAGTGCACATGAGACACAGTGTAGTGTTGCAGGCATTATGTTGCAGTTCTATTTTTTACATGGTATGCTTCTAAAACTTGACAAGCTCAGCAACTTAGTTTGGACCAGATAGGAAATCAGGCATTTGTGAAACGAAAAAATACCCAATACTTCCAAAATAAAAGGACACGTGCAGATTTCCGTTTGAAAGACTACGAAAAAATACAGTGCCTGTGTTGGGTTTGAAGTCCGTAGGTGGTGTAAAAATAAGCCACATACCTTCTGGGTATATGTTGTTGTCTTTCTCCCTGCCTTTTGTTGTGTGTACTGACAAAATCACATCTTGAGGGACCACCTGGATTTACGTGAGTGATTTGCGTTAGGGCTGAACTATTTTGATAAATAATCTACCGTAATTTCATGACCATAAGGCGCACTCTACGAAAAGGCGCAGTCTCAGTTATGTGTGCCATTACTGTATTTAACACACACATAAGGCGCACCGTACGAAAAGGCGCAGTCTACACACACACCGCCTTACAACAACACACACACAAGCATGCAAATGTGCGTATTAAAAAATAGATCGGGAGCAAAACTGAGTTTGGTTGTGCTTCATTTAAGATGATATAACGATATTAAACAAGCACATTACCGGTTATAGTCCTTATTCAAATCCGTCAAAGTCCTCATCCTCTGTTTCGGAATCGAACAGCTGCGCAAAATCTAACAGAGCAGGTCCACTTCGCTCCTCGCTGTCAGAGTCACTGTCTGTACCGTGCGGCTCCTCAGAAATGATACCGGCTTTTGCGAAAGCTTGGATAACAGTACCAGCAGACACGTTAGTCCAAGCATCTACAATCCATTGGCAAACTGTAGCGTAACTCGCCCGGCGCTGCCTTCCACCCTTCGTGAAACTGTGGTCTCCTTCGGTCATCCATCGCTCCCACGCCGCTTGCATCCTTACTTTGAACGGCCGGTTCACGCCAATGTCCAGCGGTTGGAGTTCTTTCATCAGCCCTCCCGGAATCACAGCAAGCGTAGCATTCATCTGCTTCACTTGTTGTTTCACGTCAGCGGTGAGATGAGCAGGCATAGTCATAAATCAGAAGTGAGGGTGATGCGTGGAAAAAACCACCCGGTCTCCGAACATACACCTACCTCAGCCACTCTTTCATCATTTGCTCGTTCATCCAGCCCTTTTCGTTTGCCTTAACAATGACGCCCGCTGGAAACAGCACAACAGTAAACGAAGCCCTTTCGCACCCCGTTGTGCGTATTGACACCGTGCTGGTTCCCGTCTTCTCCACCGTGTGACTGTCCGGGATGTCAAACGTGAGCGGCACCTCGTCCATGTTCGTGATGTGGCTCGGTTGGATCCGTTTGTCGCTGATGTGCTTCCTGCAGTATGAGCGAAAGTTTGTCAGCTTTTCATTGTAATCCGCTGGCCGTTGCTGCGCTACCGTAGTCCTGGTCCGGATCGATAAATGGCACCGTCTCATAAAGCGGAAGCACCAAGACGGACCTCCTTTGAAATGTTCGATTTTCATCTCCTCCGCCAGCGTTTCTGCCTTTAGGCGAATAGTGACCGTCGAAACGCTCCTGCCACTCGTTCTTTGCTCAATGATCCACTGCTCGAGTTGTGCCTCCAACTCTGGCCACCTCGCCTTATTTCCGCGGAAACTCAGCTGCGTCTTCTTCACCTGTCGCAGTTCGTTTTCCATCTTCCTCCACTTACGAACCATCGACTCGTTAATGTTGAAATTTCTCGCGGCGGCTCGATTCCCGTGTTCCTCCGCGTAGCTGATTGCCTTCAGTTTAAACTGAGCTTCATAAGCGTGTCTCTTTGCCATTTTCAGGGTTGTTAAAACAACAATGTTCTGCATAAAGCACATACCTGTTCTTTTATACACAATCCACGCCCACACTTCCCTCTTTAACGTTCTCATGCTTTTTCTATCACGTCCGCCTCATATAGGGCGCTCCGCACCATAGGGCGCATCGCTCATTTTGAAGAAAATCTAAGACGTTTATATGCGCCTTATAGTCGTGAAATTACGGTAATTGCGATTTTTTTCCCTAAATATTGCAATTGCGATTTAAATTGCAGTATTTTCTCAAGGAGCTTTTCATGTGTATTTTTCAACTACTTCAAGCAAAAATCTATGTATATTATAAACAATATCTGGTTCATTATACATTAAACATTCTTGTAGACTTATGTTAATGTTAAATGCTCTCATATATGGTTGTGTGGTGGTTTTTCTGGTGTTGAAAAAGGTTCATAGTGTTACCTCGTGAGGTAGCAATGGTAGTAAGGGAGGTTCTGCACAATACGGGACATTGCGCAGCATCTTTTTTAAATCCAAAATAATTCCACACAACTGACGTACTAATCCTCTGTGGTATCAAACTTTGTGCACCGCTAGATTCTGTCAAGCCTGACGCCATTATTGTAGTTCTCGCGTCTACTTCTCCCTGCCTTGTTTGAGCCGTTCACAAGTCACGTGACTTCTTCGTCTTCGTCTTCTTCTGTTCGTGTTTAATGGCGGTTGACAATAAACTTTTGGGTGCATTACCACCTACTGGTAAGTAGGTAAAATCGCAGCCTTTGCGATTTGGAAATCTAATTTTTTCAAATCGCAATTTTACTGCATATGCAATTAATCGTTCAGCCCTAATATGCGTGTGACGCACCCCTGGTGGGAAGGGACGCTCAGCTGATTGCATGAGCAAAACGCTTTCTGCTGCTGACGTGCTCAGTGGAAAGGAAGGGTAAGCACATGCCTATTAGTGTGTCTATGTTTATATGTACAGTATGTATATACCAGTATGTGTGTGTGTGTGTGTGTGTGTGTGTGTGTGTGTGTGTGTGTGTGTTTATGTACATTTGTCATGTGGAATGACTGCATGAAAAAGGTACAGTGTAGCTAGAGTGCAGTTTTAACCACCACCAGCCCGGCCCAAAGGGCACCAGAGTGCAACAGGTCTGAGCACCAGGGAGTGCAGCTGCCCCAAGCAGACCAGCAACCACCAGCAGGCACAGAAGGCAGTCAAAGGTCCAATGCAGAGGGTTTTCAGAAAAGACCAGAATAGCCCCTGCCCCCAGCAAGAGGGTGCCCCAAGAGGACACCAGCCAAGGAGCCCCAGAACCCAGCATACTGCCCCTGCCCCCCAGCATAGAGCCAGGACAGGGTCCAGGGATCAGCTCTGTCATCCCCACACCAGTACAGCAGACACAGACCCATACTTGCACCTCAACACCCCACACAGCAGTAGGAATGGGGGGGGGGTGTCATGATGGAGCCCCACAGAGAGGTGGGCTTGGAAGGAGAGCTGATTAGGGCCCTCGTTCACCCTCAGATCAACCCCCAGAGCCACAGGCAGCCTGGGCCATTTGGAAACCCAAGCAGCTGGCAAGGATCCCACAGAGCCACAACATCATCCGGGACCCCACATGTCTCCCACTAAACTGAGGCGAGCCACACCTACAACGAGACAGTCGGCACAGCACCTGGAGGCAGCACGCCGCTCACCCCACAGCCACATCCAGCTGACATAAAACCTGCACCAGGGACCGTGGGGGTGGGATCCCAAACAACCCCTCCCATCCGTTCAGCATTAGTCATCAGTGTGTTTGCAAGTGCTTAGGTATATGTGCATGCTGTGATGGTGAGTAATGGTGTATGTGACACTAGTGCATTAAAAAGGGGAAAGACAGTCCAAGTGGGGACATCCTACTGCTGGCTGTCAGCAGAATCCCCCGCCCCCAGAGCTGCTCCCCTGTCCCTGACTATAATGTAAATAAAATTGAGGGACAAGACTACAGTTGGCTGTGAAGAAGGCCACCCCATGTACCCTCCCCCACCACCAAGCCCCATCCCCCAAAACCTTAGAGCTATATAATACTGACTGGGCACTGAAGAGCAGTGGGAGCTCCTCACACCATTGAGGGGTCATGTTCCCTGACTGGCCCCCTCCTCTGTCCCCACTGACTCAACCAGGGCTAGAAATGAGCACAGCTCTCTGAATTCTTAAAGCCATACCCAGCTGCCCCAATAGGGATGCGGCCACCCCAGCAGGCAAAGATCAGCGGAACCCAGTGCAGTGCGCACTACAAACCCACAGTCACCGACCCAGGACCAGACAGCCCCGATCTGTCCAAACGCCAGCGGTTGTCCAACTCCACTAGGGTTCACCCACCCCCTGCTTGTGGGCACAGGGTTTAATTGGGACCATTTAAAAGGTATAGTTAATCTTATGCCCCTTTCAAACAGGCCATGAAAAAAGGTCATGTTTGTGCGTTGCGCTTTTCTGTTTGAAAGTGCTGTTGCGGTGTCCGGGACTTATCCTGCTGGGACCTAGCAATGAGAGCAAACGTTCTGGTGGACAGTGTTTGCGTTTAAAACAGTGGCGTGTCTGAAAAGACAACTACGATTAACGACCGGATCGGATTGGCCGCAAATATTCCAGAACGTCTGTCCGAAAACAGCTTTAGGTAGAGCCATCATCTTGGTTGTTGCTACTCTTCCCATAAGTGATATGTGGAGGTCGGTCCAGTGAGTGAAATCGTCTTCTATTGTTTTCAGTAATAGAATAATCAACTGAATTAAATTTTGCAGGCTGGTGGCAATATCATTGCCTTAATGTTTGATGTTTCTAAACTGTTCAGGGATAGTTGAACTGCTCCAATTGATTGAGTAGTCTGATCAACAAGAATGTATTTATAAGTGCTATTATCTCTGTGTATCGCTGTGTTTTCCAAGAAAAGTAAAACATCATCAGCATATAAGCTGATTTTATGTGACAGACTTACTGTTTTAATTTCACTGATATTGTTGTTGTTGTTGTTTATTGCAGCTGCTA
>SSNP01000166.1:457006-529560 GCA_006937955.1 Pachypanchax playfairii
TGTGTTTATGTACATTTGTCATGTGGAATGACTGCATGAAAAAGGTACAGTGTAGCTAGAGTGCAGTTTTAACCACCACCAGCCCGGCCCAAAGGGCACCAGAGTGCAACAGGTCTGAGCACCAGGGAGTGCAGCTGCCCCAAGCAGACCAGCAACCACCAGCAGGCACAGAAGGCAGTCAAAGGTCCAATGCAGAGGGTTTTCAGAAAAGACCAGAATAGCCCCTGCCCCCAGCAAGAGGGTGCCCCAAGAGGACACCAGCCAAGGAGCCCCAGAACCCAGCATACTGCCCCTGCCCCCCAGCATAGAGCCAGGACAGGGTCCAGGGATCAGCTCTGTCATCCCCACACCAGTACAGCAGACACAGACCCATACTTGCACCTCAACACCCCACACAGCAGTAGGAATGGGGGGGGGGTGTCATGATGGAGCCCCACAGAGAGGTGGGCTTGGAAGGAGAGCTGATTAGGGCCCTCGTTCACCCTCAGATCAACCCCCAGAGCCACAGGCAGCCTGGGCCATTTGGAAACCCAAGCAGCTGGCAAGGATCCCACAGAGCCACAACATCATCCGGGACCCCACATGTCTCCCACTAAACTGAGGCGAGCCACACCTACAACGAGACAGTCGGCACAGCACCTGGAGGCAGCACGCCGCTCACCCCACAGCCACATCCAGCTGACATAAAACCTGCACCAGGGACCGTGGGGGTGGGATCCCAAACAACCCCTCCCATCCGTTCAGCATTAGTCATCAGTGTGTTTGCAAGTGCTTAGGTATATGTGCATGCTGTGATGGTGAGTAATGGTGTATGTGACACTAGTGCATTAAAAAGGGGAAAGACAGTCCAAGTGGGGACATCCTACTGCTGGCTGTCAGCAGAATCCCCCGCCCCCAGAGCTGCTCCCCTGTCCCTGACTATAATGTAAATAAAATTGAGGGACAAGACTACAGTTGGCTGTGAAGAAGGCCACCCCATGTACCCTCCCCCACCACCAAGCCCCATCCCCCAAAACCTTAGAGCTATATAATACTGACTGGGCACTGAAGAGCAGTGGGAGCTCCTCACACCATTGAGGGGTCATGTTCCCTGACTGGCCCCCTCCTCTGTCCCCACTGACTCAACCAGGGCTAGAAATGAGCACAGCTCTCTGAATTCTTAAAGCCATACCCAGCTGCCCCAATAGGGATGCGGCCACCCCAGCAGGCAAAGATCAGCGGAACCCAGTGCAGTGCGCACTACAAACCCACAGTCACCGACCCAGGACCAGACAGCCCCGATCTGTCCAAACGCCAGCGGTTGTCCAACTCCACTAGGGTTCACCCACCCCCTGCTTGTGGGCACAGGGTTTAATTGGGACCATTTAAAAGGTATAGTTAATCTTATGCCCCTTTCAAACAGGCCATGAAAAAAGGTCATGTTTGTGCGTTGCGCTTTTCTGTTTGAAAGTGCTGTTGCGGTGTCCGGGACTTATCCTGCTGGGACCTAGCAATGAGAGCAAACGTTCTGGTGGACAGTGTTTGCGTTTAAAACAGTGGCGTGTCTGAAAAGACAACTACGATTAACGACCGGATCGGATTGGCCGCAAATATTCCAGAACGTCTGTCCGAAAACAGCTTTAGGTAGAGCCATCATCTTGGTTGTTGCTACTCTTCCCATAAGTGATATGTGGAGGTCGGTCCAGTGAGTGAAATCGTCTTCTATTGTTTTCAGTAATAGAATAATCAACTGAATTAAATTTTGCAGGCTGGTGGCAATATCATTGCCTTAATGTTTGATGTTTCTAAACTGTTCAGGGATAGTTGAACTGCTCCAATTGATTGAGTAGTCTGATCAACAAGAATGTATTTATAAGTGCTATTATCTCTGTGTATCGCTGTGTTTTCCAAGAAAAGTAAAACATCATCAGCATATAAGCTGATTTTATGTGACAGACTTACTGTTTTAATTTCACTGATATTGTTGTTGTTGTTGTTTATTGCAGCTGCTAGTGGCTCAATAAATATAGTGAATAGTGATGAAGAGAGTGCACAACCTTATCTGGTGCCTCTTCTGAGATCAAAGCTTGGAGAAATCTGATCATTAGTCTTGACACAGATGGTGGATGAGCGGTATAATATTTTTATCCATGATAAGAAATTATGGCAAAATCCAAATATACGCAACAACAAACAAATGTAGCAGTTAACCCTATCAAAAGCCTTCTCAGCTTCAAGTGAAATAATTAATACATCTTTATTTTCAGTCTTACAGTAATCTATTAAATTGATCAACATTTGTGTATTATTGATTAAATATCAACCTTTAATGAATAAATTCTAGTAAGAGTGGATTATATGAGGAGATAGTTTTTTTCTATTCTATGTGCCAGTGCTTTGTAAGTGATTTTAATATCTACATGCATTAGTGATATTGAACAGTAACTTGAAGGTAATGTAACGGGGGTTAATGTGCAGGTAGACAGAAGGGGGTTGTTTTGTTTAACATGCTACTCAATGTTAAAACTGTCAGATACTTTTATGTTCCTAGGAGAATATAACAACCTTTAAGAAATGTCATTCTTTTAATTCATTTTAAGTCTTATTAAAATGTATGTTTCATGCCCAAAGTCTCAGCAGCTATCTTCCATTTACATCACTCTCGTTGACTCTGGTTTCAGAGTTGAAGCTTTTTTTTCCTGATGAATTCAGTCCATGCCACCTCCGCTTTTTTTTTTTTAACCAACTCGTACTCTGACTGTAATCTGCTTCCGTCACAGCAACATCTTATCTGCCATTTGGTGTGTGTTTGTGTGGCCGTCCGTGTTATAGCCTGTGAGAGAGAGCGCAGGCATATGTGTGAGCGTTCCTTTCCCAGTGCACCAGTCGAGCCTCTTTCACCACTTCCTGTGATGTGTGCATGAGAGCAAGACGCGCCGTGAATATCAAATTTGGTGTAGCTGAGAGAAGGTGGGCAGGCAGTGCTTGGAGCTCTCTGTTGTCTGAGACTGTTGTTCCCTGGTCAGCGAGCTGGTCTGGAGACGCCCTTCATCACTAACAGATCAGGACATTACTGCACCTCAGCCAATCACTGGTTTTCTTACCACTCCATTCCTTTGTTTCAGGTTTTACATTAACATGGAAAATCAATGTTGATATTGGGTGTATTTACTGGACAGAGCTTGTGTCTGTTGGGTGAAGGGTGGGGACAGGTCACCAGTGAACCTAACATGCATGGATTTAGTTTATTGGAGGAAAGTGTTGTGTTGTAGCGGGAGAAAACCCCAGGCATGTACAGGGATAACTCTGTATAGAAAGGTCCCAGGCAGCAAGCAAACCCAAATCTCACTTTGTATATCTGTTTAGAATGATAACATTCCATCGTGTCTGAGTGTTAGCTGCAGGCAGGTTCCCTTCTGCTGCTCACGGTCCATGACTTCATCTCTCCTCCTCTTTGTTTCTTCAGCATGTTGTTCCTCATTTATATTTTCTCATGCTCTTTAAATCACATCAGCGTTTTCCTTCATCTCTTTCTTTATTTCCCTCTACTCCTGCACCTCAGATAATCCTTGATGGCAACCACAGGACAATTGCATACAGGGGGTGTTTACAACTGGATCTCCTTTGACCTTTGCCCTCATCCTGTCAGCTCCCCCAGCTCTTCCCTGCTGTCCTTTTGAACTCAGTGCTCCTTGTGCACACCCTTTAAATCTCTCTGTGCACTCAATACTTGCCTTCTTATCCAGTGGCCCCACACACTTGCATGCCTAGACATGGCCTCAGTCATTAACAAGGACAAATTGAAAGTGGATACGAATGACCTGGACTGGTCCTTTTGTGGGACGAGGCTAGTTTGTTCAGACCAGAATGGCATGCAGCAGTAATAAGGGACAGACCTCATCCAGCATAAAGTGATAAAGATCTGCAGTTCACCAACAAACAGAGCTGATAGATCAGCTGGTGAGCTTGGAAAGGGTTTGCAGCACGTGTCAGTTTATGGTCTTCTTTAGAAAAACGTGTTAGATAAAAAAGGGGGTGCTGTGTCGGCCTGTGTATGGCCAATTTTTCATATCATAGTTTTTTTCTAAATTATATTGGTTTTACGGTATTTGTTCATATGAATGGTAAATGTCCTGTATCTGTATAGCGCTTTTCTAGTCATTCAGACCACTCAAAGCGCTTTAACACTACAAGTTTTACATTTACCCATTCGCACAACCCGATATGTAAATCGGGGGAGAAGGGGAGGGGCTAACATATGACCAACATTACTGCATTACATTGACTTTAAATAGTCAATTTTACTGTCTTATGCACAGTACCGTGTTGTTGTTGACAGCCTCTTCAAGCTAAGTTGCTAGCCGCCGGCCCCCAAATGAAGTCTGACCTTTTGAAGCTGAAGAAATTCCATACTACAGATATGGCTCCTCTTTTTGGAATAAGATGTTCTTGGTCTGTAACCTGTGAGTCGCTGTTACAGCCCCCACCAGCAGCCATTCTTAATTCAAAACGTTATTTTTTACGTGCTGTCTTAGTGTGTAGCACTGCAATCGGTCCCTGCAGAAACACATTCCCACTATAAACATTCCGTGTGCTGCTCACCGTTATAGCAGTGTGTGGAGAATTCATATCACAACTAAAATCAATACCAGTTTTCGGTACAAACCGGTATACCACCCAGCCCTGGTGCTATGTGAGTTATTCTATATAATTGCTCTGTCTGTGGAACTTTCACTGTCTCACCCGTTTAGCTGTTTTCACTCAGCCCCCTCCTTGTTCTCTACCACAAGAGTCTGGCCTCTGGCCCTGTCCCCGTGCTGGCTGGCTGGCCTTGGGCTCAGCTTGTCCTACATGGCCCATGCTGATGCACCCAATATTTGTGTGCACATTTTTCTGTCCAAGAGCACTCCCCCTTTCTCCCTTCAGCGTTTGGAGGTTCAGCTGAGGATAAGAGGGAATGAAATGTTTGAGCTGACAGAATTCAGCTTGCTCATTTCATTCCCGTGACATCAACTGTTCCTTTCACTTCTGTCTGATTCTCTGGTTCAGGCTCTTTTGTTTGTCTTCTCTTTCTGTTTTTTCTCGTCCACGCTGCAGTAAAAGCCAAGTTTTCAATTGCTTCCATTTCTCTTCTCTCCAGCTGTTTCCAACCTAATGTTGTTGCAGTCTGATGTTTTTTCTTTCTTTGTTGCTTGGCAACAGTGAGTGGTGAAATGATGGTGATCACTAATCAAGTCAGACTGATTTTGTTCTGTTTGTAAAGATTATTTTCATATGAGAGTGTTTTAATGAAACATCAGCTCAGGTTGTTTTTAATGATGGTTTAAGCGCTGGGATCAGAGTGATGGACAGATTTCAACGGAAAAGATGGATAGACTGTCCTCATCAGCAGAGACAAAGACCTCTGTGATGCTCATATCTCTTTTTAATGACACCGTGTTTGCTAAACTGGACTTGAATATCAGCTGGTTAAGAATTGGTTATTTAACCCCTTACAGCAGAAGTTGCTCTGATCTCTTGACCTTGATCTATTGGTTAAGGTCTTTTATAAAGGTCTGTTCAAAGCACTGATCAGAGACTGAAACATCAATCTATACAGCGCTGTGGTTCAGACAGTTTTATTATTTATATTTTATATTATTCAGTCAACCTCAGACACTTGGTTTACTATGATATCTGTAAAATAGTGTTTGAAATCTTCATTGCAATATCATCTAAGAGTAATTTGTATCTTTACAGAAACAAAGAGTTTCAAGAACTGAACTGAAACTGTGTTTGTCTTGTATTTTATTCTGATCTCATATTTGATAGAAAATGTGAATAAAAGTACAGAATTTGAACAGGATTGTCAGGTCTGATGGTCATGACATTGTGACTGTGAGGTTTGATGTTAAAAACCTTTTATTGAAAAAGCGCACTTTGTCATCTTTTTTCTCCCGTTCTGTTCTACTCACGTCCCCTGAGTTGTCCATTTTCACCCACAGTCCATTCCAAATGTGTGGAGTCTGCTGCCTCCATCTGCTTCTTCCTCTCACCAGCCAGACAGACACACAGGAGCAGGAACAGACTGCAGAAAGACCAGCCTGCACAGGCACACGGGGTGACTGGACTGCATCACTCTGCAGCCAACTTCAGCTTCTTTCTTCATATTCTTAGAGATTGATGTAACCTGGCCGTGTCTGCTGGTGGTTTACGCTTTCTGAGTCACCATCTGGTCAGCTTCAACCTGTCTGCTCAGAAGACTGTTTCCTCTGAGCTGTCTGTCTCCAGGAAGCTGGCATGAAGGTACAGAGAGAACGCATGTCCTCAAACGGGCTCCTCATGAGCAGCTGAGACATGGTGGTTACAAAGTGATTAAAGGAAACTAGTGAGCTGTTTCCTGCCAGACACCCCACATCCAAAGGGCGGGTCCACATATCACTCCAGTAGACTGTCTGCAGATAGACAGACAGGACAGGACAGGGTCTTCGGTTTGAACACCCAGCAGCAGCTTCTGCCTCTATAAAATAAAGGATTTAGGGATTTTAGTACATCATAGTTTGTAAGATCAACCAGTCTGAGATTTTTATATGGCAGATATTGATTTTTAGATATTCCACCTCAAATTTGTTTGTCTTATTTTGCTGATATTTTTATTTTTAAGAAGAAAAAATAAAAGGAGATGCCTGATACAAGCGACTGAAATGAATCTTGGTTTGGTGGGTGGGGTCAGCCTTAGAGACAAGGTGAGGATTCATCGGGGGGAGCTTGAAACAGAGACACTGCTTCTCCTGATTGAAAGGTACCAGCTGGTGATTCCTGGTTTACTCCTACAGGGGGGATGTCCCATTGGGAGAAGACCTAGAACTTGCCTGGGAACACCTTGGGATCTTCAAAGGTGTTCAGGTGTGATGTACAGCTGATGCAAGCTGTGTGTGTTTTTGGTCATTTTTTAATGAATTGTCTTTATCCAGCCTCTCTAAGCAGCTGATGCAGTTTGTTACAGATTCTGACAAGAAAACATTTTTAAGTGATATTTTGTTTAAATTCAACTGTTTTGTTGAATATTGATATTGATATATATATTTCTTCTCTCCCATCGTGGTCAGACTTCCAAAAGCCTGACAAACATCACGCCATGCAGACCGGGGAAATTACAAAGCAGGATGCATAAAATTCCTGTGCTCTTTCCTTCATTCAGTGACTTCTCATCTGTGTCTTCTTTCCCCTCGTTCCTCTGCAGCAGATGATTTAAGGAGCAGATGATGATTTTGCATCCATTAAAAAGGCTGTGATTTACAGAGCTGTCACCCCTGTCTGTTCACTCCCCTTCCTCTCATTTTGGTCTTAATGCTTTCATCTTCACACGCGCACACACTCTGAAACCAGACTCATTGTTCGGTTGGGAACTTCCTGATGTGCCTGATTGTGTAAACTCACTGAGAAACAGTGGAATGCCAAAGGTTCTTCCAGCAGGTTCAGGCTGAACTCCACAAACATTTTTATAAATCAAATTGAAATGACTTTACTACCTTACAGGGACATGCATTTCATCACCAAAAGTATTCCCTCACCCCTCCAAATCTTTGAAAGTAGGTGAGTCATCAACTTTATGTGGAGTCAACAGCTACAGACTTCCAGTCTTCACATAGCCTTCAGATTATCTGAACAGTGTAGACAGCTTCATGGATTTTGTTTCCATGGCCGAGCAGCTGCATCCGAGATTTACATCACTAAGCGTAAAGCATCGGACGCAGTAGTGAAAAACCTGCTGCCACTGGACTCTGGAGCTGTGACGTGTTCTCTCTTCTTGGTAATGATGGATGAGTCTGGGGTTGGTGGTTACCTAGGGAACGGTACCTGTCTGACTGGATCATTCCAGGTGTAAAGGTTGATGGAGGAGGTTTTATGGTGAGCTGGTTTTCAGGGGTTACTTTGCCCCTCTTAGTTCCAGTAAAGTGAACCCTTGATGCTTCAGTAGACTAAGACTTTTTGGACGATGTCATGCTCCATTTTGAGATCTTCCCTTACAGTTCCAAGACGACTGCACACTGGAACACAGCAGGTCCATGAAGACCTGGATGAATCAGTTAGGTGTGGTGGGCATAGACTGGTTTGCACAGAGTTCTGACCTCGACCCCATAGAGCCCCTATGCGATGCATTAGAGTGGAGACTGTGAGCCAGACCTTTTCATTCAACATCAGTGTCTGACATCACAATATGTTTTTGGATGGATGATCAAAAATTCCTAAAGCTTGTGAAAAACCTTCCAGAGGAGTTGAAACAGCTGCAAAAGATAGACTCCATATTAAGCCCCATGAATTAGGACTGGCAGGTCCTTAAAGTTCATGTGTAAAGGTACGTGTCCCAATAGTTTGGCAGTATAATGTCCCTTTTCCACTCGGGTCTACACGGTCTGGAACGGGTAGATTCAGACCCGTTTTGGCGTGTTTCCATTATCTTTGTCTGGACTGACCTGACCCCCTTTTTTGGACCACCTCTGCCTCAGTCCAAAGGGACCCAACATGCCCACTTATGAACTGACTGGTCCAGTAAAGGGATGTCAGTCACATGCCTACCTACGTAGTGGTAGCCACTGATTAGCCTGATGGTGTGCACGTGAAGTGAGGTCACAAAATGGCACCTGATCGACCTCAAATAAACAACTGGCAGCAATGGCACGTTATTACTTGTTACTTCATTCAAGATGTCAGTGCTGAGGTACAAAAATACCACAACATCCTCCATTGTTGTTTCCTGCTCTCAATGCATATGTCCACATTTGTTTACTACTCGTGGTGATTGCGAATGACATCACAGACCTTTCGGGCCACTTGCTAAGCCCCCGCCTACGTCCACATTCCTGAGATAGTAACAGAAACACAACCATCCTGTTCTAGGTTGTGCTGACCCGATCCTGTCAGGACCGGCCCAACCCTGGTGGAAAAGGGGCATAAACATTATCTGCATATACTGCTGACTTCTGACTCATGAGCGGTGGACATGAAGCCTCTACCCTCATACGAAGTTATTGATTGGCTGCATCTGACCGTATTCATACACGTGAGGGATCACAGACTTTAGCTCATTAAAGCTTTTAAGAAGTATTTAGAAAATAAAAGTTTACATTCGTTTGACTGAGAGCGGGATTGAATCTGACTTTATATGATTTTGTACAAACAAAAAATTACAACTTTCTTCCTAAAACGAATAAAACTAGAATATCACATTTACATTTTGAGCGATCACTACTTTGTTTGGTGTGTATTGATTGAGAAACATATTCTACCTAATTCCAGCCTTCTAAAGCAGTAAACCTCCAGAAGGTAGTTCTTGAACTTGTTGGCTCTCAACGGAACCACGTATTGAATGTTCTCATATTGATCTGGATGGAGAAGCACTCTGAGTCTCACACTGTGATCTGCTGTGGTACTTTCATGTGTGATGATTTCTTTTGATTTATTCAGTGTAGATTTATATCTTGTGATTATTTGCGACTGATTCCTTGTACGTCACTCAGTTCAGTATTTATTGTTCAGACCTTCGTTTGATGGGAGAAGATTCAGCTGATGCAGCAGATGATCTTCTGCTCAGATGTTGTCTTCTGCTCTGCTTCAGCTCTTCTTTTAGTCTAGTAACACACTAAAACCCACACTGTCTTAATTACACTTCAGCTTTCATTTTCTTCCCCTCGCTTCTCATCTCTGCATGATTTTACCCCCTCGTGAAGACTCGCTCCTCTTCTGATTTTTCCCTCCTGTTGGTTTTCTTCTTTCTGTGTTCCTGTTGCACGCTCGCTTCTTCTCTCCGTCTCTCATCCTGCTGCCTGACCAGCTGGGTAGAAAGAATCACTTGTTTATTTCTCCTGCTGTCTGTCAAGGGCTTTTACTTTGCTAGTGCAGTTGCCTGGCAACTGCAGCAGAAGCTGGTATTGGCTGCTTACTGTGTGTGTGTGGGTGTGTGTGTGAGACAGACACAGAGATCGACTTCACGTTGACTCGGCAGGCTGAGGACAGACAGACGCGTGCTGGGCTCGCTGCTCCCTCTGCGTAGAGGGGCTGCCAGCCTTTTGCTACCCGCAGAGGAGTTCCACGTCCTCCAGTCATGTCCAGCAGAGACACACACACACACACACACACTGAAGACTGACTTCCTGTCTGTAGCTCCCTGGTAGTTTCTTTGTCTTTCTAACATGCTTCTGTCTCTCTCATCCTTATTATTTCTAAATAATAATATTTACCAGACATTTCCTTTTTGATCTCTTGAGGTGATCTGACATGCCTTTTCTAAGGTTTGGTGTAAAGACAGGAACCCAAACAAAACAATGAGCAATCTTCATCATTATCTATTTCTTTCTGGTGAATAGTACGACTTTAGTAATTTCCAGTTTCTATCTCTGTTACAATCACGTTATTATATATTTATCATTTTCTGGTCTAACAACTCTGGAAGCAAAAGATTGTTCTGTTGTGACAGACATCTTGTCTGTTTCTGATGAATTTGAAGTCATTAATACTGCAAACCTCTGTGTATTACTTTATTATTGTATAACAGCCGCCCCATTTTCTCAAACAAATGGAGACCTTCTCTTCTCTTATTATCTTTTAGTTTAGTTTATCGTGCCCGCAGGAAGAACTCGAGCTGTTCCTTGAATTTTTGGATCCCTGCTCTGTTTAACAAGACATCTATTTTCTTCACTCTGCAGTCATGTGTACAACAAATTCTAGGAATAATTCTCCGTTTTGTGTCTGGTTACACTGATAAACAGATAAACAGTGTTCAGACAGCTGAACTCTGAAATGCTTGTCTGCTTTATCCCAGCGTAACGTGGAACTCCTCCTCCTCTCCCCAGTGATAGAGGCTGTGAAACCAGCTTGTCTCTGGACATGAACAGACAATCCCAACAACCGGAAAGGTCCCACTTAGTGCAGCCTCCTCCTGTCCATCTGCTCATCAGCCTGTTCCTGGTGCACGAACAACAGAGTGAGAGACTCTGATCTGATGAACTTCTGCAGCTCTTTCTGCCTTCGACGTCCTTGAGCACCAGCTTGTGCTTGAGTGAACATGATAGACTCCTAACTGAACTGGTATGATAAAATGAAATGGGCTCCTCGAACGACATCGTAGTGTCTTTCTTATTGTGGGTTAGTGCCGTCTTTAAAGAAACTCCATCACCTCCCTGTTTCCAAAACTTTACTTCTTTTGTTCTTCATTCACAATTATTACTCTCTTTTAGCGAATGGGTTGAGTTCACTCACTCATGACATGCTGTGTTGTCTTGCACAGATTAGATGCAGGTAACCCCCCCCCCCCCTTCCCACCAACAAAGATGTAAACATATACTGAGATGGTGGGTACGTATGAGTTGAGTGATTTGGTAGAATGAAGCATTTGAACCTAATACCGGCGGAGCTGTTAATACTCAGAACATGAATGGAAATAAAATCACAAGCCTGATGTAACGTTACTGTGCTGCAGGTCAGAAGACATGTCTCCACCTCCATGGCGTGTTCCCTTACATCTACGTGCCGTACGACGGTTACACCCAGCAGCCAGAGCGCTACCTGCGGCAGATGGCCTTCAGCATTGACAGGGCCCTTAACGTCACCATGGGAAACCCCGGTGCCAGCACACAGCATGTCTTCAAGGTGGTGCTGGTCTCTGGCATGTAAGTTATACAGAATTACTGATCTCACCAATAACTAACCAAACCATACTTCCCTCTGATGTGCTGACTGTACTGGTTGTGATCTGTTCTGTTTTGTAGGCCTTTTTATGGTTATCATGCCAAGGAGAAACACTTTGTGAAGATCTATCTGTACAATCCTCAGATGGTGAAAAGGTGAGATTTCTCCAGATCAATGCAGTTTAATGAGAGCAGGAATCATCAGGACTTCCTGTTGTCTTACATTACAGAATCCCAGACACCATGTGCCTGACTCTGTCAGCTCACTAAACTGAAATCAATGCTGTGTTTTCATGCAAGGACTCGAGAGTTGCCAGAGAGATCAGAGTTACTGGTGGGAAAACATCTGAGGCAGGATCTAAAAAAACCCAAAAAGTTTCAAATGGATTAAAGAGAGGAACAAAAACAGAAAGATCTAATAAAACTGCTTCAGCTCAGTCAGCACAGACTCTGACCCTCTGAATTAAAGACACATTCACACAGTGAAGCTGTTTTTTTACATGCTTTTAAAAGTTCTCAGTCATCCCATTTCTAATAGTTGTGGTAGGTTTTGAAGAGGAAAACGGCACTTTTTATTTTGAAATGATGAGGCCTGCTCGGATGAGAAGTGGGTCCCTTTTTTTGAACCTACTAGGATTTCTCTTTATTTATACTAGTTTCAAAAATGCATCAAAAATCAGCATTGTTTGTTTTCCAGACATTCTGCTGCACCTGTAATCACATTGTGGTTGTGTACAGCTCTGACCCCTCAGAGGGAGAAATTGTTGCTGAACACACTCTAGGTGCATTTAAACAGTGGGAAGATTTTCATGGTTTGTACATTTTTACTAGGGGTGTTAACGGTACACAAAAATCACGATTTGGTACGTATGTCTGTTTTGAGGTCACGGTTCGGTTCATTTTCGGTGCAGTACGTGGAAAAAAACCCACCAAACATAAAAAATTTTTTAATTTAATTTTCAACTTTTGCAAACAACGGTTTATATATATACAGTGGGGCAAAAAAGTATTTAGTCAGCCACCAATTGTGTAAGTTCTCCCACTTAAAAAGATCAGAGAGGCCTGTAATTTTCATCATAGGTATACCTCAACTATGAGAGACAAAATGAGGAAAAAAAATCCAGAAAATCACATTGTCTGATTTTTAAAGAATTTATTTGCAAATTATGGTGGAAAATAAGTATTTGGTCAATAACAAAAGTTAATCTCAATACTTTGTTATATAGCCTTTGTTGGCAATGACAGAGGTCAAACGTTTTCTGTAAGTCTTCACAAGGTTTTCACACACTGTTGCTGGTATTTTGGCCCATTCCTCCATGCAGATCTCCTCTAGAGCAGTGATGTTTTGGGGCTGACGCTGGGCAACACGGACTTTCAATTCCCTCCAGAGATTTTCTATGGGGTTGAGATCTGGAGACTGGCTAGGCCACTCCAGGACCTTGAAATGCTTCTTACGAAGCCACTCCTTCGTTGCCCGGGCGGTGTGTTTGGGATCATTGTCATGCTGAAAGACCCAGCCACGTCTCATTTTCAATGCCCTTGCTGATGGAAGGAGGTTTTCACTCAAAATCTTATGATACATGGCCCCATTCATTCTTTCCTTTACACGGATCAGTCGTCCTGGTCCCCTTGCAGAAAAACAGCCCCAAAGCATGATGTTTCCACCCCCATGCTTTACAGTAGGTATGGTGTTCTTTGGATCCAACTCAGCATTCTTTCCCCTCCAAACACGACAAGTTGAGTTTCTACCAAAAAGTTCTATTTTGGTTTCATCTGACCACATGATGTTCTCCCAATCCTCTTCTGGATCATCCAAATGCTCTCTAGCAAACCGCAGACGGGCCTGGACGTGTCCTGGCTTCAGCAGGGGGACACGTCTGGCACTGCAGGATTTGAGTCCCTGGCGGCGTAGTGTGTTACTGATGGTAGCCTTTGTTACTTTGGTCCCAGCTCTCTGCAGGTCATTCACTAGGTCCCTCCGTGTGGTTCTGGGATTTTTGCTCACCGTTCTTGTGATCATTTTGACCCCACGGGGTGAGATCTTGCGTGGAGCCCCAGATCGAGGGAGATTATCAGTGGTCTTGTATGTCTTCCATTTTCTAATAATTGCTCCCACAGTTGATTTCTTCACACCAAGCTGCTTACCTATTGCAGATTCAGTCTTCCCAGCCTGGTGAAGGTCTACAATTTTGTTTCTGGTGTCCTTTGACAGCTCTTTGGTCTTGGCCATAGTGGAGTTTGGAGCGTGACTGTTTGAGGTTGTGGACAGGTGTCTTTTATACTGATAACGAGTTCACACAGGTGCCATTAATACAGGTAACGAGTGGAGGACCGAGGAGCCTCTTAAAGAAGTTACAGGTCTGTGAAAGCCAGAAATCTTACTTGTTTGTAGGTGACCAAATACTTATTTTCCACCATAATTTGCAAACAAATTCTTTAAAAATCAGACAATGTGATTTTCTGGATTTTTTTTCCTCATTTTGTCTCTCATAGTTGAGGTATACCTATGATGAAAATTACAGGCCTCTCTGATCTTTTTAAGTGGGAGAACTTACACAATTGGTGGCTGACTAAATACTTTTTTGCCCCACTGTATTTTTTTTAAATTGAACATTAAAATATAAGAAAACATAAAAATAGGAATAAGAAAATAGAATACTGCTTAACTTAAAGAGGCCATTTCATACACATTTCTGGACTTTGTGGTTATTTCATAAGTATTAACCTGTAATATGAAACATTTTATATCTAAAAAACGTTAGGAAACACTAATTAACAGACCTTTCAATCTGTATGCATCAAAATTCGGCTGGTTCCGTCAGGCTTCGGTCAGCAGCTCGTTTATATTCTTTATTCGAATTTGCTGGACTCAGATTGGCTAACAAACTAGCCTATGAGAGCAAGGTATACTGTTTCCTGCCCCACTGCGCATGGTAACAGCAGACGTTCTCTCTTCCTGTTTGATATGTCTTATGCTAACAGCTTTTCGTGAGCAGCATGCTAGGCGTGGTTTTAACTGCGGGAGCTGCCAAATACTAACGAGCAAAGGAGTTCTGACGAAAGAAATACCGACTCTGGAGAACTCGGGTGTTATCACCACCTGCGTAGTTTGAGAGATAAAAACTGAAAGAGAAGTTGTTGACCTGTTTTCACACCCACTATGAAGGTAAGAACACCTGTGGAGCTAAAATATTCAACAGAAACCTCAGAAAAAAACGTTTTTAATGGAAGGGCCTCTTTAAAGCTCATTTAAACAACCAACTTTAACAAACAGGAGACCTTATAGATGAAGGAGGGTCTTCAAGCTCCAGCTTCTTATTTGCATAAGTCGTGACGTCTGCTAGAGGAAAAAAAACCTCATGTGGGAGTCCCGTGCTGACAACAAACGTCCATGTCCGCCACTGAAGATGCTCTGCGAGCAAAACAAGCCTGTTAACTAGCTGTAATCGGATCGGTAAACATCTGCATCATACCAACAGCCCAGTACCGAAACAGTTCGTATAAATGCGTGTTCTGTTACACCCCTCAGCTCATGTATTTACTTGCTTGTGCAGCTCCACCGTGCGTCACGCAATACAGCGTCCGTGCGGAAACTCGCCTGGAAACTTTCTTCTGCTGCGTTTAATTTCACACTAATAATACATTTGTGAAAAAAAAATGGACCGAAACAGTACGCAAGTGGACCAAACCGAACGGTTCAACACATACCCGTGAACCGTCACACCCCTAATTTTTTTTGATATTTTCTTATTGTTCTCACACTGAAGTGACTGTGTAAGGTCACAGTTTATGTAAATGTTCTCATAGAGTTTTTTTTTTTGGTTACGTCTTCAGAGTAGGAGCTTTTTAAAGTCAGTATCTCACTGGGTTGCAACTAGTTTTGAGACACAAGATTGAAAGAAAATATGCAAATTTTCTGTTGGAAGACCACTGAAAAGGTGCCTTAATTCTTTATGGTATAGACTCAACAAGGTGTCAGAAAATGCCAAAACTACAAGACATAAAAACAGTTTTTTCCTCACGTAAACCTGTTTCTGATTCTGAAACCTTCCTAAGAGTTTTGTCCATAATAATGTGACAGTATCACAAAGTTGCAGCAGGTTTGTCGGCTGCACATCTATGATGTGAATCTCACGTTCCACCTTGTCCCAAAGGTTCTCCATCATATGACTGTGGAGGTTGTTGGAGTTCAGTGAACTTACTGTCATGGTCAAGAAACCAGTTTGAGATGATCTGAGCTTCGTGGCATGGTTCAGCTCATTCACCTCTTACATAATAAAAAAGGCATTATCATCCACACGAGTACTGCTCAGTGGATATTTATTCTTTTCAGACTGTTCTCTGTAAACTTGAGAGATGCTTGTTGATCAAAATCTGAGCGGAGTCTGCATTTTCTGAAATACTCAGACCAACCCAGCTGGTACCAACAACCACGTGTGTTCATAGTAAATTCAGTCTTTTTTCATCCTCATTCTGATTCCTGGTTTAAACTTTAGCAAGTTCCCACACTCATTTCCTCTGTAAGAATAAAAACATGTCTGTGTGCTCAGTTCACATCTTGTGGTTACATTGATGGTATCACACAGATTAGTAGTACCTACAGTTACAAAAGGATTACCCCCCCCCCTTAAAAATTAATATTGTTATTGAACCATAGAATAAACCAATATTGTGCAATGATGTGCTGGAACTTTGTGATCTCGTCAAATCATGTTACTGAGTCTTATCTCCCAACTTGAAGACAGTATAAAAACCTCCATAAAGGTTTGAGCTGTCACTTCACAAAACATCATGCCAAAATCAAAATAAATCAGTTTAGATTTAAGGAAAAATAATTGTTGATGCTCACAAAGCAGAGGAAGGATATACAAAGTTATCACAATGTTTCCACATGTCAAGAACGAGAGTGAGATGTGTTATCAAGAAATATAAAAATAAAGCCACGCAGTAGAGAACAAGCCTGGCAAGGGTATGAAGCAAAACATTTTAAATACCCAGGAAAGAAAATAGTCAGACATTTGTCTAAGGATCCGGAACAACTTTAGAGAAGTCAGTAATGGTCATCTTAAAGAAGACAGTCACTAGAGCTCTGGACATCATTGGACTGAGAGGTTGGAGACCGAGAAGACTTTCAGTTCTGCTGAAATGACACCTTCAAGCCAGACTCGGGTATGCTAAGGATAACCTGAAGAAAGGTTATGCATACTGGAATCAAATCCTTCAGTCACATGACATGAAACTATTGCTCTCTGGTCACTTACACAGTTGGAAAAAGAAGGGACAGGCTTGAAACCCAAAGAACAGTGTCCCCTCAGTGAAACATGATAGTGGGAGTATCATCCTTTTGGGACATTTCAGTGCGTTTGGAACTGGGAATCTCATCAAGGTGGAAGGACTCATAAAGAAAAAGGGACATGTGGTGATTTTTAAAGAAAACCTAAAGCAGTCAGCAGCAAAACTGTGTCTGCACCATCACTTTGACAACGAACCCCAAAACATTCATTACCCTTAGTGAAGAACTCCACAAGTGTCTATTAGTATCAGGTCCCTTATAAACTTTAACCGTGATACCAAAATAAAACTAGGGTGTTTGAAGACACTGTGCTAAAAGTTTATTTTATTTTGTTTACAGCACCTAGAAAAAGCTTTTAAACAAATCTCTTTATTTTACTGATAGTCCAGCTGAGCTGAACATTTCTGATCTTTAAATCTGTTTGTACTGTAAATGTTGGTCAGTCTCCCTCACAGAGCTGCATTAACAACCACTATAGCATTTGCACCTTTATTTCTATAGACATGCATGGACACGACGGGAACGGCACAGATTAAGTTACAGTTAGTAACAGAACAGAACGGATTTCTATATCGGATATTAAGAACTCATGATTGGGCAATAAAAACTAGAACAAATATTACATGTGACACTATTTCACACTGAAGAAGTCAAGGATTATTTTTTGGCGACTCTCACACAGTTTAGATTGACGCGCCAGACACGTGCGAAAACGCCAGAGCAGTCTAGCTCCACACACCTAACAGCGACTGTGTGTGTGTGAACACCAGCAGAGGTGTACACTAGTAACTAGTGAGAAACAGTGAGATTCAATGAGATGCATGTATGATACCTCCAAATGTTTTGTGCAAATAACCGTCAGCGCTGTGCATCAGTGTATGGATTCTCTATGACGCAGGAACATGCTCAGCATTTTTGTGCATATAACCGTCGACCATTGTATTATAAAATCTGTTTTGCTGGGAAATAATGTACAGCTTTAATTTGTTTCAGAGTGTGCGAGCTGTTACAAAGTGGAGCAGTAATGAACAAGAGTTATCAGCCCCATGAGGGTCACATCCCCTACCTGCTGCAACTTTTCATAGACTACAATCTGTATGGCATGAACCTGATCAACTTGGGAGCTGTTAAGTTTCGCAGGAGCCAAAACAAAGGTAAGAGAACACAGGAACTCACCTCCAACCTCAGAAATTCAACACTTTTTAACTCGTCTTTTTCCACAGGTTTCTGTATAACCACACTTTAGTTCTTTTCTAGCCATTCTGTTGCAGGCTTGATGTCCTTGGATCAATAAAATCCAACTAAACTATTTTTCTAAGAACATTTTATACTTACAGCAACACAGTGTGCAATTCAAGTCCATGTCCACTCAATGGTAGGCCCCTGTAACGATGTCCTCAGTTGGGGCAACAATGCTGAAGTTCAAGGCTACATGTTATCGCCCATCCCTATTACACAGTTTGTTCAGTGGGGCAAAAAAGTATTTAGTCAGCCACCAATTGTGTAAGTTCTCCCACTTAAAAAGATCAGAGAGGCCTGTAATTTTCATCATAGGTATACCTCAACTATGAGAGACAAAATGAGGAAAAAAAATCCAGAAAATCACATTGTCTGATTTTTAAAGAATTTATTTGCAAATTATGGTGGAAAATAAGTATTTGGTCAATAACAAAAGTTAATCTCAATACTTTGTTATATAGCCTTTGTTGGCAATGACAGAGGTCAAACGTTTTCTGTAAGTCTTCACAAGGTTTTCACACACTGTTGCTGGTATTTTGGCCCATTCCTCCATGCAGATCTCCTCTAGAGCAGTGATGTTTTGGGGCTGACGCTGGGCAACACGGACTTTCAANTAACTCGTCTTTTTCCACAGGTTTCTGTATAACCACACTTTAGTTCTTTTCTAGCCATTCTGTTGCAGGCTTGATGTCCTTGGATCAATAAAATCCAACTAAACTATTTTTCTAAGAACATTTTATACTTACAGCAACACAGTGTGCAATTCAAGTCCATGTCCACTCAATGGTAGGCCCCTGTAACGATGTCCTCAGTTGGGGCAACAATGCTGAAGTTCAAGGCTACATGTTTTGAAGTAATGCTGTTTGCTGTGTTTCCAGATTTAATGATCTAGTGATCGTCCATTTATTGTTATCGCAATATTAATTTGAGGCCACATCGCCCATCCCTAAGGTGCTCAGGTCCAAAAACCACAACCTCTGTCTTGTCTGAATTTAAAAGCAGAAAATTAAACGTCATCCAAGATTTTATGACAGTAAGATGAGCTTGTAATCTCTGCAGCTGGTTGGTCTCATCAGGCTTCATTGATAAATATAACTGAGTATCATCAGCTCTAAATTATCCCTAGGTGTAAGTGAGTGTGAGTGGTTGTTTGTCTGGCAACCTGTTCAGGTGTAACTCCTCCTCTTGCCCAATGACAGCTGGAGATACACACCCGCTCTCTGTGACCCTGAACAGGAAGAAGTAGGTAAAGATGTTGACTGACTGATTGTGAACTTTGCAGTCACTTGGTAGTTACAGTCAGGTTGTTATATTGAGAATTTCTGCTTTAGTTCTCAGATGAACCGCAGTTGAAAACCCAACTTCCTGTCCTTTTGATGGAGACTAAACTTCTGGTGCCAATTATCTGATCCAGTTTTGTACTAGGACCCTCTCAGCTGTCTCGGAGAGAATTAAATCCAGATTAACGCCTTCAGAACAGGAAATTCCTCCCCTTAATCTAATAAAATACTTTGATAAATTCTTCACACCTGGTTCCTCCTGGACAAAAGCAGGGTTTCATGTTTGATCCACATCTTTACAGCTCCAATCAGTGGAACGAAGACTCCAATGTCTCATATAACAAAGAGAAAAAACCTTCAGATAATAGTAAACCTGTTTACATTTTCTTCCTCTTGCTTTAGCATCTGGCTTGAAAGTAGGTTTAATCCAAGAGGAAGGGAAAGAATGAATAAAGATAAATAAAGGCTGAGCTACAGTTAAGTAGTCTAGATAAGTGTAATTTGTCAATTCCTCACACAGCCTGAAAATTCACATCCAGAATCCTCGGGTTACAAATTACTCTCCAAATTTTTCCATGTGACAACCGTTTTATTGAAGTGTTTTCTTTTTTGTGTAAAACATACAGAAACATTGTAATGATTGTTTGTTTTGATAAAAGAGCATGATGGCAGAAGGCTAACGGGAATAAATATATGATCAACAATTCAACTGAGATGTTAATTAAGCTCTAGCTCAGATTCCACTGACAGTTAACAGATTAAAGTTCACGACATTATAGTCAGAAAAATCTGATCAAGTTTTGCAAACTGTTCATACAGTCTGCACGGTGGCAGAGGGTTGATGGTTTGGGCACTTTGCAGTTATTGTTTCAACCATCAACTCTTCTGTATTTAAAGGTTTTTTAAGCACTGTTTTACCATTTTATCTTATTTTATATTCATCACAGTTCAGTTAGGTCACTCTTAACTCCAAAACTGTGAGTTTGCTTTAAATATTCTTACCAATTTTAGAAATTAAACAAATTGCATTTCTCAATGTTTTTTCATTGTGAAACTCCAGTTATAAATTCCAATTTAACTCATTTCTTCTGATTGACAGAGAACCATGAGGAATGACCATTAGGTCCGTTTGTCTGTTTGTCTTTTTTTAGAGGAAGCGCCAGTAAACACAGACAGACCATCTACCAGCTGCCATCCCAGCATTAGTCCCTTGAAGATTCCCTCTACCCCCAAGCTCAACGACAGCAATCTGGGGGGCACCTTTGTTCTCTGGGAGGAAAACTCTTTACCCTGGTAAGTCTCTCCCCCACAGAAACTGCACGGGAGACAAGAAAATAGATTTTTAACCATTTTCTCTTTTTGCAGCTCTTTAGTCCTGGATGATGTTGAGAGGCAGAGCACCTGTGAGCTGGAGGTTGATGCTGTAGCTGTAGACATCCTTAACCGCCTTGAGATTGAAAGTAAGGCCATCTCCTCCTCTTCATGATGCTGATCTGTGTCAGCTGACTTAATGACAGTAAAGAACGATGGGAGACAGCAAGATGCATCTCATGAAGCTGAGATGACAGATTGGTCACTGCTGTTTGAGAGAAAACACCATTACTAGACCTCAACTAAAACATACTGGATCTGACCGAACACATCCTGCCACAGGGGAGCAGAGAAGGGTGGCGATTAGCAGAGAAGAGGCAATTTGTAGTGGAATGATGAAACTGAGACAGACAAACAAGCAGATGGTGTTTGACAAAGCTGTGTGCTCCCAGAACATTTCCAGCTCCTGTTTATCTCCATATAATGTGTTTAAATATACTGAGTCTTGATTTCATATTGAAAAATACATGAAAAAAAGATACTGACAGCCATATTTTGGCCACCTGCTCAGTCACTGGGATAATAAAGATGTGCATTTTTATTGTCCTGATCAAACAAGTCTTATCATCCTACTGGGGTCACACTTAATGGATCTTTATATATAGAAGATTTTTGGGGAACATTAATGTTCCAACATTTCTACATTTGGAGAATTCTTGGTTCCATTTGGTGTCTTATTTGCATCATTTTTTGACAAAACTACACTTTAGTATTCAGTTATTTGAAAACTGTCATGTTTCTAACTGTCCGCTTGATGCTGACTCTGCATGTTTAAAATCAGGTCTTTACTTTATTTGGGCTGAAGTGTTACAGGTTGTTTTGTGCACTGACAGTGTTTCTGTTTATGTGTCCAGATCAGATCGGTAGAAACCCTGGACTTCAGGCCATTTGGGAGGATGAGAAGCAGAGAAGGAGAGAAAATAACCAGACCTCCCAGATTGAAACCCCGGAGTCGCAGGGTGAGAAGTGCTTCAGTGGGAAACCTCAGTATCATTTCTACTGGCTCAAAGATCTCATTCACCTGCTGCCAGATACTCCTCTTCTAAAATACTGATACTTTTTTCAGGTTTTACACATCAGAACACTGAAAGTTAGTTACATTATCTCCTCCTTATCAGGTCTTAAAAAATTATTTTACAACAGATTTATTATACTGTAATTATTTAATAACAGCTACATCAAAATGCAAAAAGTGTCTAAATAAATCTCCTGCCTCACTGAGTAACACTGAGCTTCTTAATATGCAGCCTTTCTGCTTCTGTAGTAATTAAAAGGGATCATTAGCTGCTGGGTTCTGATAATTAAATGCATCGATAACTGATTATCCACTTTAAATCAGATTCATCTGTTGCTTCCCATCAATCTGGGACAGGATGTGTGTGGATTTCTTTCTTTTTAAGGTCATTCTTCTACAGTGAGAGTCAGTAGTTTTATCCTGAAGTCCGATTATGCAGATCTCAGAGAAACTTCAAGAGCTGCAGCCTAGACCTGATCAGACTCAGTTATCTTAAAGAGGCCATTTCATACACATTTCAGGACTTTGTGGTTAGTTCTTAAGTATTAACCAGTAATATGAAACATTTTGTATCTAAAAAAACGTCAGGAAACACTTATTAACAGGCCTTTCAATCTGTCTGCGTTAAAATTCGGGTTGTTCCGGCTCCTTCCGTCAGGCTGCGCATAGCAACGTCAGGCGTCGTGTCTTCCTGTTTGCTACGTCTTATTCTACAGCTTTTAGCCAGCAGCATGCTAGGCGTGGTTTCAACTGCGGGAGATGCCGAATACTAACGAACAAAGGAGTTGTGATGAAACAGATGCAGACCGTTCTGACTCGGGAGAACTTGGGTTTTATCACCACCTGCGTAGTTTGAGAGATAAAAAACTGATAGAGAAGTTATAGACCTGTTTTTAGACCCACTATGAAGGTAAGAACACCTGTTGAGCTAAAATATTCAACAGAAACCTCAGAAAAAACAATTTTAATGGAATGGCCTCCTTAAACAGTAGGATCTGTAATGGGATGGACTGAACAAAGACACTGTTCTTTTTCAGAAGGACTGTAAAAGAAAGTCTCTTCTCTCTAAAAACAACATGCTCAGGCTGAATGAACCAGTAGACGTCTGGAACAACAACCCTGATAAGATCTTTATCCATCATGCACTGCAGCATGTTTGAAGACCATGATCGTCTCTTATCAGCTGTCAGCATGGTGGTGCAGATCTGAAGACTTGTTCTGCAGTCACATGACATGGACATGATGAGTTGATCATATTCTAGAGTCAGATGAGGGTCCATCTAGCTGAAGTTTGGGTCAAACAGGGTCATGAAACAGAACAGTTTATTGTTATTAAATGTGTTTCTACAAGCTGTTATAAAGTTTTTAGATTTTCTTTTTTTAGATAAAGATGTGGTGATGTGTCATATGTCAGAAGTTGTTGGCTCTATTTTTAACATTTAGCAGGTACCAGATAAATACAGTGCAGGTTGTTTTTCCTGTTACTCAAATCCAGATATAATTTCTGTTAGAGCTGTTGGTCCTTGTCTTGTAACTATAATCAACTACAATGAAAACTGTTATTTTACAGAGTTATTCTCACACACAAGAAGCTGATCTGTGATGAAATGTTAGCTTTCAGGCATGTACCAAGTCCACGGGGTTCTGGTTCTGATAAGAGAGGAAATGTAACTGAGTGTTTCCACAGATTCAAGTTTATACTGAACATGTATGTAGTTTGAAGAGATCCTGTGTGAAGCAGTCATATCACGTTTATTATCACCCTCCAGCGCTGACGTACCAGCTGATGTTATGTTGTGTGTGAAAAGTAATATTCTTTAAAAACTTACTGGGAAGTGAAAATATCATTTCCAGGAGTGATGGACGTGTTGGAGTCTTCTGTTTCATGTTTTCAGATCGAGGTTCAGTCACTTCGACGGACAGCGAGATGATCTTCATGAGGAGAGTGAAGGAGATTCTGAAGGAGAGTCAGTTTGATGTGTAAGTTTCTCATCTTTCATCCACGTTGTCTTTATGCTGATAATCTGAGGACACATCAGGGTAGATAATAAATGTCAGATCCTTTATCCTCTTTTCCTGAAGGAATCCAGAGAGACTCATAGGTGGTTATTCAAATCAACACAAGATGTTTCTGACCTCTGGGAACAGCCTTCCAAACCACATCAGACACAAGTTTCTCCTCTCTTTACTTCTTCTCTAATAAAGCTGAAGCGTGTCCTCAGATTCCCTCTGTGCTGTCGGCGCTCCTCTCAGGGCGTCGGGGGGGCTGGGAAGTGGAAAGGAAGGATAGGGAAAGTGAAGTCAGGGCAGATGTGTTTGGAAACAGGGAGTAGGTCACAGAACCCCACCCCCCCAACTTACAGCCTCAAAGTATTTCCTGTTATAAATAAAAGTACAGTTGGCCCAGCATGCAGTGTGTTGCTTCATCAGATCCAGATGGCTCCTATTCACTAACCTCTGATATCTAACAGGACCAGAGCTCGGGAAGCGGGATGGGGGGGGGGTGTGTACACCAGAGCTCAACATTGAATTTTGAATTGAATTTGAAATAAAAAAAAAACTCAAAACTTGATCTTACCAGTATATTTTTATTAAAGCCCTGATGGGGAGCTATTATTGACTTTTATTTTAAACACAATACTCTCCAAGTCATTCCTCCTTCACCCTCCACATAATGCTGTAAATATTTAGATTTTTCTTGAAGAAAAAATATTTACAAGGACTCTCAGAATGGACAGAAGTCAATGTTTCAGAGAAACACGATGATAGTTTATTTCCACGTCTTTCGTCTGGCTGCAGCATCTCATTCCTGTCTGTGGTGTGAAAATGACCATAGAAAAGTCACATTCATGACACACTCGGGTTCCCACAACCCTCAGAACCTCCCTGGTCTCTGATTTATATCAGACAGAATGAAACGTCTCATGTAAACTAATGTAAGCATTAAATAATCTGTGTTCTGGTGGATTTTTAGGGTTACAGTTACAGTTTTAGTGACAATTTTATGAACAGTTCATCTAACAGGATGTTGTAGGAGAGCTGTGACTGTCAGGATGCTGCCCGTCCCTCAGTGTAACACCACGGCTGTGTTGTACAGTATACGGGGATCGTTCTTTCCTAATGTGAGCTGTGGATTTAGGCAAGGGGGCGTGGCTGTGTGGTGAAATGTGTTAATCACTGCAGTCATCTCCTGACGCCTGGCAGGTTCCTTCCCTCGTCGCCTCTAAAGTCATTAGCTAACAGACTAATTAAGAGGCGCGCAGACCGCGGCACGAGCACGTCGACTCTCTGGAGCCCTTTGCTCATAACCAAGTTACTGACTGCAGTCACATCTCACCGTCAGCTCAAACAGCTTTCTTTCTTTCAAAGAGCAGCAAAAATGAAAAACTGATTTTATTTAATCCTGCCTGTGTTTTCACCATTTATTAGGCTGCTTGCCAGGTGATGCTCATTCATAAGTCAGAGTGCTCATCAGGCCTCATGCAGTCTGATTGTTCACCTCTGTGACTCCCCGACGGCCTCTGCGTCTGCTGGATCATCAGGGATGGATCTGGTTTGTTGCTCGTCTGCAGACTTGATGTTCTGCAGCTGCAGTGTTTAGAACACATTACATCAGATTAGGTTATGCTGCTCCATTGATGCTGCAGTCATGGTAGTAACACGTGTTCATATCGGTCGCTGGAGGACTTCAACAATAAGTGAGAGATTTAAACCTGCAACCTCTTTGAAAGAAAGCTCTAATCTTGTGTGGCCAGTTTTAAGTAACCTGCCTATTTATTCTGACACCAACAGCTGCTAGAACTGCCTGCGTGGTCTAGATGTCAGGGTCTCTGAGTCACTAAGTGGCAGCATGTTAGGTGATGCAGCAGGGCAGTGTGGGTAAGAGAGTGCGATTGGCAGCTTGTAGCTGAGAGTAATCTGGAGGGATAACAAAGACCGTTTGGCTACTTGCCCAGTTTCCATTCACATTTCTTTCTCCTACACACAGAAACACACTAACGTACACACACTTAATCAAACAGGAGAAACACCTGACACATAACTCACCGTCACATTAAAACGAGCACTTCCTCTGATTAGGACACGCAACAAATAGAAGCCGATAAAATATGAGTTCACCTGGCTGGAAGCAGAAGGTCGTCAGGTAACTCTGATGCTCAGAATCTTAACACGGGAACGATGAATCCATGTTTCCTGTGTAGTTGGAATGACACGTCTGTCCTGAGTTTAATGTTTGTGCTTCTGGTGAAACTCTTTCTTTCTTCCTCCAGTTGGATGTTAGTGTGTTTGAGGAGTGCAGTGTGTTGTAACGGATCCTCTCAGTGGGATTTACATGTGGATCCAAATGAATGAACTAAAAAGTCGTATTAATTTGAGTCTTTCTGTGTTCAGGACTCTGGATTCCTCACTGGACCAAGAGAATCTCTCAGGTGAACTCACTCTGCACTCCGACCTTCTGACCCCAGGCAGATTACCATGTACCCCCGCTAATGCTGTGGAAACACACAAAGACTCACAGCCAGGTGAGAAAATACAGAATCCCTCCAGATAAAAGGCTGTGTTGCATAAACGAGGGTTCAGACCAGTAATCAATGTGTTTCCTTTGTTTTAACGTGCACGTGTCCTTATCTTTCTCTGCTGTCCAATGGTTCTGGTTCTAGTGATAGTCTGTTGTCATTGAAGTCCTTTACTGAATGTTTGGGAGCAGATTAATTTCCTTTCTCTCCCGGCTGGTCTGGGTTTAAAGTGTGATTAGATTTATCTGTCTGCTGAGTCTCTCACTGAAGCTCTGAAAACACTAGAAACACACATACTTTGAATTAGTGTGGAGCAGGTTTGTGTCTGTGAAACCTTTTGTTTGTTTGTTTGTTTGTTTGTTTGTTTTCTCCATCAGGCTCTGCTGTCGTGTTTAAATTGGGATCTTTCTGAAATGCTAACAGTATTTTCTCGTCTGCTGCTGCACACAGACTCGGTGAGAAGCTGTGGAAAAGCCCCAGAGGAGGCTGTTGTTGATGAGGAGGCCATCCTGAGTCTGCTGGAGAGCAGTCAGACTTTTCTCCCACTGTCCCAGATGTCCAACCATTCACCGCTGATAGGTACTGATAGATAACAGCTTGTTAGGTGTCTTATTTAAATCTGGACTTCACCTGTGAACAGCAGCTGTTTCAAGGATCCTTCTGAAATGATGTTGCTGTGCAGATTTGAAAAGTTGACTTACGTAATGTCGTGTCTAGTGTTACACACTGGAACTACACACTGTCAGTCAAACCTGGCTGCAGCTGACTGCATGAGCACATGAATCTGTATTTAAGGTTTTTGATGTTTGCCTGTGCTGCAGGTCAGGGTTTGGATTTTTATACTAAGAATCTTTGAAATAATAGATTTTTTTCTTTCATTTTCCTGAAACGTGGAGCTTCATGTGACGTAACTGCAGCACATAAAAGATGTTACACTATAAGCTGAGCTGTAATCCTGAACACAAACTAGAACCTCTTCTTGTCCCGTCTTTATGTTTCAACAGCCTGTTTTGAGTTGAGTAAATAGATGTATGAAAACGGTGTCGTGGCACACTGATGATGCTCTTTGTTTCCTGTTTACAGAAAGCAGTCAGGACAACGCCATCATTGATTTACTGGCAGGTCTGGAGGATGATGGTTTCCACCGGACGCCTGTCAGACAGAACTCCCAGTCCCATTCACACCCCAGTTCCAGAAACTACCACTGTAACAGTGATGAGGAGGAAACTGAACCAGAGCTGGAGAAGGAGGAGGCAGAGCTCAGTATGGTAATGTCACAACGGTGGGACGGTGGGCCTCCTGAGAACCCCCCCTCACAGAGGTAACTTCATGAAGAGGTTTTTATTAGTCTTTTTACAGTGTGGTTGGAATCTAATTCCCCTGATTTAGTGCTTTATTTAAACATATATGTTCTAAATAGCAAGACAGCATCAATAAATATAAAAATTATTTAAGGAAAATGTTTTTAACTATAAATTTTATCACTAAAATGTTTATCTAGCAAAAAAAAATGCAAGTCACAGCTTTAAGCTGATTGTGTTTTTAAACCCTCACCCTAAGTGCAGATAATAAGTAAACAGTTAGATCAGTATCCTCCTCACTGAGTTGTGTCTATGTGGTTTAAAATGAGAGCTCCTTGTATTCCTGTCTACACAGACCTGGAGTCAGGGAGGCTGAGGACGTCTTCAGCGACGAGCAGCGGGAGTCCTCTGACGAGGACATGGAGTGGAGTGGGAACAACTCTCTGTTCGCTAACCTCTCCATCCCTCAGCTGGATGGAGCAGCAGATGAGAGCAGCGGTGAGTCACCTCCCAAATCCTGAGACATCAGTCTGCTTCCATGTATCAAACTTTGCTTTTGATTTATTTTAGTTCTTGGATGTGTCTTGTTAGAAGCTTTGCAGTCCAGATAAAGTTTGGATGGTTCTGAGGTTTAAAGCGCTCCTCTTCTTCTCTTCTCTTGTATCATAGATTCCTCTTTAACTGACAGCGGCTCCATGACACAGTCTTCACTCATAGTAACAGAAAACCTGATGGGGAAGACTAATCCCTTCACTGGAGAGACGGTCCACTTGGAGCCTCCTTCGTCTGCTAAGGTCCTTTTGGATTGCAAGCGTCCTGAACACAGACCGGTCCATGTTTTGGACACAGATGAACCTCCTGACAAACTCTTTCAGTTAAAAAGCAGCCAGGACGGCAGCAGTGAATGTTCAGCAGGGTTTAAGGTCACTAAAGAAATCCCCTACATTTTACCTCTGAAGCATCCTATTGCTTGTGAAATAGCCAATCATCCTGAAGTGTCTCCTATCTGCATGGACAAAGAGGACATCAGACCTTTATACACATATGACAAAAAAACCTCCCTGTCTTTGGAAAAGACGGATCTAGAAGATTTTGAGTTTGGGAATGAGAAAGTGCGGACGAGCAGGAAGCGGTACGGCAGTATAAAGAATGTAGAAACCAACTGTCTGTCCATTTTCCAGAACCACAGCACCTTCTCCCTTTGTTACTCTGACCTGAGGAACTGCTCAGTTAAAACGGAGGTGGAACTCAAGGAGAGGAAGAGTCCCATTCGGAGGAACATCAGTCCTGCCTCACCTCCCATGAAGGAGGAGGCCTTCTTTGATCCACGAGAGGAAGAAGTTGCCCAGGAAAGTGAGGAAGGAGATGTTGGTGAACTGAAAATTAGGTATGAAGATTATCAGGAAAATAAAACTGAGAGGACGATCGTGGCTCAGCAGGAAGCGCACTACAAATTCTTCCCCAGTGTTATTCTCTCAAACTGCCTCAACAGAAAGAAAACTGGGAATAAAAAGGTGGTCGATACCTGCAGCAAGCTGGAACCTTCCTCACCTCACAGGACAAAAGTCAAAGTTACTAAGAAAAGGTTTGGATTGGCAGGACATAGAAACAAAACAAAGACAGTTCACAGCTCTACCTCTGACTGTCCTGCTGACACTAACACAGACCCGATGATACACATCTGTCATCTGACAGAAGAACCCGAGGTTTCAACCAGTCCACCAACAGAACAGACGGAGCCAATAAACCATGAAACTAATCTAGAAGTTAAAACAGTCATAAAGGAAAAGGTGGAACGCGAGAACGAGAGTGAAACTACAAGGACAGAATCCGAGTTAGAACTTGTTATTCCCATCTCCACCACTCCTCAGGCTGAGGAAACCAAATCCTCAGCAGATGATAGTCCGAGCCTTGAGCAGGATCTGTCTGCTCAAGTGACCTGCACTAAACCATCAGCACTGCCTGGGAGTAAATATACCCTGAGAGCCAAGCGAAAGATGATTTATAATGGTGATGATGAAGAGCGACCATCTCCCCTTCGCTCTGTCAAAGAAAGACCAAAAGACGGCAGTGTTCCGTCTGTACGAGAACCTAAACACCAGAAACGACGTAAGAGGGAACCTCCCATCATTATTAAATACATCATCATCAACCGGTTCAAAGGGCAGAAAAACATGTTGGTGAAGATGTCCAAACTGAATGCAGATGAACAGCTGGTGTTATTAACGCCAGATAAGTTAGAGAGGTATAAAAAACTCGCTCCACTCAAGGATTTCTGGCCCAAAGTACCAGAATCCACTGCTGTAAGGTTTCCGATCCACGAGCCCAGAATCAAGAAACATCCCAAAAAAAGGACAAAAATCAACAGCACAAGTAAGAAAATGATCAGCAGCTCCTCCAAACCCAGAGCCAGGCAGGGTGAGAAGATGAGACGAACTAAAGGCTGTCAGAGAGGTCCAGTTCTGCCTTCTCTACCACCTCCTCAACCCTCTTACTGTGAGCTCACAGAGGACCACGACAGTGAGTACACAGACGTCATGCTGGAACTGGGCTATTTGTCTGATAGATCCCCCAGTCCCACGAAATCCACACCCCCACGTTGTTGGTCCCCGAGTGATCTGCTCATGGGCAGCAGGAGTACAGATCAGCTGATAAACCCACTTAGTGACCCGTGTCTCGGTTCTGCTCTTCACAAGCCGCGCGTGAGGCCTTTCACCAAAGCAGCACAGAGTAAACATCAAACCAAGACAGCCAAGAAGTCCACAGAGTCCAAAAGGAGGAGGAGTAAAGCTGCTGCAGATCCTTCAGAGATGGAGGAGCAGAAAGTAGGAAAATCAAAGAGGAATCGTGCGACTGTTCCGAAACAGAGGAGGAAAACTAAAGATACAACTGAACGTCCTTCAGCAGCTTTAAAACCCAAAAGGTCTTATAAAAAGAAAACTGACAAATCTAAATGTGATAAGTTTGATGAAAATCCCTCCCAGCTGTTATTTACTTCTGACAACGGGTCACTTTCATTAGAGAGTTCCTCTCAGGAGCTTCCTCCGTTTCAGCAGCCATTAAGCTCAGGAAGCAGCAGCCAGGGAAGGTCTCAGGCCGCATCAGCTCCCGTCTCATCCCACTTCATAGAGCCAAAGGTTGAGGACTCTGAAACTTCCATCATGGAAGTTAATCACAACCGTTCAAGAACAGCTGAGCTCAAACAACAAGGATGTCAGACCACTGTGGTCAAATCTGAGGAGGATTTAACAGCTGGTCCACCTCCACAAGATGGTCAGTTCTCCCAGGAACATTATAAACATGCCCCTCCTGAAGGAGTGTCTCCCTGTTCAGGTCCAAAGAATGGAGAGACCCCCCAGACCTCCGGCCTGGCCGTCCTAAAGCAGCTCCTTCAAAAGAGGCAGCAGGGACAGGCTCTCCCCATTCAGGTGGTTGGAACAGACAGACATGTTACTGCCATCGCTCAGGCTGCAGCGTTGTTAAGCTCCTCAACTAAACACACAAAATCCATAAGAACACCCCCTACTGCTCCCCGGAAACTCAGGACCCCAAAGTCTACCACCACTAAGGACAAAAAACCCAGAAGCAGGAGAAGCAAGCTGAGCAGCTCTCAGCCCGGTGGATCAGAGAAGCAGGGTGTCGGCCTGCCTGATGGCTGTCCTGTCTTTGTCTCAGACTCTGGATTAAACAGCTGTAAGTTCATGGAGGACAGTTTGTCACCAGAGCTCCCAAACAACTATACGTTTGATATAAACACAGTTCATCAGACGGAGTTTTCCAGTCCGTACAGCGGCAGTCAGTTTGTCCTGACTGATAAACATCTACCTGTTAAGTTCCTCAGTGACATCAGTCACGAGCCTCCGTCTGCTGCAGCACAGACTGTAGAAGAGTCATGTCATCTGGGTTCATCCCAGAGAGGCTCTGAGCTGAGCAAAGCCCGACCTGCTAGTCCTGATTTCATAGAGAACAGAGAGTCCACATCAAACCCTGAACAAACCAGAGACTGGGACCTGTCCTTCAGTAAATCCCACATCCTCAGCCCCTTTCAAGACTTCCACTGTGAGAGAAAAGACTTTCTGTTTTCAACGTTCGACCCCGTGATACCGCTGCCTTTAAGCTCTGCCTCATTCGTCGACCACGAGGGATCGCCAACAAGTGAACTTCCTGAGGGCATCGATGGTCTAACAACCACCACGCCGAGTAGTTCTCCTCACTCCATCAGTTCAGTGTCGCAGGTGAGGGCAGGTCAGCCACAGCGGGGGGCGGGAGGTGGAGCACACATCCTCAAACCCCTCATGTCCCCTCCGAGCCGAGAGGAGATCATCAGCACTCTGCTGGACCTGGAGATGTCGGAGGCCACCTTCCAGGAACCCTTCTTCAGCGATCCGTCTGATGCTCCAAACAAACCGATGTAAGACTACAGTCAAGTTTAAAAATGTTCCATTTTTTATTTCAGAATCACTAAAAGGAATAAAAAAGCAGATTTATTCAATTCTTTTTATCCCAAAACCAAACACTAGGTTTGTGTTTTGTGTTTTTCAGTTATTTTATTCAGTTCAATTCCATTTTACTTATATGGAGCCAGTTTTTAAAGAGGTCATTTCATACAAATTTCAGGACTTTGTGGTTATTTCTTAATTATTAACCAGTAATATGAAACATTTTCTATCTAAAAAATGTAAGGAAACACTGATTAACAGACCTTTCAATCTGTCTGCATTAAAATTCGGGTGGTTCCGGCTCCTTCCGTCAGGCTGCTTCGTCAGCAGCTCGTTAATATTCATTGTTTGAATTTGCTGGACTCTGATTGGCTAACAAACTAGCCTATGAGAGCAAGGTATACTGTTTCCTGCCCCGCTGCACATGGCAACATCAGACGTCGTGTCTTCCTGTTTGCTACGTCTTATGCTACAGCTTTTAGCCAGCAGCATGCTAGGCGTGGTTTCAACTGCGGGAGCTGCCGAATACTAACAAACAAAGGAGTTGTGACGAAACAGATACAGGCCGTTTGAACTCGAGAGAACTCGGGTTTTATCGCCACCTGCGTAGTTTGAGAGATTTAAACTGAAAGAGAAGTTGTTGACCTGTTTTCACCCCAACTATGAAGGTAAGAACACCTGTGGAGCTAAAATATTCAACAGAAACCTCCGAAAAACTGTTTTTAATGGAAGGTCCTCTTTAAAAAGTAATTAAAAGACACTGTATTTAAACAGCAAATCCAATTCACAACAATAATTTCAGTCAGTTGTAAATAATAAATATTTATTATCTAAGTAACCAGTAGACGGGGTTGAATCTCCATGTCACTGATCTTCTTGTTGGATTGGCGACAGTAGAAAGAAACAACTTCCTGTTAATAAGATCAGACCTCCAGCAGGATCAGAGACCTTCTGCCTCGACCCACTCGGGTCTAATCTGACAGGAAAGAGACAAACACAGATGGAAAGATAAACAGATAAAGTTAATGGCAGCAAAATCTCAATAACAGCATAACTAAAGGGAAAGCTCAGGACTAATGGAGCAAGAGTTAAAGTTTTAAGAGTATTATTAAAAACAGTGTCTGTCTCACAGATTAAAAGTGGAAGCTCGTTTCACATGAATGGAACTTGATAATATTTATAATTGGTAAATAATATCTAATTTTTGCTTTGAAGTGCAGAAGAAACTCAGTTTTCTGTTAATACGTTGGGTTTTACTTTATAAATACACTCCTAATGATTCTTTTCAACATGTCTGTTAATTCTCTCTGTGAGTCATGTGTTAATGAGTGAACTGTGTTTGTACCTACCTGTTCTTTCTCCAGGGAGGTTGGAGGACGCAAGCTAACAGTTGGTACCAGATTAGTTCAGGAGCTCCCAGAGTTCAGTGGAGATCTGTCTTTGGAGGGCCTCCGTTTCTGGAAGACTGCCTTCTCAGCCATGACACACCCTGCCAGCACCATGATCTCATCTTCTCAGGGGGTGGAGGCCTCAGAGACGAGTGAAGAACCGGCTGAGTCTGACTCTTCTTCAGCTAGAAACAAGAAGATCGTCCTTCTCCCCTGCAAAAACCCACCGAGCCGCGAGCATGTGCAGCTGTGGCTGGAAGCCAGGAAGCAGTACGAGAGTCTACAGAAAGAGAGGAGAGAAGTGGGGAAGGAGGGAGGCGGGACTAGTGTGAAGGAGGGGGGACCAGAGGGAGCCGAGCAGCCTGTTGCTTCCAGCTGTCCTGCTGTAAATGTTGTGCATTGTGGGAATCCTGCCAGCATCAGGACCCAGAGGAGGAAGAAACTCAACCTTTCTTTAATCATCTCTCCTCTGGTGGAAAAATCTTGTAAACCCACTGAAGCGCGTCCTGTTACAGACCAGACTGTCGTGGATCCTGAGCAGGAGGAAGATGATGATGATGATGATTCTCAAACTTCCTCGTCAGAGTCCCCAGATCTGCCTCCATGGCAACGCTCTCATCAGCTAAGCTCATCTGAACCAGATTGTCTCAGCGAGAACAAGCCCAGAGAAAACCCAACAGAACCTCTGTCACCCAGGCTCTCAGCATCACAGGAGAGAGTAAGAGAGAACTGTTCTCCATCTCCATCTGAAAGCAGGGGGGTTCTACACCAGGTACACGGAACCCCATTCTTACGGAAGAGACGGAGGAGTATGGAGGACCAGCAGCCGTTGTGCAGCACCCCCATCTGTGAAGGTAAGAGAAGAAAAGCTGTGAACTGCAGCAAAATCCCGCCCCTTTTTAACCTTCATCAGTCACACCTCATGATGAGCCGTCAGAAAAACTCAGTTCAGTTCGGAATTCACTTCAGTAGGACTTCAATCTGAAGGAGTTTTCTGGTTAGATTCCACATTAGAAACGATCTCATGGAGAGTCACATTTTAATGAGCCACTTAATTAAAGCATCAAGCTGCACTGCAGATCAAATCCATGAGGAACCTGCATGGGGTGATTCTTTGATGAGACGTTTAGACTTCAGGATTCACTTCCTTTATGTTCTTATAGGTAAAGAACAAGGACTGTTGCTTTTATGGTCCGTTTTAAACAGTGTTAGCTGTCGATTTTCACTTTCTAACCGTCATTAATGGTTTTGTTAACATTAGTGACAAAATCCACATTTTTATCTTCTACCTGGTGAAAAAAGCGACAGATTTTCCTGAAATAAAAAACACTAGACAAAGTCTTGGTGGACTGAACGTCTGACAGCTGCAGACAATTTACAGCAAAGCCTAGAGACCAAACATGAGTTTAAGTTTATGTGTCCGAGGCCCGGTAACAGCAACATGATTTGAAGTTGAGAGGAGGCGGGGCTTCTTCTCCACTGAACTGGGAATGTGACATACTCAGTTTGAAACCAAATCAGAGGATTGAACTCAGTCTGGAGTCTTTGTTTCTTTTCAGATCTGCATGAACAGAAAATCAGATCGATTTCATCACAAGCCGACAGCTTTAAAGGCATATTATGTAGAATATTATGCTTTTTAAAAATAAAGTTTGCCATAATTATATATGGGATTTATTTTTATTTTTAAAAAGTATTTATCTTTTCTTAATTTTTTGGCGTTATTACCTTAATTCTTTTAATCCTATCAGAGAATTTAGAAGAAGACTATGAAATGATTATTCATGGATCTCAGTGTCAAAGACACAGACAGTTTCAACTCGCTCCACCAAAGTAAAACAGCTGATTCTGCTGGTTTTCTATGCAACAAGTGCATAACGCTGCTCAGATTATTGATTTATGATTGACAAGACAATTTACTGCAGTGTCCAGTAACCAATCAGGTATAACCAGCTGTAAAAACCATCAGAGCATCACACCTAAAGGAAACTCACCTCGTGTGCAGGTAATCCAACAAAATGTTCCTAGTTTTATTAAAAAGTTTTCTGACTAACAGTTTATTCATATAGAATCAGTTTACAACAATTAATTTCAGTATAGAAACAAACTGTTAGTTGGAAAAAAGATTCTGATCATCAGAAAATTCCACAGGATTGTTTAATTATCGTAAATTAGCAGCTAAGACATTTTTAAAATGCTGTTGATAAGGGGTCAGTTCAGGTCAGGGGGCGGTCCTTCACTATGTAATCCCAGGATGTGAGTGTGCCTGATCANGCCTCTGAAGGTGGTCTGAGTAAAGGAGTTCATACTTGTCTTTAGCTCCATCAGGATGCATATGGACCACCCTGGACAGATGTTGGTACCAGATGTGAACGGGGTGTTTGAGTTTATCGTGTGTGTCAGTGTTTGTAACATCGGCGTCTGACTCTCGCTGTATTTCTGCTGCAGAGGATCCAGTTTCTCAAAGACTCCACCAGAGAAGAAGAAGTCAGGCTGGTCCTTTGAGGAGAGTATTACTAACTACTCAGATGAAGGTAAGGCCATAGACATGTCGGGGGGGTGGGGTGGGGGGCATCTGGCTGCGTTCTATGCTTCATGTCTCTGCACTTATTTTTCCTTCCCTAGAACCAGTTTGCTGCTTTGAATGTGCCAAAGAAAGATCTTTCTCAGATCGAAGGGCCCAGTATCACCAACTCATACGGCTTCAAGGTCAGCATGCAGAACCTGCAGGAGGCCAAAGCTCTGCACGAGGTGAGCTGCTCCTGGATCCAGGTCTCAGTGGATCAGGCAGAGCCTTCAGGCTCTGGATCAGCGTCTTACTCAGGGTTTAAATGTTCTGTAAAATATTTCAAATCTGTGAACCGTTAAAAGTTTCTGGACTCCAGTATTTGTTCTGGTTCTGTCTCTTTTTGTTCTCCTGACCTGGATGTCGACTCAGTCATTTCTCTAACTTGAGCCGTTTAAATTCTCCAAATAGAGAAAGTTGGAACGACACTCATGAACAGAAAATTGAGCAGGTGGGATTGAAGATTATCTTTAAATGTGATTCTTCATGATTCAGATTAGATTTCAGCCTCATAAGGAGGCAAATAGGATTTAAATGAGAGTAATTACAAACTACAGGAAAAGAAAAAAAAATCAATGGAGCACTAAGTTCTTTTAGAACAAAGCAGAACCTCCTCATCAGCTGATCTGGTTCTGGAGGTACCAGGGATCCAGTTTTCTTCATTAACTGGATTTTGGTTTCTTCTTCAGGTGCAGCACCTCACACTGATGGGAATGGAGCTCCATGCAAGAAACCGCCGTGACCTCGAACCCGACCCAGAGTTTGATCCCATATGTGCCTTATTCTACTGCTTCAGTTCTGATGCTCCGCTCCAGAACGTAGACGGCACCCAGCTGACCGGTGCCATCGTGGTGGACAAAGATCCTCAGAGTCGCAGCCAAGGTGACGTCTTATCTCCCACATCTGGGAGGAAGTATCCAGATGTTTAGACTGTCTCTGAGCCGGACTGATGAATCTGTTTGAAACCCCCCCCCCCCCCCCCCCCCACAGGTCACAGAGGAACGGCGCCGCTGCTGGTCCGGTCTGGCGTCTCAGGGTTACAGGTGACGTATGTCAGCGAGGAGAAGATGCTTTTCCAGGAGCTCGTCATCATCATCAGGAGGTGCGTGTACGCTCGCTTAACAAGTTCTGATGAGTTGGTTCTGGTCTTGAACTCTGACTTGGTTCTGCCAGGTTTGACCCGGACATCTTACTGGGCTACGAGGTACAGATGCATTCCTGGGGCTACCTCCTCCAGCGGGCCGCAGCGCTTGGAGTGGGTCTGTGCCAGCAGCTGTCCCGGGTACCAGGTACCACCATGAAACACTGAACCACAGGGTCACTGGTCCAGTTCCATAGAAACCAAAGCTGCACACATTTATATCAGAACTTTCAGCACCGAGTCGGTCTGGGTGTTGGGGGGGGTTTTAGGTTCTTTGGGGTTCGTTACCATTTATTTAATTAGATATTTCTACCGGTAAACCACAGCTTGTGTGAGCGTTCACTCCAGCTGAATGTAGAGCGTTACGTGACTGCCCTGCTCTCTAACTGGTCCGTCTGGTTCTGTGTCCTCAGGTGAGTCCAAACAGAACCGTTTCTCTGCAGAGCGGGACGAGTACGGAGCCGACACCATGACTGAGATCAACATCATCGGACGGGTCACCCTCAACCTGTGGCGGGTGATGAAGACTGAGGCAGGTGTCCCTGCGTGACCCCCCGTCCCGTCCCACACACACACACACACACACAGACAGACAGGTTTCTCTGCAGAGTGATGGTTAGTAAAACCTCCATCAGCTGATGAGTGTTTAATCTGATCGTTAGTGGAACAGAAAAACGATGTGAAACGATGTGAAACGATGTGAAACGTGAACATGTAGATACGACGAGTGTTAATGAAGAAAGAATCAGTAAAATCTGTTTAATAATCAGGTTAAAAACTTAATAAAATGAAGCTTTTCTGTTTGATGTGAAGTAAACGTGTGACTGAATCAGGATGTTTTTACAGACTGATGGTCTGACTCTGGTGTTTGTTGGTTCTCCAGGTGACGTTAAACAACTACAGTTTTGAGAACGTGGCGTTCCATGTGCTACACCAGCGTTTCCCTCTCTACAGCCCCCGAATTCTGTCGGACTGGTTTGACCACAACAGAGACTTATACAGGTCTGATCAGAATGCAGCTCACTGTTATTTATTATTAAATGCATTTATTTACTCCTCACTGATGAAACGTTGTATTTCTGATGTTCTCGCTGCTGCAGGTGGAAGATGGTGGATCATTATGTGAGCCGTTTGCATGGCGCCATGCAGCTTCTCCAGCAGCATGATGTCATCGGTAGAACCAGCGAGCTGGCCCGACTCTTTGGGATTCAGTTCCTCCATGTTCTGACCCGAGGATCTCAGGTCGGTCCTCAAACCGAGTCTCACAGTTTTCTGCTCTTCAGCGAGTTTAATGTTTCAGAAACGAGAAAAAAATGATCAACAACATGAAGTTTAAAGATTCGTCTGTAGTTTCTGATCAGAGCTGAACATTTAAACAAACACTCTTAAAGGCTTTTTACTTTTATACAACAGAAACTTTATAGAGCTGCATTTCATCAACAAGTCTGTTAAAACTAAAGTCAATCAGTCTGTGTCTCTCCTGATTCTCCTCCATGTTCAATAAGTTCCAAAATGATTCAGTTTCAACATCTGATATTTATTTTTATTCCATTGGGAATAAAATAAGAAGCTAATTTTTAGAGTTTTTCTAAGTTATTAAAGTGAGGCGAAATGAGCAAACAGACAAGGAAGTGAATTTGTAGCTCTGGAGAGGAGAGACGCACCACCAGCTGTGTGATCGGTATGTCTCTGACGTCCTTCTTGTGCTGGAGATAAGCCAGAACCATTTGTTCTTAGCAAGATAACTGGAACCTTGCTTAACCTGGTGATGCATTCAGGTCATGATCAGACATAAGGATTAACACTAAGTCTTAACTGTATGTTTGCAGCAATAATAAAGTTATTGTCATGTATAATATTGTGAAAACTCTATCACTAATTCTGATACTTTTAAACCATCGCAGTCTGTTTTGTTTACATTTATTTACTTGTTATTGTTGATTTGACTTGATGTACCTGCTTTATGGGTTTATGTTGAAGTTTACAGAATTTGGATCTTGCTACTTTCTTCACTGTCACAGCGATGCTTTGACTCCCAACATGTAAATATAAACATAGACGGAGGATAAATAAAACAGTGAACTTTAATTACCTGCAGATTAAAGTCTCTGTGTTCTTCTTCCTGTCTTCAGTACCGTGTCGAGTCCATGATGCTCCGTGTGGCCAAACCTCTGAACTACATCCCCGTGACCCCCAGCGTGCAGCAGCGTGCTCAGCAGAGGGCGCCGCAGTGCATCCCTTTGGTGATGGAACCCGAGTCTCGGTTCTACAGCAACTCGGTGGTTGTTCTAGACTTCCAGTCGCTCTATCCTTCAATCGTCATCGCATACAACTACTGCTTCTCCACGTGCCTCGGCCACGTGGACAGCCTGGGAACGTAAGAGCACGACGAGAGACACACACCCCCACACACACTCACCTATAGCGTGCACTGAACCTGCTTAGGTTGCACGTATGTTGTGAAAACCTTTCCCTGTTATTTTTAATGGAGCAGCTCTGCATGTTGTTCACAGCTCGAGGCGCCACGAGCCACAACTTAGGAGTTATTTCAGGTTTTCAGCAGGATTAATGTTGTTGCATAGCAACAGTGGGAACCCAAAAACACTCCTTTCCATCATGCATATGTCTGCAGATGAACGGTAACATCTGGCAGTCAGAACGTTGCGTTCGAGTTCATTAAATGACAAACAGAAAAATTCATTTGCTCTGATGAAGAATTTCTGAGATGTTTTCTGAGATGATTCTCAAACGCACCGTGTCTGTTTCAGTCCTGATGAGTTTAAGTTCGGCTGCACCTCCCTGCGGGTTCCTCCTGACCTCCTCCACCAACTCCGTCATGACATCACGGTGTCTCCCGGCGGCATCGCCTTCGTCAAGGTCAGCCAGCGAGACGTGTAAGAGACTTTCATTTTGAATGTGATTGTGGATGTAAATGTTTCTCTGCGTGGCGTTTCCGTGCAGGCGTCGGTACGTAAAGGCGTCCTGCCCAGCATGCTGGAGGAGATACTCGGCACCAGGATCATGGTGAAGCAGTCCATGAAGAGCTACAAGCAGGACAAAGCGCTGATGAAGCTGCTGGACGCGCGGCAGCTCGGACTCAAGCTCATCGCCAACGTCACCTTCGGCTACACCTCAGCCAACTACTCTGGACGCATGCCCAGCGTGGAGGTGAGCTCACTTCCTGTTAGCTTTAATCCAGTGCTGATTGTGTTTGAACATTTGGTGGTTCTTTGCGGAAGCGGGGGGGGTAAGCATAGTTAGAGGATAAGATTCAAATGAATCTCTATAAAACACTGAAGGTTTGATTCTCCTCTCGGCAGGTGGGAGACAGCATCGTCCACAAAGCCAGAGAGACCCTGGAACGAGCCATCAAGCTGGTCAATGACACTAAGAAATGGGGGGCGCGTGTTGTATATGGCGACACAGACAGGTACACTGGATCTGCTCGTCGATCCAGCTGTTTGTTAAGAGCAGCTGCAGATCAGACGACTGTCTGACTACAGCTTCACATAACGGTTTTATCTTAAAGATCTGAGCTTGAAAACCAGATTTCAGGTTCCAGAGGGTCCCTGAGTGGTCCGAGGTCATGTTCCTCTCTCTGTGTGGCTGCGGAGACGCTGCTGTTGGTCAGATTGTGAAAAGATTTTGGTCTCTGTGTGTTTTGTTTGGCAGCATGTTTGTTCTGCTGAAGGGAGCCACCAAAGAACAGGCCTTCAGGATCGGCAACGAGATCGCAGAGGCCGTGACTGCAACAAACCCCAAACCGGTCAAGCTCAAGTTTGAGAAGGTGAAGCTTCATGCACCGCCGGAGCCCCTCTGAAACGACCCCGATGTGTTTGTAACAGGTGTGTTTGGTTCCCAGGTGTATCTGCCCTGCGTGCTGCAGACAAAGAAGCGCTACGTTGGCTACATGTACGAGAGCCTCGATCAGAAGGAGCCGGTGTTCGATGCCAAAGGAATAGAGACTGTGCGACGGGATGGATGCCCCGCCGTTTCCAAGGTAACAGCCAAGCTGTCCTCCCAGTGTCACCGTGCTGTGTACCAATCAGAGCTCTGTTAATCTGGTTCCTGCCCAGGTGACCTCACACACACACACACACACGTTACTCCTCTCAGCTGTAGCTGTTCATTCTCTCTCTCAGATTCTGGAACGTTCCATCAAGCTGCTGTTTGAAACGCGGGACATCAGTCAGGTGAAGCAGTTTGTGCAGCGTCAGTGTGTGAAGGTTCTGGACAGCCGGGCCAGCATGCAGGACCTGACCTTTGCCAAAGAGTACCGTGGCAGCGGCTCATATCGGCCCGGAGCCTGCGTCCCTGCACTCGAACTCACCAGGTGTGTTTGTGTGTCGTCACATGCAGAGATTTACTGTCCAACATCCAAAAGAGAACCTGTAATGTGGATCAGGACTCGGTCCAGTTACAGAACTCAGTGTGAATCCAATTACTCTCTCCCCACAGCGCTCATTGTCTGCCTGCTCTGACCTGATGTATAGTACCTGAGTCTGTTGCTAGGCAACCAGGCTCTTAATGGGTGGGGGAAAAAAATCAGATTGTAGAATCAAGAGGAAACATTTGGTATTCACAGCGAACCGAACAGTTTATCAGTTCCATCAGAACTCTGATGCAGACAGGCGGCTCCCTTCAGGTCTGTTTCATCTGTTTACAGGCGTATGATGGCGTACGACCGGCGGCTGGAGCCACGTGTCGGCGAGCGGGTGCCCTACGTCATTGTGTACGGGATGCCCGGTGTGCCCCTCATCCAGCTGGTTCGTCGGCCCATGGAGGTGCTGCAGGACCCCACCCTGCGCCTCAACGCCACCTACTACATCACCAAGCAGATCCTGCCGCCGCTGGCTCGCATGTTCCAGCTGATCGGAGTGGATGTGTTCAGCTGGTACCAGGAGCTTCCCAGAGTCAGTAAAGACACAAGTTAAAGGACATTTATCACCTCTGCTTGTATAATAATTCATTCACTATAACCTACTTGGTACATTCTGATTCAAACACAACAGGAAGTGATTTTATACTGAGTTTTTAATAATTCAGCTGCAGGTTTCAGTCCTGTGAAGAAAACAAGATGTTTGTTTTTCAGTCAGCATCTCGGTGCTCACAGAACAAAGGATGAAAAGATCCGATCCAACGAGACTCGTGGAGCTGCTGCGCTGAAGTAGGCGGCTGACAGATGGAGCGCTGCTGCCCTCTGCTGGCAGAACCACTCATCAAAATCACAACCAGTTAGTTTAATCCAGCGGTGACGCGAGACTCAGAACGAGATCATCAACAGGATGAGAAACAAACTTTAAACTGGTTTCATGTAAAGACCTACAGTTTATAGACGGCAGACAGGAGCGAGTCACATGTTAATCACATCCTGCTGATCAGTGCAACATGAGCAACAACTCAACGCTAAAACCGAGGCTCAGTGATCAGTAGAGATTCAATCAACATATTTTATTCCAGATAATCAGCTGTGAAGCTGTTTAGTTTTTAAACATTCTCACATTTTCATTTCACTTCGGACCACAACCCTTTTAAAATGTGAAACCTCAGATTTAGGAGCGTTGGGGTCTGCTTGTTACCAGAGGGCTTCTTCATGTCGCCCTGGCAACAAAGCTGGAGAAAATTCTGATTGGATGATAAACTGTCTTTCAGTGAAAGCCATCCACTTGTGCATCACAATACAACTGGATTAAACCGGTCATCTATAATCAGACGCAGGCTCTCAGGGCCCTGCTGGTTCACCACCAAGTTCAGGTTTTAATAAATGTTCAGTAAAACTTTTAATATTATTTAAGTAGAATTTAAAAAATCTGTCTCTTTAGCTCTGATTAAGCAGCTTCTGCTTTGCTGCCATGCAGGAGGTTAATGTGCTGATCGTCTTGTTTCCCTGTCCAGATCCAGAAGTCCTCCTGCTCCTCTGCAGTGGGCGTGGAGGAACCCTCAGGGAGGAAGGGAACCATCTCCCAGTATTTCACCACCCTTCACTGCCCCGTGTGTGACGAGCTGACGCAGCTGGGGGTGTGTTCGAGGTGCCGCACTGAGCCTCAGCGTGTGGCCGTGACCCTCCATCAGGACATCAGGCTGTGGGAGAGTCAACAAGAGCAGCTGCTGAAGGTGAGTTCTAACACGCTCCTTCTGCAGACCTGAATCAGGTGATGATGTCATCACTGATCCGTGTGTCTGTTCAGATCTGCAGGAACTGTAGTGGCTGTGCTGAGCGGCAGGTTCCCTGCATCTCCCTGGACTGTCCTGTTCTCTACAAACTGTCCCGGGTCAACAGACAGCTGTCCAAGGCCCCCTACCTCCGACAGCTGCTGGAGCAGTTCTGATTGGCTCCTGTTCGCCGGAGCCGCATGCTGATTTGGTGCTAACAGCTGCAGCCTTCATCTGTCTGTTGACTCACTCATGTTGGTTCTGATGGTGCTCGGACTGAATCCTGCTGGTTTCGGTCTCTGACTCTGTCTCTTTGGTTCTCTTGTGTGGACACAGTGTGTTTGTTTACTCCTGAAGCTGCTACACAGACTGAAATGGACACGTGGAACCCGGTGCAGCTCCATCCACGAGGATTTAAACATCGCTGCAGTTTTATGTCTCTGGTTTTAAACACGAGACGACTCACATTCAGGAACCACTAACTTGACTTTTATTTAGTAGATTCACTGCAGTCTTTGGTAAACGTTTTTTACAGATCCATCGACAGTCACTTTGCACAAACGTTCATAAACTACAGCTCCATCTTGTCGTATGTGTCCTGTTCAAAGGATGCTAGTTTAACTTTGATTGTATTGATGCTCATGTAAGCAGATCTCACACCTTTACTTTGAAAAACTGAGTCAGTTTTTTAAACTCTGGGACTGTTGCAATATTATATTTGAATAATTTATGCCATGCAGAGTTTATTTGTGCACATTATGGCTTTACGTACATGTCCATGTTTACTGTGCGAACAGGTTTTCAAACTACAGGTTCTGGTCTTCAGCTCCACATCAGTTGTACAAACGGGACTCGTGTGTTTTTTAAATGTAAAGAAAATGAAGATGTTTTGACTGTTTTTAATTGACGTTACTGTTTGTGAAGGTTTGAGATTGATTATAATAAAAACTCATTTCAGCTGATGACTCGGGTCACATGACGTGTTAAAGCACATGACAAATACCTCACATCATTCATGGAGACACAATGAAGAGGATGATTCCACCCTGTTCATGTCCTTAAGCAAGGCACTAAAGTCCAATCAACCCTGGGATTTGTGCTGTCAGCTCAGTGGGGGGGGGGACAACACAAACAGAATCTCTGCAACGTTTCCTCTGAACATCAACAAGTCTTGTAAACTTCAACATGGACTCTGGACGAACACGTCCGTCCAGGCACAGCGCTCAGTCTTTTTTTTGTCTCTTCAGAGAGGACAGCAGTAGTTTGTGTTGCGGCGAGTCTTTCACCAGAAGAACTGTGTCTGAGGAAGATGCTGCTGCTTCATCCTCGGGTAGCTGACTGATGGAGGCAGACGAGTCTGTCAGAACACTCACGTCAGGCGGAGACGTTTCCTTACGGGGTGAACTGATAAGGCTTGATGCTTCATCCATTTCAATAACTTCAAAATCAGCATCATTCCACTGATCGGCCTCATTTGACTCCTCCTCTTCCTCGGCTCCAGAGTCCAGCAGCGCCTGCCGGTACTCGCTGTCGTCTGCGTCCACCCGGCCCGTGGCGTGAGCTCTCCTGCTCTGGCTGCTGGGTGCCGACGCCAGCTTGCACATGACAGGGAAGAGGATGGAGGTGAAGGTAGCTGTGATGAGCGACAGGTACATCAGCAGAGGTTGATCAGGGAACTTCCCCAGCAGGAAGCCCACAAGCACCGGGAGCACCATCTCCCCCAGAGCTGCTCCCACCACGAAGGCTGCTGCCGTGTAGCCTGTCACCGTGGTGTACTGCTCCAGCCAGGAGATACCGCTGGGGAAGGTGGTGGCCATAGAGGCCCCATAGAGGCCAGTGCAGATCCACAGAGCTGCGTTCTTATTGCTGAAGAGGCAGAGAAGAAGAGCCGAGAGGGTGGAGCTCACTAAGCAGAGCAGGATCATCGTGCCTGGTCGCATACACGCCGCAAAGAAGATGGCAAACCCTCGAGTGGCAGCAAACGAACCCCAGAACAGTGAGTTCAACCCGGCTGCCTCAGCCTCAGACATCCTGGCGTAATCTTTAGCAAAAGTAAATATGAAGGAGCCGTATGCCACCTCTGCACCAACATAGGCAAAGAAGAAGAAGAAGAGCAGGGTCACGAGAGCCGTGTGGTGTCTGGCCATCAGCGGCCTCCCTGACGCCGTACGTGGTTTTTCTCTTGGTACGCGGTTGCGGGAGAACAGGATGAAGAAGAAGAAGGAAATGAAGAAGAGAAAAGAACCAATCACGATGTAGGCCCACATGGACTTGATCATGGTGAAGGCTGCTGAGTTGGGAAACACGGAGCTGGTGGCGTTGCTCGACACAGAGCTGGTTGACGTGGAGTTGTCATCTGAGCCGAACAGCAGCTTGGCGATGATTGGAGACGCAAAGGCTCCCGCCGCGAAGCTGAAGTGAAGCGCCTGCATGTGCGGGCCAGCGTGCTCCCCCCAGGTGTTCAGGATCAGCACGTTACCACCTGATGGAGACAAACACATCGATTACAAAACAACAAGAAGCTTCTAGAAAAGAATCTAATCAGGAACTGAGCTGATACTCATGTTGTTAGCGTGTGGAATAAATCCTCAGCAGTGACTTTACAAGAAACATACTAAAACAAACTAAATCTTTCAAGAAAAGTTAATCTTCAACAAATAAGCTTATTTAGATGTAATTTAATACATACAGTAGCCACATGCACGTAAACTACCAGACTGGGAAGGAGCTGCATGTCTAGAAGGTTACTGGAGGTCAGATATGTTTGAATCAGGAAGCTGCTGACAGAGTGTGAAGGTCAACAGACACATGACTCGTAGACACATTAACCTGAAAGTGTTTTATTGTTCTGCAGACATGAGACCAGCGGTGAGTCTGCGCTGCTGGTTCATGATCCATCTGAGCCTGGAGTTACAGTCACATGACTGACCCACTTCATCGTTGTGTTTCATTTGGGTTTATCTACGTTTCACTGATAATTAAATCAGAATGTCAGACTTTAAATGCACTATTACCAAAAGTATTCGCTCACTCAATCAAATGATCAGAATCAGGTGTCCTAATCACTTGGCTTGGCTACAGGTGTATAAAGTCAAGCACTCAGGCATGCAGACTGTGAAGCAAGACATTTGTGAAAGAATGGGCCGCTCTCAGGAGCTCAGTGAATTCCAGCGTGGAACTGTCACAGGATGCCACCTGTGCAACAAATCCAGTCGTGAAATTTCCTCGCTCCTAAATATTCCACAGTCAACTGTCTGCTCTATTATAACAAAATGGAAGCGTTTGGGAACAACAGCAACTCAGCCACGAAGTGGTAGGCCACAAAGTGACGGAGAGGGTTCAGCGGACGCTGAAGCGCAGAGTGCAAAGAGGTCGCCGACTTTCTGCACAGTCAATTGCTACAGAGCTACAAACTTCATGTGACCTTCAGATTAGCCCAAGTACAGTACGCAGAGAGCTTCATGGAATGGGTTTCCATGGCCGAGCAGCTGCAGCCAAGCCACACATCACCAAGTGCAATGCAAAGCGTTGGATGCAATGGTGTAAAGCACGCCGCCACTGGCCTCTAGAGCAGTGGAGACGCGTTCTCTGGAGTGATGAATCACACTTTTCCATTTGGCAATCTGATGGACGAGTCTGGGTTTGGAGGTTGCCAGGAGAACGGTACATTTCAGACTGCATTGTGCCGACTGAAATTTGGTGGAGGAGGAATTATGGTGTGGGGTTGTTTTTCAGGAGCTGGGCTTGGCCCCTTAGTTCCAGTGAAAGGAACTTTGAATGCTTCAGGATACCAAAGCATTTCGGACAATTCCATGCTCCCAACCTTGTGGGAACAGTTTGGAGCGGGCCCCTTCCTCTTCCAACATGACTGTGCACCAGTGCACAAAGCAAGGTCCATAAAGACATGGATGACAGAGTCTGGTGTTGATGAACTTGACTGGCCTGCACAGAGTCCTGACCTGAACCCGATAGAACACCTTTGGGATGAATTGGAGCGGAGACTGAGAGCCAGGCCTTCTCGACCAACATCAGTGTGTGACCTCACCAATGCACTTTTGGAAGAATGGTCAAAAATTCCTATAAACACTCTCCTCAACCTTGTGGACAGCCTTCCCAGAAGAGTTGAAGCTGTAATAGCTGCAAAAGGTGGACCGACATCATATTAAACTCTATGGGTTAGGAATGGGATGGCACTTCAGTTCATAGTATGAGTAAAGGCAGGTGAGCGAATACTTTTGGTAATATAGTGTATGTCCACACACTTTGAAGACCAGGCTTAGACCACAGTGGACCACAGTGGACCACAGAAGAGACTGAAGGAGACATGTGGACTACGGGGCGGCTGTGGCTCAGTGGTTAGAGCGGTCGTCCTCCAACTTGAAGGTTGGTGGATCGATCCCGGCTTCCACCGCCACATGTCGAAGTGTCCTTGGGCAAGACACTGAACCCCATGTTGAGTGTTAGCCCCTACCCGGTTTACATATCGGGTTGCGTGAATGGGTAAATGTTAAACTTGTAGTGTGAAAGCACTTTGAGTGGTCTGAATGACTAGAAAAGCGCTATACAAATACAGGACATTTACCATTTACTACAGAAAGGAGGAGACAATAGTGGAACTGTAACAAGAAGCCGCCTTTAACCGACCGCCACCGCACACAGAGCGAACATTTAACCAAGAAGGACTGTATGTAAACTGCTCAGAACATGTGAGAACCCAGACGGAGAGAACGATCAGATGATCCAGACTGTTTAATAAAAGACTGTTTTCTTTAACTTAAAATTATGTCTGTAGATCATCTGAAAAACGTTTCACAGGAGGATCGTCTAGTTTCTAAACACTAAATGAACCAGAATTTAACAAATATTCAAACAGAAATCCAAAATGTTTGTTGTATTTGGGAGCTGAACTGTCCTGCTTGGATCTGGATGTTTCTCCATCATGAAACTCGAGTCTGATGTTCAGACAGGAATGACAGATGTTCAAATCCAGCTGATGGAAGTGAAGGTGCTTCACAGTGTGAATGCAGTTTTCATCCAAACTTTAGTTTTTAAATAGTTTTTGCTGTTATACTGAAGATGAACTGGGATTTTTCCTGATAGTAAAATGTCTCATAAAATGGTAAAAGTTGCACGAATTACTCATACAGGCCTCGTATCTTTGTTTTACACATTTACAGAGGAAAACATCAAACCCTGCAGAGGCGACAGCTGCATCATCAGCTACAGTCCAGTCATCCAAACAACAGCAACAATAATGATACGCTATGTCACTGAGTGTCTCACCTGTGTCCAGGACTCCCATGGAGATCCCAATGCTGGACATGAAGCCAGTCAGCAGCACAGCCTGCTTGCAGAAGGGGATGGCGTACATTCCAAAGGATGTGAGCAGCACAGAAACCCCTAGAAGAAAAGACGATCAGAGAGAAACACGTCAGACACCCGCCTTGACCTCAAGCAGGATCATGTGAGAGAGGAGTGTCACCTAGCAGGAGGTGAGGGTTCATGCAGTCAAACAGAATCCCTCCGATGAGGGATCCACCGATGTAGCCCGCAGACCGGCCGACAAAGATGTAGGAAATGTTGCTGATGTTCTTGTTGACATTCTCAGCCAGATCCTTAAATGTTGGGCCAAGAACTGAGATACTCATCCCCTGAAGAGAGAGGAACATTATTCCAGGATAAAAACTCTGCCACTGAATCGTTACATGAATAATCTGCTTAAACACTCAAGAAAACCAGGAACTCCTTGTATACCAAACTAACTCCACCTTGATAAACCGACAGGTGACATAACTCTAACTGGATGAACAAGTACTAAAACAAATGATAAAATCGTCAGTGTTAGTGTGTGAAGCGTAACATGATATTTACTTTAAACAGTTTGAGTTTTGTCGGCATGTGCAGAGAGCTGAGGGGATTAAGGAGACACTGTCCAGCCTGAGGGAACAAAACCGTCCCTTAGCCTGAGTTGGTCTGAGAAACGCAAGGGTGCGACGGGTCTGATGATACGGTTTACTGTGGATCTCCCATCCACCCGTCTTGAAAACCTTCGGCAGGCTCTTCCTGTCTGCAGCAGTGCCGCTAGAACATCACACAGGACTCAGAGATGAAGCAGGAAAAGTTTGTCAGCTGACCTTCAGAAGAAAAATGTTTGCATTGAGGCGTTAGACTCAGACTCTAGCTGAGGTCTTTGGTTACATGACCTCCCAGGACTGGAGCTAGTGGCCCACAGCACCTCCTCACTCAGCCCAGCTGGTGCGTCTTCGTCCTTCTGAGGCCAGTGCCTGTTTCTTTTTTCAGCTTTGTACTCAGAATCAAGTCTTTACAGACAACTGTCATTGCTGTTTGATATCAACCTGTCATCTGTGAGTCTGAACAGCTGTGAGAGTCTTTGTAGTCATGTGTGAATGAGGAGAAGAGGACCGGACTGAGCACACAGCCCTGAGGAACACCTGAGCAAACAGTGATGTAGGTGAGGGAGCCTACAATCAACTTCAATAAAATCTAGACCTGAGAGTTCCCTGCTGTTTGGTCATCATCTGTGAATCTGTTGGACCAGACTGGTGTCAGTCCAGGTCTGAGGAGATACTGGTTCTGATAGTGTCTCAATCCATCTAATGATTATTGGAATGAGAGTGAGAAGCTGCTAATCATCTGAACTCGCCTTCATTTTAACACCGTTTAACACCGTTTAACACCTGACTACTCTGTGGTGGGAACCAGTGAAATATTTTGAAGTCCACTTGACAGAACCAGCAGATCCACTTACTATGGAGGACAAGAATTCAGGTTTTTATCTAATCTTATAATAAGAAGATGAAATCTAAACTTAATTCTAACAAACTTCTTATGATGATTTTTATTATTTCACTGTCAGTAAGGATGAAGGTAAGTTTGAGAAAAACTAAAGTGACAAAGACTTCTGCATATTCACTTTTTTCCGTGTGTGCGTGCGTGTGCGTGTTGGGGGGTGGGGGGTAAAAACAACAATAGATATCTGGAGGTGCACGTGCTGGTGTATTTCAGTTATCTGATGTGGCCTGAAGAGCCTGTTAAACAACTATAAAACTAACTCAGTTCGTGATCTTTAACGTCCTTTTTCCGTGTGAGACAGTGAAACACAAGATAAGGTTTAAAAACAAGCAAATAAATGACAAACAGCTGGTGAAAATAATAATCACTAATTGAATCACTGATTCAGAAGAATTATTTAACGGGCGATAATTAATTGAAACATTAAAGTTAGCTGCCGCTGTCAGGAGGCCCGGTAACATTCTGAAAATCACCGCGTTTAAATGAAAGTGCGACTAGTTTGTAAAATGTACCAAACCCAGGAAGGATCCACAGAGCACGAGCGTGATCCCCCAGCGGCCGCACGCGCCGTTTCCGCCGCCTCCACCTGCCGCCGTCACCCGCTCGCTGCATCCCGGTTTCGTGGTGATCTTGCCCGCCTTCAGAGCACTCTTCAGCCCCCGGCCGGCGTCCTTCCTCTGGTCAAACAGCGTTTCTTCCTCTTGGTCGTCATCGTCCTCCATGCTAGCAAATCGGACCTGCTTCTTTTTGACAGCCGTGTCTCGCGCGGTGGTCATACCTGGCGAGCAGGTGAAGACGTTACGCTGCGTGAATACTGTTTTACCTGAAAGCGAAACCTTTTGTTTCCGGTCACTGTTGATGAGAGAAACTCATGTTTACATTATTCAAATAAACAGTCGTTTTAAACAGAGAATAACAGCCGAGTATCACTGAGTTTCTACAGCCAATGGCTGCTGGACGTGTTCAAAGATCGTCTATTTACAACTTGGTTTACTCCTATTGATAAAATTACTCTTTAATTTTTTTTTTTAAAGTTATATTTCACACAGAACAAATATATCTAGAACATTGTAATGCCTTTGGTTTATAAAAAATAAACAGTAAAGTAAAACAAAATCAGAAAGATTTAAACAATTATATCTATAAATAATGTAAGTAAATATAAACCAAAGTCACTGGTTGACATACAATGTATCAAAAACATTGTTATGATTGTTTTGTTTTTTATTTTCAAGTTCTTCAGTTGTGGTGTGGGCTGCACTGTGGAGCAGTGGGTACCATGGTTACCTTGCAGCAAGAAGGCTGTGGGAACCAGGACCTTTCTGCACTGAGTTTGCATGTTCTCACTGTACATGTGTGGGTTGTCTCTAGCTTCCTCACACAGACCAAAAACATGCTTGAGGTTGATTGGCAACTCTAAATTGTCCGGAGGTGTGAGTGTGTGGTTGCCTGTATGTATGTGGCCTGTCCAGGTGTTACCCCGCCTCTCACCCAGTGACAGCTGGAGATAGACACCAGCTCCCTGTGACCCTGAATAAGTGGGTACAGATACTGATTGACTACACTGGAAAAATGAATTACAAATTGTTTCTATGTGTTACAGACAAAAAGAACAAGAATAATCAATATCCAATTGAAATCTTTCTGAAGTTGTGCAGGGTTGTGTAGGACATGTAACCACCTCTTTGGGTCAAACAAAATTACCTCATTAAGTCAAATTTTATTCAAATTAAATTTTCATTTAAAGACAAGTAAAATTTCCCAGCAAGCAAAGTGACCTTCTGCAGCAGAGTTCCAATCAGAACATGTTTTATAGTGTAATTACCTTCAACAATCAGCACGTGGCTGGTCAGAGAATCACTGACCTGAATGTCACTTATTATAACTTTTAAAAGTTGCCAGATATTTCTCGGCAAAGCATCAAACTCGTGAGTCAGCAAATTCCCATTCATGTCAAACAGTTGTTTGATGAACACAATGCTATTTTCCTTCCAATTTTAAAAAATAAAGACTCTTTTTCAAAGAATATTCCCATTATTCCATGGATAATAAGATGTTAGAGAGAAGTTGTGCTCGTATATAAACTTGCTAATGAAAGTTGCACAACCTAACGGGTAACTTTTCTATTCAATAATTTCATTAAAGTAAGAATTTAGCCCATCCATCAAATTAAAACCATAACTGGGAAAGGTATTCCCGATTACCGTGACGAAACAAGACGATATGTGTTTATAGGATCTTGAATTTGAAAAGGAGTAATACCTCTTTTTCTTTTTTCATCTCAGATTCAGCTGAAACACATCGACAAACAGGAAGTGATGGAAGACCTGCAGGGAAAGAAACAGCGACCTCTAGTGTTTGGATAAATTAAGTGTCGTGACCCCCAGATGGGAGGTTTGTGTACTTCAGCAAGGATTCATGTTCCCCGTTCTTTTCCATCTAAGTCAGTAATTTAAAGGTTACGTGTGATAATGTGTCACGTTCTAGCTGAAGATGTTTCAGTGTGAGATGGCACAGAGATAAAGATGCAATGAATGATGTTGAGCATGTTTGTAATATTGTATAAGTCTCGTTGAAGCTGCCCTTCCTTGGGAAGCAGTGAAACAAACCTGTTGAGCAGAAGATTCATTTGATTACTGTTTGTACTAATATTCATTGTAATGGAAGATCATGTATGTCACTTCTGGTCCCTCAGAAATCTCCAGTGTAAAACCTCTTGATCTTGTTCTCATTTATGGCGTAGAGATTGAACAGCTGATAGTGTTTCCTCACAACCCTTGTCTGATCATTTTTTAATAGCCTTTGATTATACAATGATGGACCTCACCGCTCCAGATAGAAACTTTAATTACCGTAGATGTTTATCAGAAAATGCTGTAACTAAATTAAAAGAATCTATTCCATTAGTTTTATCGTAATTCCAAAAGAACAATATAACAGAGAGCAGCTGCAAAGATTTTGCAGACTGGCGAATTGATGATCTTACTGATAATTTTACAGCTTCAATGCGCACGTCATTGGATCAAGTTGCTCCTCTGAAAATGAAGGTAATCAGCCAGAGGAGGCGTTCTCCTTGGTTTAATTTAGAGCTGCGTATGCTAAAAAGAACTTCAAGAAAGTTAGAAAGGAAATGGCGTTCCACTAAGCTAGAAGAAGTTTATTTATCTTGGAGAGATAGTCTGCTCATATACAAAAGAGCCCTTCGTAGGGTTAGAACTGAGTATTACTCGTCCCTCATAGAGGAGAACAAGAACAATCCCAGGTTTCTGTTTAGTACTGTAGCCAGATTAATAAAAAAAACCAACTTCTGTTGAACCATGTATCCCTGTAACCCTCAGTAGTGATGCCTTCATGGAATTCTTTACTAATAAAATAGATTCAATCAGAGAAAAAATCTATAATGTCCTTCCCACTGTTGTCTCTGGTTCGTTGTCCAGTGAAGCAGCTTTAGAATCTGAATCATGTTTAGACAGTTTCTGTCCAGCTGATCTTAATGAGTTAACACAAATTATAGCTTCTTCTAAACCATCTACATGTATGTTGGATCCTGTTCCAACCAGACTTTTTAAAGATGTCTTCCTATTGATTAACACATGGATATTGGACATGATCAATTTGTCTTTAATGAATGGATATGTGCCTAAGGCCTTTAAGGTTGCTGTTATTAGACCTTTATTTAAGAAACCTGATCTTGATCCAGGATCTCCAGGTAATTATCGACCTATATCCAATTTACCCTTCATCTCAAAATTTCTAGAAAAGATAGTTGCAAACCAGTTATGTGATCATCTACACAGTAATAATCTTTTTGAAGAGTTCCAGTCAGGATTTAGAGCTCATCCTAGCACTGAAACAGCACTGGTGAAAGTTTCTAATGATATTCTCATGTCCTCAGACAGTGGACTTGTGTCTGTACTTGTCCTGTTAGATCTCAGTGCTGCGTTTGATACTATAGATCATAAGATCCTATTGAAGAGGCTTAAATATGATATTGGGATTCAGGGAACTGCATTAAACTGGTTTGAATCATATTTGATTGATTTTTATTTGAACTTAAAACAGAGTTAAAAGCAAGATAATACAAAAGGAAAAAACAAGTTCAAAAGGAGTGGGTGGAAGCCTAGGCTTATTTAGTCCCACCCCTATAGAATAATATAATATATAATATCTCTCTTGAAGAAATAAATTTTACTAGTCTTATGTACCAGATCAATATACCAACAATATTAGTAATAATAACAAATCATAATTATAATCATTAATATAATTAATCATCATCACCAAGTCCAGTGCACATTCAATATTGATAACAGCAAAAAAGAAAACCAAAACATATTAACCATGATTATTGGCAGATCTTTTTGTATTCCTGAAGTATCATATTTTTATGTATTGATTTAAATATATGGATGTTAGGACTTTGCCTGTGTTTCTCCTCCAGTCCATTCCAAAGCTTAACCCCACAGATAGACAGACAAAAACTTTTTCTTGTGGATTTCACCAATTGCAGCTTAAATTTTGTTTTACCTCGTAACTTATATGTTTCATCTCTGGTACAGAAAAGGTTTTGAATATTATAAGGGAGTAAATTCTTACTAGCTTTAAACATAACCAATCCTGTATGATAATGAACCAGATCCTGTAATTTCAGTAACTTAGAATGTAGAAACAAAACATTGGTATGATCTAAATAACCAGCTCTATGTATAATACGGACTGCTCTTTTTTGTAATCTTAATATAGGGTGTAGTGTGTTTTTATAACCATTACCCCAAATTTCTATGCAATATGTTAAATAGGGTAAGACCATTGAACAATAAAGAATATGAAGGGATTCATAATCTAGGATGTACTTAATTTTATTTATAATTGAGATATTTTTTGCTATTTTATTTTGTATATGTCTGATGTGGGACTTCCAACTAATTTTATTATCTATTACTCCTAGGAATTTTATCTCTTGCACCTGTTCAATATTTTTATCATCTATACGTATATTTATATCATCTCCATTTTTATGATTACCAAAAGTTATTACCTTAGTTTTTTCTATGTTTAGTGATAGTTTATTATGATCCATCCATTTTTTTATTTGGTTTAACTCATTGTTTATAATAAAGACTAGTTGCTTATAATCCTTTCCAGTATATATTATAGTTGTGTCATCAGCAAACAAAATTAACTTTAGTAATTTAGAGACTTTAAAAATATCATTAATATACATGTTAAATAGTTTGGGACCCAACACTGACCCCTGGGGGACCCCACAGGCAATCTCCAAACATCTGGATGAGTAATCTCCCATCTTTACAAACTGTTCTCTTTTAGACAAGTAGTTGATAATCCAGTCCAGTGCCACTCCCCTAATACCATACAGTTGTAATTTACTGTAAAGTATTGTATGATTTATTGTGTCAAATGCTTTCTTGAAGTCTATGAATATACCGATTTCATGTTTGCCCTGATCCAGTGCATTAACTATTTCTTCGGTTTCTTCCATTATTGGGAAAGATGTAGAACACTTTGCTCTAAATCCATACTGACTCTGGTTCAGTATTTCATGTTTATTTAAGAAGTCATCAAGTCTTTTATTAAAAAGCTTTTCTAATATTTTAGAAAATTGAGGGAGGAGTGACACTGGCCGGTAATTTGTGTACAGATGTTTGTTCCCTTGCTTGAATATTGGTATCACCTTTGCAGTTTTCATTTTCTGTGGGAATGAGCCGGTTTGAATAGATAAATTACATATACTGTATATGTCAATGGTTTTAAAATACTATCTATGACTTTCTTTACCGATACCATATCAATACCATCACAGTCAACAGACATCTTATTTTTACAATTCATGACAACAGTTTTCACCTCCATTTCATCCACCGCTGAGAGGAACATCGAATTAGGGTTACTCCCAATCAATGTTCCACTCACAGCGTCTTTTCCATCATTTTGAATTTTTTCTGCCAAATCTGGTCCAACATTTACAAAAAAATTATTAATTCCGTTTACTATTTCATTCATATCATAATTGTCACCATACTTATCAATAAAATACTCTGGATATGTCATTTTCTTTGTCCCATTACTTTTTGAAGTATTTAATATTTCCCACATGCCTTTTACATCATTCTTAGTTTTATTTTATCATTTTCCTATAATATGCTTTTTTGCTAGTTCTTATTACAGTAGTTAATTTGTTTTTATATGATTTATATCTCTTTTCCGACTCTTCAGTTCTTAATTTTATGAAATTCTTGTAAAGAAGATTTTTCTTTTTGCAAGCATTTCTAAGCCCTTTTGTAAGCCATGGGCAATTCTCATATCCAGAACTTTTATTGACAAGTGACAGGGGGCAATTTTTATCATATAACGATTTGAATATATATATAAATTTGTTGTATGCATTATCTACTTCTTTTTCTCTATAAACAATATCCCAATCTTGTGTCATTAAGTCATTCTTTAATTTTGTGATAGCATCCTCAGATCGTACTCTCTTGTAAGTAGATGATTTACATGGTTTTCTTTTGTTCTTACTAATTTCACCATCAGAATTATTGTTGATTAACGCAAACACAGGTAAGTGATCACTAATATCATTAATCAGTATTCCACAAACTTCATTAAATCCCATAACATTTGAAAAAATGTTGTCAATCAAGGTTGCACAATGTGTTGTTACTCTTGTAGGTCTTGTAATTTTGGGAAACAGGGTTAAGCTAATCATGGTATTGAGAAATTCTTCTGTTGGTTTATGCAGTTTTAACTTCATTAGGTCTGCATTAAAATCTCCACAAATAAAGATATCTTTTTGACCAGATGCATACATTTTCTCCATACAAATACGAAACTTTTCCAAATCTGAACTAGGTGTTCTGTACATACAACTTACAATTGTATTTCTCCTGTTTTCCATTATAATTTCAATTGTTACACACTCCATCAAGTCATCTACAGCTGTGGTCATGCTAGTTACAAGTCTACTTTTCAATTTACTATCAACATACAGACTAGACAGCTACCCCACCTCCATTTTTACCATTTCTATTCTGAGTATACATCTCATAGCCGTTTAAATCAAAGTTACCTTCTTTTTCATCTTTAATCCATGTTTCTGATATGGCTATAATATTTAACTGAAATATTTCAGTTTGTTCATGTAAATAATGAATCTTCTTCATGTACCAGAGTCAGTCATGGAGTTCCTCAGGGTTCAGTGCTTGGACCAATCCTCTTTACTATGTACTATGTTACCGCTTGGTAAAATTATGAGACAATAAAATTCCATTTTTATGCTGATGACACTCAGCTATATCTATCAATGACACCTGATGAGACCAACCAGCTGCAAAGATTACAAGCTTGTCTTAATGATGTAAAATCTTAGATGACACCTAATTTTAACGTTTAAATTTCGACAAGACTTGAACTTGTGTTTTATTAATGAAAATGAATGAAATAGAATCGTTGCATGTTACCAGTTTTACTTTGGATTTAGTTTTTAAACCTAAATGAGTAGAGTAGACCTGGTTATAGTAAAGATATAGTATTTAGGTTTAGTTTATTATTTGTCAGTTGGCCACGCCCACATACATTATGCATCCCCCTTAGTACTGTATCACCCTAATTATTACGTATAAATAAAACAACAGGACAAAACCACAGAAGGGTAAAATCACACTAACAGATGATGTAATCTCCACTGATACACGTCTGTAACATCCTTCCCTTGTTGCTTCTCTGAGTAGTGACTTAGAAACTGCTGCTTTAATAAAATACTAATAAAACATTTTCTGCAGATTGCAGGTCCATTCTTTAATCAGTCTCACTGTGGGTTAACATGTAACTAAAGGGAGGAAATATTCCCACTAGAGTCATCAAATTGTTATTGCTTTTGATTGTTACTGCTGCCATTAACTGTTTCTCTGTTTATCATGACGACTGGCCCAAATCCATCTGTGTTTGTCTCTTTCCTGTCAGCTCAGACCCCAGTCGGCTAAGGCAGAAGGCCGCCCATCCTGAGCCGGGTTCTGCTAGAGGTTTCTTCCTGTTAAAAGGGAGTCGTTCCTTTTCCACTGTCGCCAATCGTGCTGCTCAGGATGGAGGATTGTGCTGAAATAACAATTCAGACCAATCGGCTGGTTCCTTAGATAGAAAATGTTTTAGTATTAATTGGTTGATGTTTCTGTGAAGTGCCTTGAAATGACTTTGTCATGAACTGGCGCTTTATAAATAAATAAACTTGAACTTGAACTACATCACAACAGTCTCACACCTAGTTTTACGTATACGCATAATACGTATGTTTTAAGAATTTACTCAAAATGATAGATACTAAAATAAAGAGATAAATTTATTGTACATGTGTGAATTATCAAGGCAGTAGTCTACATTACAGGCTATGGTAGGCTCCATGAAGGTTTGGGTCAGTGCTGCATATCAGTGTGTTAACATGATGCCAAAGAAGGAATCCTTCGTCCATATGGCAAAGGTCAAAGGTCATTTACACACTATTATGAGTCCATCATTCTACAGGGACAAAACATGAACATAAATGGAACCAAAACTCTTGAAATATTTCAGATAATATATGAATTTGGTATTTTAAGAACATATAATTCATTAAATTCACATTCAATAAGATCAGTAAACAGAACTAAGTTTACATATATATGTCATCTCTTTGATTCAAAATGCTCCTAATTTTAGCAACATTATACGGGCGGCTGTGGCTCAGTGGTTAGAGCGGTCGTCCTCCAATTTGAAGGTTGGTGGATCGATCCCGCCACATGTCGAAGTGTCCTTGGGCAAGACACTGAACCCCATGTTGCCCCCCGATCTGCGTATCGGGTTGTGTGAGTGTTAGCCCCTACCCTCTCCCCCCGGTTTACATATCGGGTTGTGTGAATGGGTGAATGTAAAACTTGTAGTGTGAAAGCGCTTTGAGTGGTCTGAATGACTAGAAAAGCGCTATACAAATACAGGACATTTACCATTTACCATAACATTATGCAGGTGGAAGGAGGCCGTCCTGGTAACATGCTTTATATGAGATCTAAAGGACATGTCCTGGTCAAAGATAACACCCAGGTTCTTTACCTTCTTGTTGGAGGCCAAATTAATGCCATCCAACGTTGATGACTGACTACACAACTTGTTCCTAAGATTATCAGGCCCAAAAGTCACAACCTCTGTCTTGTCTGAATTTAAAAGCAAAAAATTAAGCGTCATCCAATGTTTTACATCATTAAGACACACTTGTAATCTCTGCAGCTGGTTGGTCTCATCAGGCTTCATTGATAGATATAACTGAGTATCATCAGCATAAAAATGGAATTTTATACCATGTTGTCTAATAATTTTACCAAGCGGTAACATATACATAGTAAAGAGGATTGGTCCAAGCACTGAACCCTGAGGAACTCCATGACTGACTCTGGTATATGAAGAAGATTCATTATTTACATGAACAAACTGGAATCTTTCAGTTAAATATGATTCAAACCAGTTTAATGCAGTTCCCTGAATCCCAATATCATATTCAAGCCTCTTTAATAGGATCTTATGATCTATAGTATCAAACGCAGCACTGAGATCTAACAGGACAAGTACAGATACAAGTCCACTGTCTGAGGCCATGAGAATATCATTAGAAACTTTCACCAGTGCTGTTTCAGTGCTATGATGAGCGCTAAATCCTGACTGGAACTCTTCAAAAAGATTATTACTGTGTAGATGATCACATAACTGGTTTGCAACTATCTTTTGTAGAATTTTTGAGATGAAGGGTAAATTGGATATAGGTCGATAATTACCTGGAGATCCTTCAATAAACTTCAGATATTTTAAGTCCTTCAGTAACTCCAATATGGAACCAGAGATAATAAAAACAAACTACAGCAAGTGTTTAAATGTTGCAAAGCATGATAGTGTTTATTTATATGGTTGTAGATGCAAGTGTGTGTTTTTATCTCCTCGTGAAGTGTAAAGCAGCTCAGCTGAACTCTGCAGCCACACAGACATACGGTAAATAAGGAAAAATCTCAGACAATTTGGATTGAATTTTTTTACTGTTCTGAAAATACTGAAATCTGATTGTGTTTACGCATTTCATATATAACTGACACACTTTCCAAGAATGAGAAATAAACAGAACGCTAAAATCAGAGAAGAGCACTGTGAGTTACACTATGAGTATTTAGTCACATTTAAAATATTTATCTTGTCACTGAATTTCAGATTAAAATACACCAAACTAAATGAAGATGAAAAAGACTAAAACCAAATGTTTTTCTATACACAGATATTCTGTATGAAGCCAGCTGTGAGATTCACTGCCAAAATATTAAGAGCAAGTAAACAATAAGACGCTGTTAACAGGTCAGAAAGATTCCAAAATGGCAAAAACACCTAGTTGTTTCATAAACGCTATAAAGACAGAAAACACTCTCAGTATTTCATCTAGACCAGGATCCTGCAACCTGCTGTTTTCCCATCACTCATAAAAAAATACATTTGTTATCAGCCATAAAGTCACACTGACTTTTAGAATTAAGATGAAATAATGTATACAATAAGTTGTTCACTTACAGTTAAAGTGGAACTTTATACTTTTATGTTTCTAAAAACAAACATAAATCAGATTGTTGTTGCTGCTGCTGGAGATAAACACCAGCCTCCTGCAGGAACAAGCTGTTATAAAACTGGATAGATGTAGTTTGATCATTTATTACTGAAATGTTCACAAAAAGAAAAGTTTTATTTTGGTGAAGTGTCTTTTATCACTTTGTTTCTGTTATATGAGGAATCTGTTTAATACAACAAGCTCTTATTCTGAAAACTGAACATGTTGAAAACATTTACAACAGATCTATAAAAGCGGTTTTGAACGTAATTAGTCTCCAGTCTGATGTAACATGTTTGTTTGTTTTGGATCAGGAGAGTCAGACTCAAAGTTCAACTGATCGCTGCATTTTACAAACATTTCAGTGAAACTCAAGTCTGTTTGTTCAGTTCTGGTTTTGGAATCAGTTCATACAGGCAGAACAACCTGTTTGTGATATTAGTGTCATTCTGCAGCAGAAAGTCCAAATAAATGATCCATTTCCTGTAGTTACTCAGGTTCACGTTGATTTTGGTCAAAGTTACAAGGAGCCACTTCTGAGGGGCTGAAGGGCCACATGTGGCCCCAGAACCGCAGGTTGCAGAACTCTGACCTAAAGTCAATACTGAATCAAATAAATCACATCCTCATAAGAAATTCTCTCGTGTGCAGAAACAGATATTTGGAAATGAATTAAGGCTGTTAGGGAGAGTAAATGTAAACACTGATAAGTTTCACACTTTTTAAATAAAAGGCATCTCTGGTTTTGTGCAGCAGTAAAACATACAAATAGATTTAGCAAGACTTGGTGGTTTTATGTGCTCTCTCTCTCTCTCTCTCTCTCTCTCTCTCTCTCTCAGACTCAAGCTCAGATGCAGGTGGGACTGACCTGAAGGTGCAGGTGAGCATGAAGACACTAACAGATGATTTAATTTCATTACATTAAATGAGGTTAAGGCTTCTGGTGAATGCGCTTTAATTATTAATTATTATTATTATTATTAATTAAACAAACAAACAACCCGCCAGCTGCTAAAGGTCCCGGAACTGGACAGCTGATGATCAGAGACTTGATCCTTTGTGACGTGTCCTTCTGTGGTGTCTATCTGCCGCTGTCACTGGGTGAGGGGGTGGGGTTACACCTGGACAGGTGGACAGTCTATCAGTGTGCTAATATGCTCTTCATGGATAAAAACTAATGTTTCATTGTATCCTGTTTATCTGTGGTGGTGTAACACTGTTAAAGACAATCACAAACATCTTTTAAATAGTTTTTCTTCAGAGGACAGACTGATCTGATCTGAGTTTTAAGACTGTGGAAGCTCTGGATTATGACTTGATTCTGGACAGGTGTAACAACTGGATCAACAGGACATTGCATAAGGGTCCAATTCAAAATGTGAGGCTCTTTAAAGATGTAGACACTGAGATAATGTTTTAGTCTAATTACAAGCAGCAGTCACAGTCATTCAATAATTGTGTGTTTAGTTTATAAATAAAAAATCTCCACATCAAAGGAAGCTGCTTCCCTTCAAGTCTCAGTTAGGATTAAGACTGAACTCACAGGTTTGCTCCAAACTAGAGACCCATTTGTTATAATACTATGAAGGAAATCAAAGAAAACAAGGACAGAGTCGAGTTGAGTTCCTTCCTCTGACTGATCTCTTCTTATTAACCCCCGTCTGCATCTAAAGCCCTGCTCACAATGACCCGTATGAACAGCTGCAAACACGCTACAAACAATTTTAGACTGTTTCCTTCTTAACGCAGCCTCGTGAAGATTTAGAGTTCGTGGTCCGTTCGGAAGTTTGTGGCCAGATTGATGGTTTGGTCCAAGATTTTCCATGAATACGCCATGAAAACTCTCTGTGTAGGAACGCTGGTCGAATGCTTTCTAAACAACCTGCACATGATGATCAGGGATTACTTACTTCTAAAGTTGTAACGGATTTTATGTTTTTACAAGACTGCAACAAAAATCTGTAGTTTCCAGAAAATTACACTTAATTCTAACTTTTGATGCCTGGAACAACACGATGCATCAGCTCAGCAAAGATGTTACCATCACAATCCAGCTCATGGAAGTGAACCAGCTCAAATAGAGGTGCCACCTCTGTATTTTATTTTCACATCCATTAGCATCATCTTCTTCTCACCAAGTTCTCCTCCTACAGGTACAGCTGGTAGATCTTCATCCTGCAGCAGCAGCTGTAGAAGGTGCAGCTGGAGTCGCTCTGCATTACTACTTTTCTACATATTTCCAAGCAGATGTGATGATCAACGCAGAATTTTGGAGATACTGGTCCTTCACCAGGTATATTCCTGACAAAATGTGCCGACAGCTGGAGGATCTTCATAACAATGACATGAAACTGCAGAGAGTTGCTCCTGGGGGTCCGTTCTCAAACCTAGTGACAATAATTTTCACATCAGCAGACTGGAGGACGGTTACTCATGCTGCAGCCGTACTTCATGCAGGTCTTTGTAACCAAGGCTTCAAACTACATGGTAGTGTTAAGAAATGCCTGTAAAAATAAGAGTAGGGTTGTAGAGGATGTGATGTGTGTGAGTTTGGACAGAAACACTGACTTTAAACCTAATTAGCAGCTTTGAAATGAGAATAGCTTGCCTTAGTTCACTGGTGATAACAATAAAAATTTGCAGGTGTTCCTATTTTATAAGTTTACCTGCTGTTATTGTGGTATTTATAGGTCAAATTCATGAAACTATACTAAGACTTCTGACCTTGATATGTTTCATTGGTTTGGATCTCAGTCATACTGAAGGCAGTCATTCAAATGTTGGCTAAAAACACAGAAACAGCATTTTAATATAGCAGTGCCTCCGTCTGACACGATGCTTGTCTCTTTCAGTCTGTTTGGGAGGCGGGACTTAGATAACAGAATCTCTAACTTTGTTCTTCATGTCTTCCTGAGATTTCTCGTGCTCTGTCATCTTCTGCTCCGACTCTTCCTTGTTACTCATGGCTTCCTTTTCCTTCCTCCTTCGTCTGGCTTCCACCCAGGGTATCAGACACAACACGATGCCTCCAATGATTGGAGGAATACCTGCCAGGTAAAAGGCCATGTCATAGTTTCCCAGCTGGTCCCTCAGGTAACCTGCAACAACATACAAGGTGTTACGAGTCATTAAAAGACAATAATAGACAAGAAGGAATAATATACATTAATAATTGGGCTTTTATGACTCTTAAATCTCATGAATCCCTTTCAGCCTGTAATTAATGTTTGTTCAGAAGCTTTAAGAACATGGAGACGGATTTCCAGCACATAAAGGTGTTTCCAGGAAATCAGAATACGGTGAGAATCAACACAGCATTCATTAGTCCATGTGTAAACAAGTTCTCCAAGCAAGTAAAGTCTAATTTCCAAAGAAATGGACAAAAAGGCAACAGAACTAAACATTTGTGATCTGGTGTCTACATCTCCAGCGGTCACTAGGCGACAGGCGGGACAACCTGGACAGGTAGGACCACACATAGACAAACAACCACTCACACCTAGGGACAATTTAGAGTCACCAATTAACCTCTTGCATGTTTTTGGACTGTGGGAGAAAACCCACACATGCACAGGGAGAAAATGTAAACTCCATGCAGAAAGGTCTCAGACCGGATTCTAACCCAGGACCTTCTGGCTGCTAGGCAGCAGCTCTAACAACTGCGCCACTGTTTCACTAAAAACAATCATAAGCTTGTGTCTAATTTTATCTCCCACCCTGTAAGTGGAAAACAGACACTAGATGGAGCAGAAGACCAGAGAATGTTTATGAGGAAAAGCTTGCTGCTGACTTTACAACTGATCTGTAACTGCAGCAGGATGAAGCAGGTGAAACATCCAAAAAGAAATTATAATAAAGTGTTTAGACAGATAAGATATTGGTTGTTGAATTCTGAACATCTGATTATTGTTTCTGGGTGTTTTGTGTTTTACCTGCTATCGGTGGACCCACGACCATTGGCACGGACATCAAGCCGAGCAGAAAGCCGATGGCCTGGGACACGTCTTTGGCTCCAACCAGCTCAAAGGCGATGGGGGCCATGATGCTGATGAAGCAGCCATCAAAGAGTCCCATCAGCAGGCACACGGCGATCAGACCTCCAAAGATTTGGCACACAGGGATCATCATGGACATGAAGCCGATGATAAAGAATGAAGACACCTAAAACCAGGGTTGCTCTTTTATTTTTGTAAGATTTGGATTTCAGGAGATTTTCAGTTCAAATTAAACGTAAACGACCAATTAATATGACCACCCATCAAACTGAAAGCAATGGACCAACTTTTAACTCCATCAGCTTTCACTGGACTAGACTGGATCTCAGCACTTTTTAATGCCACATGTCATGTTAAGTGTTGTGTGACAGTCACATGATCATGTCAATCCTGTGTCAGAGTTTTTAGGCTTCCTTGTTGGACTGTTGAGACCTAGGACTCACCTGCAGGAAGACTTTATTGACTCCCTTGACAAAATCTGCCACGCTGCCAAAGATGAACCGACCCAAACACGAGGTGATACCAATGCACATCAGCAGAACCTCTTTATTGCTCTCTGGTCCAAAACGCTCCTCCACATGTTTCATCTGAGGACAGAAAACCACAGCAGGTTTATTTCCCCTTTTTTTCTGGATTACAGAAACAAAGTCTTATAAATATCAAAGTGTAAACACAGCTGATCACTGGTAGTTTAAGCAGCTTTGTGAGTGAGTGTTTATCTTTACTACAGTAGATGTAGTTGAATAAAGATCATACAGCAGGGTGAGTATAAAGAATCTCGACGTGTTGGGACTCAGGAGGAGGTTTTATTCAGACATGTATGTGAAAGTGACCAAAATATAAAAAGACTAGAAAAGCATTCAGAAAGCGCAGACTTCTGCCAAGTGGACATACTGTAGAAAGTATTATGTCTGTATCCTTAAAGAAAATTCCTGGATCCAGACGGTGATGCTGATCACCCCCAAAATCTAATCAATTATTCCTTGAGTAATTTCTAACCTTTCATGAAAATTTCATCAAAATCCATCCATTAGTTTTTGAGTTATCCTGCTAACAGACAGACAGACAGACAGACAGACAGACAGACAGACAGACAGACAGACAGACAGACAGACAGACAGACAGACAGACAGACAGACAGACAGACAGACACAGATGAAAACATTACCTCCTTGGCACAGGTAATGAATCTAAAATGAGCCAAAACCTGTAAACTTGTAACTTTTTATCAATTTGAAGGTTACATCATACATCATGTTGCTCTAAATACTGATATGAGTCTACCTTCACGAAACTGTGGCAAAATAAACAGCGGGGAGGGGAACAGTTAGAAATCTGTATTCTGACACGTTTAATAGATGTAAAAATGTTCTCCTTGAAATAGATGATTGAAATCATATAACTCTGGTTCCTGCTGTGTATTTATAAACATCTGGTGGGAACAGAAATGATGTGAACTGGTTCAAAAGGGCTGACAGAGAGTCGAGGACCAGTTTATACAAACATGGAGGAGTGAAATATTAGTATGTCTGTCTCTCATCTTCACACTGCAAAGAAGAATGTAACTTTAAAAATCATCTCAAGCAGAAAAAAAAACAGGGACAAAGTGTTCATGATCTGAGATTTGAGATTAGCCAGTGACAAAGTGTTAAACATCAGAGGTACACTCTCAGAAATAGAGGTACGAGACAAGTACATTTTTGTACCTATAGGTAAATTGTTCCCTCAAAAGTACAATATTGGTCTTTAAAAGGTCAGAAATGTCCCTCTGAGGGTTAAAATTGTTAAAAAACAAGAATTTGTACCCTTCTTGTCGCTGGGGGTGTACCCTGTAGTCCAGGTCCATTTTTGTACCTTATGAAGTTTTTCCACTAAAACAGTAAAATTATGCCACGTGTTGAAGTTTTAAACCAACATTCTGAAACATAATATTGAAAATGATGGATGAAACTTAATAAAATGGAGATTAACCAGCCTTGGCCAGGGTTGCAGGTGCAGTTGAAATGGTACAAATTTGTACTTTATATCAATTTTAACCCTCAGAGGGACATTTTTGACCTTTTAAAGACCAATATTGTACTTTTGCGGGAACAATTTACCTATAGGTACAAAAATGTACTTGTCTCGTACCTCTATTTCTGAGAGTGTAGATACAAAGGTCTGGAGAGAGAGGACAGTGTGATGGTGGTTGGGTGAGAGGTAAACTCACTTGCTTTTAGAGTTTGGAAACAGATGTGGTGAGATAGTCAACATTTTATTCTGGCATTAAACCCTCCATGTTCAAAATAAATATCAGTTCTGTTAAAGTGGAATACTTTGTAAGTTTTTTTAAAAGAAGCTGTGTAGACGGTGAGTGTTTTCCTGTCACACCATCTGTTTGATCTTACAGTCTTAAAAATAGAGTTTAGTAAATGAGAAAAGCATCACCTGCAGCATTTCTGCTTCAGTTTTCTGTGATGCGGTGGAAAATCTGAGTTGCAGTTGTTCGTCTGTTCTTCTCATACATCAGAACAACCCAACACTGCTGAGTTTCTCTGTGAGTTTACTGACGTGTGACAGCGTTCAGTCAGTATCAAGTTAATGGAAAACAGCTGACGTCTGAAAGGATTTTTGGTGGAATCATCATTAAAAGCAGAAACCTAATGATGTCATATCAGAAGGTTCTTGCATAAGGCGATTGGGTGAGAACAGGTAAAGGTTAATGTAACATGACAATGTGCTGCTGAGGGGATTGCTCAGCACTCTGCACACTACAGATGCAGACTGCAAAGTTTTTGCACCTTTAAGCTGAATACTACTTCTTCCTTTGCTCTCTTTCTCTTTTTAAACAGATTTGATGGTGTTTTTAACTACTGAAGACTCACTACACACACTCCATATGTTCATCTTGGTGATTATTTGTTGCAGTCTGCGAGACTCTGAGAGCCGTGCAGAAAGGGGTCTGGTGTTTGGAGCAGCGGCAGTTATTTCTACCTCCAGGCAGATTGCATGCATCCTGTTCAAAGGCAGTCTGTCTGCCGCCCTCACAAGCATCCCAATCACCCCCCAGCCAGCTGAAGGTCTCACATCCATCTGCACCGACCTCTGGATGACTTAATAACTCTGTGATCTACAACAACCACATGCTCTGTGTTCTGAAGCATCCTGCTTAAAGGGGATAGAAGAGGCAGTGCTGCAGGGGTAACAGTTAGATGCTGCTAGATGAGTGTGTTCATGCATCAGCAGAGTAACTCATGATATACATACCATTCAGGGGCTGACACCCCCCTCAATCACGCACACACACAGAGGGAAGGAACTAAAAAGCCAGATGTGTCGTTATTCCAGCAGTAGGTCTTTTTAACAGGTTCTGAGCTCTTATTTTGGCCCCTGATTTATTTTGAAAAATGCCTTGCTTTAGAGGTGGGTGCAGGTTTTATTCCCCTTGTTCCTCCCTGATGGTTCATATTGCCAAAGACTGGAGGACGAGCAAATGAGAACCGTGTGTATAGACACATCAGAGTATATACTGTGTATATACACATGGAGAGTGTTGCAGATTGTTACAGGATGTTTACTGTTGATGTCATGCGAGTCTTTCATCATGTTTTCACAAACATGACTTCATGTGGCATTACTAACAACTTGGCAGCAAAATGTAAAATACAACATAAAAAATCTGAACATTTAACTGTTTCCACGTCAACTAAAACTCGCTGCATCTAGTTTGTCCAAAGTTGTCTGAAAGTTTTACATGTTCTTACACTCAGATTTTCAGATAAAGTTTGTTTAAAGGTGATAAATACGATAAATACATTTAAATTTTTACTTAAATTCTTGATAAATAATGACTAAGTGTGAGATGTTTCATCACTGAACATACACATTTTCAAAGGAAGTTATAAATACACTTTAAATCTACAAGTCTCAGATTTATCATGTGATAATCTTTGTTTTTTTAACCCCCCTGAGTGCCATCAGCTGGTGTCTTTCAGAGTCGGATCATTTATAAAAGAAGGAACTGATTTTCTGTAAAACCAGCTGCTGTTTTAATAAAACATTCTTTTTACACTTGGTTGTTTCTGATGAAGTCATACACATGGTATTGAAGACAAACAGAACAACATCAGTCTGAGGCTGAAGACAAGAAATTCATTCTGACTCATGAACGCAGGTGGAACTATGAAAGGTATCTATAAGAACCCATCTGTTCCGTGTGCTGCTAGCTGTAGTTTGGTCTCACCGACTTGGCAAAGGGAGGAATTTTAATACCTGTCAAACTAATGAAAATAAACCTTTTCATTAACCAGATCATTAACATGTTTGTTAGTTTTACATGTGCTTTCAAATTCCTGTAGCATTCCTCCCCTGAACATAGACTAACACACCTTTGTATTCAGAGCAGACACATCTGAAGCCTCGTGTCTTCTATCAGATCAGAGACTCTGAACTGTGAGCGTCCCCGTCTGGACTTTACTCGTGAACGTAGTGATGAATCTGCACTGATTTCAAAGGCTGTGATTAGCAGCTTCCTGAAAACAACAAACACATGAACACACACTACGTACAGAACATGTCTGATTCCTTCCTGAGAGCCAACCAAAGTGCTGAACAGTGTTTCCTCCCTCCTCTTCACGTGCATGGTCACAAGGCTGGAGTCTGACTGGAGGAACTGGGGGTCAGAGTGGGGGCTTCATGGCCAGGGATGCTGCTGAGGCTATGGCCCCAACCCTGTGGTGCCCCAGTCCGAGTAGCAAACTCAGAACAAGTGTTGTGAAAACACAGCTGATCTCCTTCAAATAAGAGTCACCCAATCCAAATAAACACTCATCTCCTCCTGAGCCTGTCCAGCACATCCAGACTCGTCCTCTCAAAACACCTCTTGACAGCAGCTCACAAAACTGGTTCAAGAACCGTAGAGAAAGTTTTCCTACATTCACCAAACAACTGAAGTCATTCTATAGGACGAGGGCTGAACAAACTTCAGACTGAAGGGTTTCAGGTGTCTGCAGGTAAATTTATCTGTAAGGGTGGAAATGTTGACAGCTTAAACCACAAGATCATCTCATGGTTCCTGTTTGTACTTTTATCAAGAACAATTTTTCCTAATGTGCTAGAACCACCTGAACTACACACAACACATTCAAATGTATAACAAAAGCTTTGGAAATCTGCTGGAGCCCCTGTGAAGTTGTTAAAAGTCTCCGTAATGTAGCAGAATTTTCTCTTTATACACCAACATTACTCGCTTTGCCAGATGGGATCCAATTACCATGATGTTGACCCAGTATTTATCCCAACAAACCAGAGGAACATCCCGTTCAAACCATGAACTCTTCTATTTACAGTTCTCATCACATGTGATGAAGATAGATAAGAGGAAAACACTCACTTACCAGATGAACGTAGGGTACAAAGTATCCATACAGGGCTGCAGGAATGCCAAAGGCCCAGATGCGATATCCCACTGACTTCCAGATGTTCCTGTTGAATATACGACTCATGCGCAGTTGTCCTGTTTGAGCAGGTTTGATGGGCATCAGGGGTTTGTAAGTGAAGCCGGCCAGCACCAGAACAAACATGAGGATGCAAAGGCACCGCAATGTGTTCTGCAGGCCCAGATGTTCGAGCAGGCGCGACAGGACGAATGGCAGGGTGATGGTGAAGATGCTGCTGCCAGCTGTCACGATGCCATTCACCAAACCCAGACGCTTCTTAAAGTAGTGGCCCAGGATGACCAGACTGGGCTGGTAGGCAAAAGAGCAGCCGCATGCGAACACGATGCCATATGTGAAATACATGGCACCAAGTGACCTGAACAAAAAGAAGAAAAACAAATGACACCTCAGCCCATTGGCTAGAAACTCACATGAACATCTTTCAGACTAAAATAAAACATCAGTAAATCTCGCCTTGAACGACCAAGCTCCAGCTTACAGTATATTAAAGATCTTATTGTTCCATATGCTCCTAACAGAGCACTTCGCTCTCAGACTGCAGGTCTGCTTGTAGTTCCTAGAATTTCTAAAAGTAGAATGGGAGGAAGAGCTTTTAGTTATCAGGCTCCTCTCCTGTGGAACCAGCTTCCACTTTTTACCCGTGAGGCAGACACCTTGTGTAGTTTTAAGAATAGACTTAAAACTTTCCTTTTTATACAATCCTATAATCAGGGTTAGCTTGGGTTCTCCTGAGCTTTCCCTTTAGTTATGCTGCTATAGGTTTAGACTGCCGGAGGACATACTGACCACATTTCTTCACTCTGCTGTCTTTCTTTACTCTGGCTGCCTCTGAGGAGGGTGTATCTCACATAAACAAACAATGAAATATTCCCACTAGAGCCATCAAATTGTTATTGCTTTTGATTGTTACTGCTGCCATTAACTGTTTCTCTGTTTATCTTTCTATAGACATGGCGACTGGCCAAAATACATCTGTGTTTGTCTGTGTGTCTTTCCTGTCAGCTCAGACCCCAGTCGGCTAAGGCAGAAGGCCGCCCATCCTGAGCCGGGTTCTGCTAGAGGTTTCTTCCTGTTAAAAGGGAGTCGTTCCTTTCCACTGTCGCCAATTGTGCTTGCTCAGAATGGGGGATTGTGCTGAAATAACAATTCAGCCCAATCGGCTGGTTCCTTAGATAGAAAATGTTTTATTATTAACTGGTTGATTTTTCTGTAAAGTGCCTTGAAATGACTTTGTCATGAACTGGCACTTTATAAATAAATAACCTTGAAACTTGAACTTAAATCACACAAAAAGCTGTCTGATCTATGGAAGTTCTGCAGCATAAGATGAACTGCTGACAGGAAGTAAAGTAAGATGATGTTTTCTGAGCTCAGTAACATACTGCATTTATAAAATACTTGTTCCTGACACTAGCTACGTTTACATGGGCACATTTAATCGGAATAAACGCCCAATCGGATAAAAAAGACGTCATGTAAACATGTCAACCCGAATGTTTTGATCCAATGCAGCCTGATCCGAAAGAAATTTACTTCCGATCGAGAGGGGTGGTTTTGTCCGATCTCCATTCGGATAGACGTGCATGTATACACCCATTCGGAAAGAAAGGGTGAAAAGAGCCCTTTGCGCATGCGTACAACTTCAGCGTGACGTCTTTCCACTTTCGCAGACTCAAGTAGGAAACATAGCGGGAAGTAAACAGAAGTGGTCTGCTGGTGCAGTCATCCTGTCATCCTGCTCTCCTCTCCTGTGGTGGAGGAGCAGTAGCAATATGTATTCAGCCTCTAACTTGATTAATGCGACCAGTAAAAACCCAAACATAAAGGTAATCACCCACAGAGGGTTCATATTGGGGATAACGTGAGTCAGATCGAGCACACGATGGGGCAGGAAAGACGTGCAGAAAGGACGGAGTTTGTTTACTTTTTTTTCTTCCCCCGGAAAGACAACTCGCTGTGCGCATGCTCAACTCATTTAAAGCAGAACTAAGTAAGTTTTTTCACCTCAATAAATGTTTTCTAGAGTCCCTGTGGGGGTAAACAAGGACTTGGCGGGGTGATTCGTGGGTCCCTCTCCTCCCTCCGGGGTCTGTGTCCTGAAAGCAGCACTTGCAACTTTCAGTGAATCGGACCCGACTAATCTCGCGAGAACAGACCTGCTTTACGGCACTCACACTCACGTACATAAATACAAGCATGAAGCCCTTGCCGTTGTTAGCAACGCCACCCTTAGGAGCGCAAAGATGACAATAATACTCACCTGTCGAGACATTTTCTTGGTTTTGTTTTTCTTTCTTCTTGCAAAAGCGTTCTCTGCGCGTTGTTGTTGGGGGGGC
>SSNP01000166.1:530369-560369 GCA_006937955.1 Pachypanchax playfairii
CCCCCCTCCACCCCGCCGCCGCCCCCCCAACAACAACGCGCAGAGAACGCTTTTGCAAGAAGAAAGAAAAACAAAACCAAGAAAATGTCTCGACAGGTGAGTATTATTGTCATCTTTGCGCTCCTAAGGGTGGCGTTGCTAACAACGGCAAGGGCTTCATGCTTGTATTTATGTACGTGAGTGTGAGTGCCGTAAAGCAGGTCTGTTCTCGCGAGATTAGTCGGGTCCGATTCACTGAAAGTTGCAAGTGCTGCTTTCAGGACACAGACCCCGGAGGGAGGAGAGGGACCCACGAATCACCCCGCCAAGTCCTTGTTTACCCCCACAGGGACTCTAGAAAACATTTATTGAGGTGAAAAAACTTACTTAGTTCTGCTTTAAATGAGTTGAGCATGCGCACAGCGAGTTGTCTTTCCGGGGGAAGAAAAAAAAGTAAACAAACTCCGTCCTTTCTGCACGTCTTTCCTGCCCCATCGTGTGCTCGATCTGACTCACGTTATCCCCAATATGAACCCTCTGTGGGTGATTACCTTTATGTTTGGGTTTTTACTGGTCGCATTAATCAAGTTAGAGGCTGAATACATATTGCTACTGCTCCTCCACCACAGGAGAGGAGAGCAGGATGACAGGATGACTGCACCAGCAGACCACTTCTGTTTACTTCCTGCTATGTTTTCTGCTTGGGTCTGCGAAAGCGGAAAGACGTCATGCTGAAGTTGTACGCATGCGCATTGGGCTCTTTTCACCCTTTCTTTCCGAATGGGTGTATACATGCACGTCTATCCGAATGAAGATCGGACAAAACCACCCCTCTCGATCGGAAGTAAATTTCATTCTGATCAGGCTGCATCGGATCAAAACATTCTGATTGACGTGTTTACATGACGTCTTTTTTCTCCGATTGGGCGTTTATTCCGATTAAATGTGCCCATGTAAAAGTAGCTACTGATGCCATTGGGTTCAAAATCAATACACATAACAGTACTGTGTTCAGGTGTCCAACACTTTGGGCTACTTCTCCTCAGCTTTCAGTTTCTTCCATTAAAAATGTTTTTTTCTGAGGTGTCTGTTGAATATTTTAGCTCCACAGGTGTTTTTACCTTCATAGTGGGTGTGAAAACAGGTCAACAACTTCTCTTTCAGTTTTAATCTCTCAAACTACGCAGGTGGCGATAAAACCCGAGTTCAAACGGCCGGTACTTGTTTGGAACTGGAATGGTAAATGTCCTGTATTTGTATAGCGCTTTTCTAGTCATTCAGACCACTCAAAGCGCTTTCACACTACAAGGTTTTGCATTCACCCATTCACACAACCTGATATGTAAACCGGGGGGAGAGGGTAGGGGCTAACACTCACACAACCCGATACACAGATTGGGGGGCAACATGGGGTTCAGTGTGCCGGGGATCGATCCACCAACCTTCAAATTGGAGGACGACCGCTCTAACCACTGAGCCACAGCCGAAGAGACTACGTCTGCTGTTGCCATGTGCAGCAGGGCAGGAAACAGCATGCTGCGCTCTCATAGGCTAATTTGAGCCCAGCAAATTTGAATGATGAATATTAATGAGATGCAGCCTGAAGCCTGATGGAACCAGCCAAATTTTGATGCAGATAGGTAGAATGGTCTGTTAATAACGCCGGGCTCACACTGCCAACGGAACGGCTTCGGTCCGGCTTCGGTGCGGTTTTTCCGCAAGCTACCACTCACATCTGCTCCGGAGCTGGGTGCGTAAAACGTCACCCGCGAGAACAGAAGTTCACGTGGGTTATCGTTTTGTCGGGACTTCACACGAGAACACGTCCATTATTTAGCAAATGTGTGAAAATGTGTTGGGCTGCAGGCTTTCGGGACCCTGTGTCACTGGGTGTAATGTAATGTTTACATTTCCTATTAGCGCGTGTGCTGTCTAAAAAGAAGAGTCAAGTTACAATTGTTTGTACACTCGTTTATTTTGAAAAAACACCGGATATTCAAGCCACACTTCCTGTATAGTTCGTCAGATTTCATCAAACTTGACGCGGAGTGACTCCGGCGTCCGGAAAAAATTGAACCTTGCGGATTCTTTCCGTAGTGCCGTACGGCCCCCGTAACCGGACCCGCACCGCACGGAGCTACTGTGAGCCTTCAAAAGGGATTTTAATCTAACGGAATACCTGCGGGGTCCGCACCGGACCGGATCCGGATGCAGTGTGAGCCCGGCGTAAGTGTTTCCTGATGTTTTTTAGATATAAAATGTTTCATATTACAGGTTAATACTTAAGAAATAACCAAAAAGTCCTGAAATTTGTATGAAATGGCCTCTTTAAAAAAAACTTTTTTAGCTTTCTCTGTACTGAACCTATATCTGTATACTACACTAAGGTTTATTTAGGCTTTATGAATAATATATTGAAAAAATAAAACTGGAGGATTTTCAGTGTTCTGACCTTCACAGAATTTATATGTTTGCCCCTGTGGGAACTTATGAAACTCTGTCAACAGTCACTCGATAAGCAGTAATTCAGCTGTTTTATTACTTAATCAGAACACATAACAGTGATAACGTGCGTGTTGCTTTGTAGCCTCTCAAGTAGACGAGCATGAGATTCCAGGAAATTATTAACAGAGAAATATTAGTTTAACCCTGTTTGTTTTCATTAGTCCATAAAAACAAGCTCATAATGTTTCCCAGTCAAATTCCCCAAAGGAACTGCTGAACCGAGCTCATTGCTGATTGTTCTAACTGATCGCAGGGCTCAAAGTCAAGACTTAAAAACATATCAATGTAAGCTTTAAGACAAACATGAACAGGATGACTCCATCTTTGGTTCCTTACTTAACAAAGGAGCTGGCCAGCAGGCCGCAGAGGCCAACGGCTGCACCACCAACTGCAGTCACTCTACATCCGAGGATGTCGGTAAAGACGCTGACGATGGGGGAGCAGAAAAAAATCATCCCCATGGAGAGGGAGCCCACCCATGCTGCAAGGAACAGACACAAAGAGGAAATATGAGTTAATAAAATAATACAAAGGTCTGACTGGTGATTAACTTCTGATATGTAAAGCAAAAAACTGATGATAAAACATTGAAACAAAGATACTGCAAAGCTACAACTCTGGCAGGGAAAAAAAGATTCCTTTTTCGAGTGATCAAGGCAAGGTGATGTGCAATTTTTCATATTATAAACTAGTTTTTGTAATTGTAATGGATTTAAGTTTCAAGTTCAAGTTTCAAGTTTATTTATTTATAAAGTGCCAGTTCATAACAAATTCATTTTAAGGCACTTTACAGAAAAATTAAAAATACATATCTACTATACAGAAAAAACAAACACATCAGGCTGAGCATTTAATTCTGCCTCTGGTTTCAGTAACAGATTTCTATTGAGCACCTACAGGAAAAAAAATTATTTCCAAATGAAGGAGAACTAAAAACCTCTCCATCATTTGTTAGTTCAACAACAGGAAACATCTGCAGCACTTGTTTTAGGTCTGGTCAGCAGTCTGGTCTATTGCAAGTAGAAAGCTAAACACCTCAGCATTATACAGTAATACAGCAGATCATTGTGCAAATTTTTGTTGTTTGACACTTATAAAGCAAGTATGAATGTTTTTATGAGCCTTGGGCGAGTCTCAATTTTGAAACTGGAAGTAACAAAACAAAGGAACATAGCTCTTTGTTTATATCTTACATGGACATTGAAAAGCATTTGTGAGCTCGTGTGTCGCAACACTGTTTCCTTAACATAAGAAATCAGATCCAGAGACTGATGAAATCACTCACGTGGAAATAAAAGACCAAACGTAAATGTTCTGACTCAGTGGGATGGATTTTGATCCATGGATTCATCTGTGCAACCACACTCAAATCAAACCCGTTTTCACACAACAGAAGCACAAGTTAAACATCAAATAGAGTTTCTATGAACAACACGACCTGTAATCAAACACTGCACAGGAAAAGGGAGCGACATGCGCAAAGAATGGTGCAGAAATCGGATTTTCTGAATGTCACACTCTCAACACGTGGAGTTCTGAGAAACGTGAATGTTATAAATAAAACAGCTGCGGCGGTCAGATCAACAGAAGCTTTCTATGCGCTCTGAAACAAGCTGCTGTCATAAGGACACATCATGAATCTTAATTTTTTTCACAGCTGTCACCACACAAACATACACATTCACACATCCACAATTCATAATTACACCCCACAAAAAGGAGATAATCAGAGACAGAAATACTCACAGCTCCATCAGACTCTTGCGCACTTCAGGATACAACATCAGTAACTCCATGAGAGATTTCTCAGTGGATTTTTGTCTCTTTTCTTTCTCTTTCTCTCCACTAGGACTTCAGATAATCAGAAGAACTGCCGGGAGATTTGTAGGTCTCCAATGAATTGCAACATACTGCTGGACAATTTTATCTGTAAACATTAAGATGTCTGTTTTAACTTGTGATGATGTTTTTCGCTGTAGCCTGATTCTGTTTAACTGTATGACTGTTATGTTTTGCTGAATGGAATGTCTTTTTGGCTGTATGTTTCATGGTACAGGAACCTGCTGAAAAACAGTTTTTAACTGAGCCAGGCCCAATTGTTGTAATCTTTTCCTGTTTAATAAATCTATTCTATTCTATACTGTAAAGAAGGCAACCTAAAATACAGACGTGGACAAAATCATTGGTAGCCTTCAATCAATGAAAAAAAAACTCAATGGTCACTGAACTAACTTTAATCTGATAAAAGAAATAATAAATAAAAACTCTATGAATGTTAACCAATGAAAGTCAGACATTGCTTTTAACTCATGGAACAGGCCTGGACAAACGTAACGGTACTCATAGAAAAGACTGAAATTAATGGGACTAAAGGGACATGTTAATTCAAGATGTGTCTACTAATTAGCATCACGGGTGTCTACAATCTTGTAATCAGTCAGTGGGAATATATACAGTATAGTGCTCCAGGTAGTCACTGTGTTGTTTGGTGACATGGTGTATACCACACTCAACAGGGACCAGAGGAAGCAAAGAGTTGTCTCAGGAGATTAGAAGGAAAATTGTTTGATTGCAGTGATTGTCTCAAACGGTTATGCGTATAAGTATTAAGTCAGGGTTACCATCACTTTTGTCCAGGCCTGTTCTATGAGTTTATTTTTTAAAATAATTCTGCTGAGGCATGGTTGAATAGCAAAGTCTGACTTTCATTGGTTAACATTCATAGAATCTGTATTTATTATTAATTTTGTCAGATGACCATTGAGTTTTTCTTTCATTAACCAAAGGGAACCAACAATTTTGTCCAAGTCTGTACAGAGAACAGAGTTGTTTTGCTCAACTATAAGCTCAGTCAGATGAAACTTCTGGGAATAAGAAGAGCAGCTGGAGTCTAAATATTTTTGTTGTCTGCTTTCTACGTGAGTAACAAGAGACAACTGTATCGGGTGTCAGAGCTGTTGCTGCTGCGACTGCTGTGTCTTTAGGCTGATTCCTCAGCACACAGCATGATATCAGTATTACACACACTCAGGATTGAAGGCGCGAAGCTCAGCAAGAAAACACTGTAACAGGACCACCAATGAGTCTGCATGCTGTCAGAACAGTCTGACATAAAACACATGTATTCTACATTATTGTGCTGAAACTCTTTAGTCAGGTGACAGGTCAGCAGCTGCAAAGTTCAACTTTAAAACAGATTAAAGTTCACATCTAAAAAGTGAATGAATGTATCAGAAGTTTCCTCCAATCAAAGTATTTACAGACCTTCAATCACTTGGACATTTGAATTTAGAAGTTAATCATTTTTCAAAATATTTATAGTATGTATGTATTTGTGTTCTATTTGTATTTGTATATATATATGTTGCATTAGTGCACTTGATGATATCTAAACTACTGAGGTCCAGTTAGTCCATCCAACTAAAACCTTTGGCAAATTTACTAAATATTTCCTCCAGGCAGTGATAACATATTAAGTTCAATACTGGATGGATGGATGGATGGATGGATGGATGGATGGATGGATGGATGGATGGATGGATGGATGGATGGATGGATGGATGGGTTTATTTCTGATTCAAAGTTGGAACTAAATTTGAAGAAATATTCTCCAGAGTTTGTAAAGATATGCTGCATCTTCACAGACAGATGAGCAACCAGATGAAACTCACTCACTGCAGCTGCAACAAGCCAGAACATGTTGGCAATGTTTGTCTTTAATTTTTAATGGGCTTTTGACAACAGTTAATCAAGTCCAGCTGTGACTGATGGGGTTCTGCACGTCATCTGACCTCATCAGAGATTTTTTTTAATGCATGATTTATTTATATTTTTGACACATTTGTCACAACCACAATGTAATAGAAATAATCAAAGAGTTAAAGAGAAAAAAAAAGAAAAAAGGGTAAAAAGGAAAATAAAGGGGGATGTGTGCTACAGTAACCAATACTGTAAATGAGTCCATAGTTCAACATAGATCTAACAAGAAAAAGATACAAATAAAAGGCATTAAAGGTACAGTATGTAAGAATTTTCCAGTGTAATACTTACAAGAGTTTAATGTCCCACAAACGATGAAAATAAAGTCTCTTTGTAACAGATCTCAGCCGGCTGGATGGTCGCTAGTTTCGGTCACTTTAAAAACGCTGGTCCGCCCAGGAATCAATATTTACACGTCCAGACTTTCTGGTTCCATAGCGACTCACATGTGGGTCTGCAAGGCTGCCAAGTCTTCAACACAAGCAGATGTAATTCCACAACGAGCAGCAGCAAAAAGTAAGGAACTACCTCATCCTTCCAACTAAGCAGCAGAGCTGCAAGTGATGGGGCGTTCAAACACACTTAGGAAAACTCAACGCTGAACAAATAGGCTTTCAGACATTCCCAAAAATTGAACAAATACAAGAGAAATAAAATGAGAATCAACATCAGAACTGGCAACTCAACAGAAAAATCAGGGAGGGTGTGAGTGGCTGAGAGCAGATGTTTTGTTTTTCAACATGAACTACGGGACTCAGATTTGATGACAAAGTCTAATTCTTACTGTACCTTTAAATGAGAGGGTGCCAAATCCAAAACATCAGGGTTAGGGGTCAATATCAAGTGTTAAAGAGGCCCTTCCATTAAAAACTGTTTTTCTGAGGTTTCTGTTTAATATTTTAGCTCCACAGGTGTTCTTACCTTCATAGTGGGTGTGAAAACAGGTCAACAACTTCTCTTTCAGTTTTAATCTCTCAAACTGGTGATAAAACCCGAGTTCTCCAGAGTTCAAACGGCCTGTACTTGTTTCGTCACAACTCCTTTTCTTGTTAGTATTCAGCAGCTCCCGCAGTTGAAATCACGCCTAGCATGCTGCTGCCTAAAAGCTGTAGCATAAGACGTATCAAACAGGAAGAGACAACGTCTCTTCCGGGCAGGAAACAGTATACTTTGCTCTCATAGGCTAGTTTGTTAGCCAATCTGAGTCCAGCAAATTTAAATAATGAAAATGAACAAGCTGCTGCCTAAAGCCTGACAGAAGGAGCCGAAACCAGCCGAATTTTGATGCAGACATTTTGAAAGGTCTGTTAATCAGTGTTTCCTGACGTTTTTTAGATATAAAATGTTTCATATTACTGGTTAATACTTAAAAAATAACCACAAAGTCTTGAAATTTGTATGAAATGGCCTAAAGGGCATCTTTTATCCACCGAGAATGGGTAGGTGGGTGAGGGCCATTCCAGCCCATTAGTATGGTTCTCCTGGTCAACAGCTTGAGGAAAGCTACCAGTTCAACAAAATGGGATGGCAGGGAGTAACCAATGGGAAGAATTCCAAACAGGGCAGGCAGTTCATGTAGAAAAAAAAAGGTCCACTCTCAGCCACTCACCCCCTCCCCTTCCTGATTTTTCTGTTGTGTTGCCAGTTCCAATGTTGACCCTCATTTTGTTTCTCTTGTATTTATTCAATGTTTGGAAATAACTATTTGTCCAGCGTTGAGTTTTCCTAAGTGCATTTGAACACTCCATCACTGTAAACTACACCTGCACAAGGGGTGCAGCTCCACTGCTTAGTTGTTCATATTTACAGGAAGTAGTGGTGTGGTTGTGTAGTGATTTCTTAGGTTTACTGCAAATTAGCTAATGGCTGCTTCCTTTACTCTTTGCTGCTGGTTGTTGTGGAACTGCAACTGCTTGTGTTGAAGACTTGGCAACCTTGCAGGCTCACATGTGATTCGCTATGAAACCAGGAAGTATGGAGGCGGAATAGTTATTGTAAACAATGATTTTGTCCCGGACCAGCCTTTTAAAAGTAGGGATGGACGATAACTATCGACCCCGATAGTTAACAAAAATGGTGCTGCTGTTCTTAGCCAGGGAGTTTTTCAAACCTGCCAACATGTACGCATTTTTCGTAGTAACTCTGCAATTTGACATTCACGTACACTGGTATAACTCGCTGCTCTAAACTACAAGAAGATGCGACTGAGTTCTGTGGCAAATGTGCACATGCGGTTCTCATGTCTGACAACACATGCAGCAGCCTGGTGAAGCAGTTTCAACCAGTCAGTGTAGAATAGCTGAGAACGAGTCTACAGAACCGAACTTAAAGCGTAAAAACCCGCTCCCTCCTCCCTGCGTGCTCCTGTCTCTCTGTCCTGTCTCGCTGCACAAAGGTAAACTGTGTATGTGTGTCTGGTGTGTCTGTCTGTCTGCAGACCTGCCAGCGGTAAATGTAAACATTTATACATAACGTTACTTTAACTGCACGTGGAAATATTTGAGCCAAAGTCTAAGAAAAAAAGATTTGCAAGGTGTTTTTTTCTCAGCAGATCTATCAATCATGCATCATAAACGAGAAAAGAGAAAGAAAAGACAGAGGTGTGTGTGTGTTGACTTGTAACCTATATATGTCATCATGGCAGATGAGGAAGATGAAGACAGGGAGGGACAGGACAGCAGAGGGTCCATGTCCCTCTGAAGTTTTAGAATAAGTATCAAGAACAGTGTCCATGCTTGTGTGATGATTGATTCAAAAACTAGTTAAAAGGGCATCAGGGTGAGTGAAATAAAAATATTTAAACAAAATAGTTACCTCAGTTTGTTAACAGCATTTTTCTATTGTGAAATTGTTTCTGTGTTCAACTGAAAGGCTGTCATGACATGGAGTGAGATATATGAACGTAAAATGTCTATATTTTCTTTTTTTAAAGTTTCGTAATCAAAAATCTAGGTTTTATTGTTTTTTATAACCGATTTCCAGACAGTGAAAGGGGAAATTACTTCATACAAATCAATGGAGTTCGCAAAAGGCTGCAAAAAATAAAGATGCACAATTGGTACAAATATATTGACAAGTTTGGCAGGTCTGGAATCACCACCAGCAACTTAGAAGGTGTCTGGGCTAGTGCATACTGATGAGACATTTGTGAAAGTCAAAATGTTCAATAGAGATGATCCGAGGGCTGAAGAAATTAATGAGAAAATTATTGAATTATTGACGAGCCGAAGACCCGGGATTTCACCAACAAATTCATCATACAGAGCCGCTATTTTGTTATTGGTATCGGTTACGAAAACCAGGACGTTATCGCTATCGGTTGTAAAAATCTGTTATCGTGCATCCCTATTTTAAAGTGGCAAAAACTGGCGACCACCCAGTCAGCTGAGATCGAGATCTGTTACAATGTAACTTTACTTTCAACATCAGTGGGACATTGGACTTTGTGTGAGCATTTCACTGTAAAATTCTTACATATTGCACCTTTAAAATATCTCATCAGATTAAAAGAGCAGCAGAGCCATCCTCATTCATACACACTGATGAGGTCTTCTGGTTATAGAGGAAGTTCCACAACTCGTTTGATAAAAAATCAAATCTTCTAGTTTTAAATTCTTTCCTAGAAATTCCAGAAAGGGAAAGATGGAAACAGGGAAGTTCCGTGAGTCAAACACACATGTAAACAGAATAAACAACATATATTAAGTTTGCTTAATGCCATGCACTAGTTTTCTTTTTGTGATCCAATAGACTGTCAAATCCTTTTTCAGAGTTAGTCCAGACAACACAGACGGCCCTCTAATACCCAGAATTCAATGGAGTTTATTCTATTTGGCCTCATATTTGTGGTGATGGCCAGCTTTAAGCTGTATAATGTAATAAAAGTTAGGAAAGATAAAGGGAATGCCTGAAACACAACAGGAAATTGCCATTGTGGTCTGCTGGCTGTCTCCATTTAAAAGCGTCCACGCTTCAGACAAATTTAAAAATGTAATATTGGGGTTTTCTCTGACCAACTGACGTCTGTCACTGCCCCAAAGGCTCTTCGCTGGATGCAGAGAACTGCCTTAAATAATCTTGTCTGCTTAGTCAACAGCTTTGCTGTAAACTACTGAACCCAGTTACCCCAGAAGAACTGATTCTACAGCAGAGAAACCTGCTCCATATCCTGCTTCCTATGAACTCAAAAGAATGAGTTCAAAAAGCCAAACAGCTGAATCTTTAGAAAAAAACAAAACAAATTATAGGTTTGATGTTGATACAGTATGAAAGTGGATACATGCAACTAGCATATATAAAATCTATCAAACAAATAGTCCATCCCTAAAAAAACACATACCTTAAGCCTAATCTTCAATTTCCAATAATTTATGAAATAAATGTTTTGCAACTAACAGGTATTGAAAAAAGCAAGTAGCAGGATGTTTATATTTTTGTTTCCAAATGTTTTAGATGTGCTGCTATCACTAAGTGTTTGGGTTGTTTTTTTTTTCTTTTTTAATTTTTTTAATTCTTTGAAGACTTAACTAATTTTAATCTTTCTATATACACAGAAAAAAGCACCTTTAAGTATAACTAGTTAAAAAGTAAAGGTTTTAAAAGATTTCTTTACTTCAGGTGGTGAATAAACTCAAAGGCCTCACATTAAATCTGTTGGCTGATGAGTCGTGAATTAACCAGAGTTAATGGAAACAGCTAAAGGACGAACACACTGGGATCATATTCCAGTCAGGTGGCGTTTTCCTGATCAAATAAACAGACTGAAGTGATGGCACATCCTCACAATCTGTCAGCTGTAAAATGCTAATATGAAAACGGACAACAGCCCTCAGCTACAAGCTGTTCCACTGGGATGGACACCAAGTGAGGAGGAAAAAGTTTGAATAGATCAGCAGGTTTTATGGCTGATGAGTCAGATGTTCCAGAATCACCTCATCAACAACCAGCTCGTCCTCCGTGTGGCCGATTACAGACTGCAAACAAATGACAACCCATTATCAGACACCCAAAGACATCTGACAAACAAATCTTAATGACATTAATGATGAACGTCATTAAGAGCTGACTTGTCAAATCGCCCACATAGTGGGAACACAGAGATCCCATCTATCTGTTTTCTACCTGCTTGTTCAAGCTGGCAGGAAGCTGGTGTTAATGTCCAGCTGTCACTGGTCGTGATGATGAACTGGACAGGTCACGGTTCAACAAAGATGATGAACCATCCATCCATCCATCCATCCATCCATCCATCCATCCATCCATCCATCCATCCATCCATCCATCCACTGGCCCAAATCATCTGTGTTTCTCTGTGTTACTTTCCTATCACCCCATTTGGCTGAGGCAGAAGGTTCTGGTTCTGCTGGAGGTTCTTCTTGTTAAAGCAGTACAAAATAACTTTTAAAACTTTAAGCTACAGTTTTGAAACTTGTCTAAGTGGATACTCACCAAAAACACATGTACATATTCACATTAGACATCCCTCTGAGCACCTCCGATGGCTTAAAATAGACTAAATAACTTCAGTAATTCGGGTCTCAGTGGTGTTCTGACTATTTATGCTGCCCTAATGAAAAATGCTGCCATAGTACGAGTTGACAACTTATTTCACAATGAAATGTCACTGGAAGTTTATACAGTATTCTTGTTTATGGCGAATGTGCCCTGTTAATTATTTAATCATATTTTTATGATCCTTCCCTGATATTTTCTATATAAAAGCCCTCTGGGTCCTTGGCGGCCATTGCTGGGTCCTTCTCCTCTGGGTGTGTCCAAACATTTGCCTATCACTCTGACAATGCAAAGAAAGTAAAAATAACATCACATTTAGTTCCTGTCCTGGGAGAATTTATTTGATAGGTAAAATGTATCTATGGAAAATATAGAAGCAAAAATAAACAATAAATCTGTTTATAGAAGTCAAGACTGTGGAACAGTACATGTGCAGAAGGAATCGGTAGTACATCTCAACAGGTAGCATATTTCAACAGAACACCGGTTCCAGCAACGGCCGTCTGAGACGCGGCTGCAGGAAAGTTATTTAGCACTGCTTTAAAAGGAAGTTGTTTCTTTCCACTGCAACCAATCCTGCTGCTCAGGATGAGGGACTGTGTTGAATTGATGGTTCGAAGAGCAGATATTCCAAATAATGTTATAAATATTTGCTGTTTTTTCCATTTGGCCTGAAGCAGGACACTGCTGCTTTGTCCTTCAGCTTTTCTATCAGTCAAATTGTCTTTGGGCCTGAGATTAAACTCTGACACATTTATTAGGGACTGGAAATGCTACATATTGAGTCTGTTTTCAGTTCTGGTGCATTTTTTGATTTATAACAAATAGGTACAACAGAAAAAATATTGAAACAGTCTGAATCCAATCTAAGTACAAAAAAATCCAGATAAAGATTGTTTTTCTTTAGTTTTATTTTGGAACTGACAAGGAAAATGGAAAAAAGACTTTAATCTATTCAAACTACATTCCTAATGTTTAATGTGTCCATTTCTATTGTGGAAGAAAGACCAAATATAAACAATAACTTTTCTGGCATTTAAATTAATAAACAAGTTACTTGGTGTAAAGGTATTCCAATATGTTAGTGGATTAGAGATTCAAAGTTCCCCTCTATGGAGCTAGATTTGGGACGTGAAGTTTGTACTTGTAATTTATTTCTGTACGTGTAACTCATTTCTGTAAGATGCACACATTTAAAAAGTTAAAAGTTTAAAAGTTACAAGTTTCAAGTTACAGGTTTCAAAACACGCAAAAGTTACAAAACATTTTCTTTTTACCATATTTGGTTTGCCTGGAAGAACGGGTTTAATTCTTATAACTGTAAAAAAAAAAAAAAGAAAAAAAAAAACAACCTGGAGAAGATGTCAGACAGAATTAATGTCTCATTACCAGATACAAATTACTGTCTGTGATTAGGTGAGTAGTTTATTGAATGAGGATGTGCAGCAACAAACAGTTCATTAACTCTAAACTGGTGACGTTGTCTAAAAACAAGAAAAAAGTCAATGTTGCCAAAGAAATAAAACCAAACAAAGAAACCTGTTTATTTTGACGTGTTCTCCAGATCACACAAAGACCAACAAGAACAAAGGAGAAGTCAGATTCAGTCAACATTAATGTGACTCTGTTAGGTGCATCAAACACGATGCTGTTTATTAAACAAACAATGCCTTTAATAAACCAACAGACTGTGTGTAATAATAACTTTAATCCTTGAGAAAGTGCAGACAGACTGTAGGACAGTAGTGGGGAAGGTAACGGCAGGGTGGATGGATTTTTTGGAGGATATTCCAGCTTCACATGACTTCAAATAATAAGACTGAGACGTTCCTCTTCTTTAAACAGGGTGTAGGTTGGTGTCATGTTACTGGCACAACTGTTTCAGATCTGTCAACATCTGTCAAGTCTGAGAAGGTTCTTGAAAAGCAGATGGGATAGAACTTACGTTCTTCCAGCTAAAGTCTGGAGTTTCTCTAAGCAGAGATGATTCATGCTACTATTCTAAAGTCAGACTTAAGCAGAACCTTGACAGTCTGAAACCTTTAAGTCTCTCTGTTGCTGCACAGCTGTCGCTGTTCATTCAGAGTTTCAGCCCTGATCGGGGCCTCTTCATACCACAGTTACACATCTGGGCCTGACTGTACCATCCAACACCAACACGTCTGTTTCAACAGCCGCTGGAGGGCTTTTGTAGAGAACTGAAAAGGCAGTGCAGCACACATAGGACAGGAAGTCAGGGCTGCTATTATCCATGTGACTGAGATCAGAAATGTGTCTCGCTTCATTCTGCAGGAAGTGAAAACTCCTGCATGATAACATCTGGAAGAAACCACAGAGTAATTTATAGCTGTGCATAAAGTGGAGAGGAAACGGTTCATGCATGGAATCACTTCTGAGTTCTGTAGCTGTATGAAAAATGTTAAATGGGAGTTGTGCTGCGTGTCAGGGGAACAAAGAGGGGTGGTCTGCTGAAACTGGATGGGGATTGGGGGAGATTTTCATCCACCCACTTGGTAAGAGCAGCATCTGGAGCTGGTAAGATGTAAATGTTTGGACACGCCCCTCACTGAGTTTTAACTCCTTCTTTTCAAACACGCCTGGCAGGTAATAAAATAAAGAACATAACATGTACTGAAGCTGGTTACAGGTTAACTATAACTTCTTATCTATAAAGATGCCTCTGTGTGTCAGCAGAAATAAGAAGATTAGGAAAGTGGAAATTTAAAAAGTGCAACCACTCTTATTTTATTTTACTTCTACTTCTTTTACTTCACTTATTTTTCATCAAAAATGTAAACATAATGACATTAATATTAAAATTAAAGTAAATTGCTAAAGAATGAGATACTGATCCTGGTCTAATGTCTCCAGACAAGTGTTCTACAGCTGAGGGGTGCAGACACCAAAGACCTCAGTCTTTAGAGAACATTTGTGGAACCTTTCCAGGAGATCTAAGCAGCAGTCAGACTCACAGGAAGTTAGTGGATCACAGACAGAGACAGGAGCTACAACAGTAAGGACTAAACCCCAACCACGGCTGAACTAAGAAATCCTGGATCAGTCTATAAATTATGTCAGCACCACTTCTAATCTGGGCCACAAATCCAACATACAGTGCTGTGCAAAAGTATCTGCCCCCTCATAATATATCTAATGCTCTGGTTACTTTCTCTCACAGTGCTCCATTAAAGGCTAAAAGACATTCACACTGTCAAACTTCTGACAATAATTATCTTTATCACAGGTTTAATATCTAACACCTCGGAGCCTCGACGGTGTTCTTGGGATTAAACGTCACTGTCACCTGAAGAATTTGGCACTTCAAACGTGAGGCGGTGTTCTGTCTCTGGCCGGTGTTGGACTTTATCTCTAGACAACCTTTACCTACACTCAGATGGAAGCTTACACAGCAAAGATCAAACATCACATCAAACATTAACCTGTGTTTGCTTCAAACACGGTGAACATTTCTGAAGATATTTCAGTCAAGAATCATTTGTTTTATTTATCTGGACTGAATTTAAATAACCTAAACAGCATAAAGAGAGAAAGATCAATGGTAAAGTTTCCTCAGTCTCAGTTCTGATCCAGAAGCTTCTCAAGCCAAGCCCATGCAGGAGACAACATGTACAGAAACCGCTGTGTCGTGATGCAGAGCAGGGAAGCAGCTCCAGCTGATCTGCATTAACACAAACACTCCTCGTCTCCTGTGGTCGAATTTGTTGTGAACTCACTAAAACAAACACTTCGTCTCATGTCTGCAACTCTAAAGCTGTGGGTGATCATGAAACAACATATTCACTGTTTCAACAGGCCTGGATACTACAACAATATTTTTCACCCGACTGTACCGACACATCCAGGGTCAAAACATCAACGCCAGCGTTCCTGCTTCCATTTTCTGTTTGCAATTCAAGTTTCAAGTTTCAAGTTTCAAGTTTATTTATTTATAAAGCGCCAGTTCATGACAAAGTCATTTCAAGGCACTTCACAGAAAAATCAATCAATTAATAATAAAACATTTTCTATCTAAGGAACCAGCCGATTGGGCTGAATTGTTATTTCAGCACAATCCCCCCTCCTGAGCAAGCACAACTGGCGACAGTGGAAAGGAACGACTCCCTTTTAACAGGAAGAAACCTCTAGCAGAACCCGGCTCAGGATGGGCGGCCTTCTGCCTTAGCCGACTGGGGTCTGAGCTGACAGGAAAGAGACACAGACAAACACAGATGTATTTAGGCCAGTCGTCATGTCTATGGAAAGATAAACAGAGAAACAGTTAATGGCAGCAGTAACAATCAAAGCAATAACAATTTGATGGTTCTAGTGGGAATATTTCATCCCTTGTTTATGTGAGATACACCCTCCTCAGAGGCAGCCAGAGTAAAGAAAGACAGCAGAGTGAAAAAAAAAAAAAAAAAAAAAAAATGTGGTCAGTATGTCCTCCGGCAGTCTAAACCTATAGCAGCATAACTAAAGGGAAAGCTCAGGAGAACCCAAGCTAACCCTGACTATAGGATTGTGTAAAAAGGAAAGTTTTAAGTCTATTCTTAAAACTACACAAGGTGTCTGCCTCACGGATAAAAAGTGGAAGCTGGTTCCACAGGAGAGGAGCCTGATAATTAAAAGCTCTTCCTCCCATTCTACTTTTAGAAATTCTAGGAACTACAAGCAGATTCACACTGAGTGAAAATAATATTCAGTCAAAATACAGTCAGGTGATGCTTGGCTTTTGATGTGATTGTGCGTCTCTGCGAGTCCGGCTGGGTTCAAAGGTCTTTGGCAGGTCCAATGTCATTTGGCAGGAAGTTGGTCTTTATGGCACGTACCCAGGAATGACCCCGTCCAGCATTCCCACAGGGAGGGAGCCTGAACCCAGAACAGATGTGAAAGCAGACTGGACGTTCCCGCCCCTGCTCTGTGCTTTGTGATTGGCTGATTATCTGTGCCAACAGGAAATAAGCATCATGCAGGAGCTAAAGTGTCAGTCATGGCCAGCTGGATCTTTTTACTGTGTCATTTAGATAGTTAATGCACAGTCATGAAGAACTGAGAGATAACAGTCTAATAACTGAAACATCAGGACATAATAAAACACATTCTCATCAGATCTTGATTTTCATCAGGAGTAAAGTCCAGACCAGAACCTGATTGAGATTCTAGTGGGGCCTTCGAAGAACTGAGCAAGAACAAAGTCCTGACCTTCAGAGAATTGAGCAGGAACTACAAACTGTAAAATAAAGTAATAATTTAAAGGTACAGTATGTAAGAATTAGACCTTGTTGTCAAATCCGAGTCCTGCAGTTTATGTAGAAAAAAAACGTCTGTTCTCAGCCACTCGCCTCCCCCCCCTGATTTTTCTGTTGAGTTGCAAGTTCTGATGTTGATTCTCGTTTTATTTCTCTTGTATTTGATCAATTTTGGGGAATGTCTGAATTCCTATTTGTTCAGCATTGAGTTTTCCTAAGTGTGTTTGAACGCCCCATCACGTGCAGCTCGGCTGCTCAGTTGGAGGGATGAGGTGGGTTCTTACTTTTTGCTGCTTGTGTTGAAGACTTGACAGCCTTGCAGACTCACATGTGAGTCGCTATGGAACCAGAAAGTCTGGACGTGTAAATATTGATTCCAGGGCGGACCAGCGTTTTTAAAATGACCAAAATAGCAACCATCCAGCCGGCTGAGATCAAGATCTGTTACAATGTGACTTTATTTTCAACATCGGTGAAACATTAGACTGTTGTGTGAGTATTTCAATGTAAAATTCTTACATACTCTACCTTTAAGTCTGTTATGAAAGTGGCGCAAAATTCGAGAGACGGAGAGCTGTCGTAGCTAAAGAAGGTTCAGCTAAAAGCTGAACTGGTTTTTCACAACGTGTTTCTGAACACTCAGTGGTAGCGTGGCGCCCTGTCGAGGTATAAACCTGCTGGAGATGGGCACCAGCTCCCCATGACCTGAGCAGGAACAAGCAGGTACAGAAAACAACTCACTGACTGAATGTGTAGAGTATAACATGAGGGCCAGGTGATTTTTTTATTATGTCTGGCACATAAACCATAGAATAGAAAAATGTTGTCCTGATTTGTCTGAGGTCTCCTTTCAGTCAGACAGGTAAAAACATGTTTTCTTTCTGATTACAGCATGAACTCTTCAGCAGACACCAACATTTGGTCAAATACAAAATAACTTTATAAAATCACCAGTGTGTGAAAACAGCCTGGAACAGTTTAACATCAGTCCATTTAAACCATTTCAAAGTGTGTGATACTGTAAAAGAAAGTCAACATGTGAACTGATGTGCTGCTGTCCTCACAAAAAAATCCACCCAGACCTGTTTTCTATATATAACTGCTGACGTTGAAGTGTAGAGAGACAAGACCAAACATTACATCTGCTGTTTGATCTGCAGTGAAGAAGAAGAAAAGCTTTCAACAGTCGATAAACAGCCTCTGCTTAGAAAATCCCTCTCATTGTGATTGGGGAAAACAATCTGAGACCACACATTTTAATCACATTCTTTCTAACCACACCCACTGCTTATACTATATAGGAAAATACCCACTGTAACATGAAACCATGAAGCCAACGACCCATTCAAGACAAAAATCAGAGTAATTCCATGCAGATTCAATTAATGGCTCCCACCTGACCCCCTCAGATTTGGCTGCAAAAATCATATGTGATGGGCAATAGGCAATATACAAAATTTCAGATCTCCACTCTTCATACTTTCTACACTAAAAAATCTCTAAATGGAGCAAAAAGAGGCAGTTTGTCACGCTGTTTTGGACATCACTGTCTGAGTGACCATGTTCAAACTGAAATCTCCAGAAACATTGTACCAGGTCCAGATATCTTGTAGGCTAGGAGTCCTAGACCTAAACAACATTTATTCCAACTTGCAGCATTGTTACCTTATTCATACCATAATGTTGGTCCTCTACTGTTCTTCAAAAAATTTTGCATTACAAATTCTGGCTGGGTTTTCAAATGTCCATAAATATCCCCAGCAAAATTCTCATTTACTGTAATAACTGCTAATTTGTTGTGCCAGTGGCAATTACAACAAAAGAAAAAGATCGACAGAGGAAGAATATCAGACTGACGATCATGTTGAATATAATAAAAAACTAATTTTACAAGTAGAAAGTAACATGACGTGATGAAGTATCTATGTTAGGATTGTACAGGTCCCTAGACACAGGTAGAGGAGACTCTGCTGGGTTCAGCTCTGATGTGACTCACTTCACAGAACAAGAAGATTACTGGTTATTTTCCTTTTAAACTCTACAGACCCACTAAGAGTGAGAGTTTCTTTAACTTTAGCTAACTGCAAAACCCCCATGAAATAAGTTAAACCCAAAGTACTAAATAAGTCATTTTAACATATGAAACAAATCTATATGTTTTGATCAAGGATTGTGTTATTATTACTGACTCTGGTGACTCATAGTTAGCAGAAATGAGATGGAGAAGAGAAGCAGGAGGAAGCTGGGTCTTGTTCGTGGAAGAGAAACTGCTGTGTTAAGATAAACTGAGCGTTCAGATTAGTGCAGTTTAACTCATGTCATGGAAACGTCTTTAAAAAAAAAAGCATGTGGAAACTGGACAGAGAAGGCAGAAAATGTAGAACAGAAAGAGAAAGAACTGCTGAGATCAGCTGCTATAAAGGTTCAAAATATATTAAAACACATTTGTGTATAACAACCTTTATATAATTTGTTACTTAAAATGAATCTGACATGATTTTGATAATATATATTATATTAAAGCTAAAAGAACTCAATATACTTTAGGAATCCTTAATTACACATTAGACAAAGAATTGCAAATTTCCACAGATTTCAAATGTACCGACAGCAGATTTAACCAAGAAGGACTGTATGTAAACTGCTAAGAGAGAACATGTGAGAACCAAGACAGAGAGAGAACGATCAGATGATCCGGACTGTTTAATAAAAAACTGTTTTCTTCATAAACTGATGAAGTCTGTAGATCACCTGAAAAACGTTTCACAGGGGGATCGTCCAGTTTCTAAACACTGTGAACCAGAATTTAACAAATATTAAACCAGAAATCCAGAATGTTGAAACACAAACTCATTTTATCAGAAATATTATTTAATTCTTTGCTGTACTTGATGTTTTCGTCACTCTCCAAGTTTGTTTACAAACACACTAACACACTGACCAAGTCAACACGCATTCATCTGATGACATCACAACATGGCAGAAGGTTCTTCATTTACCTTTTAAACTCAAATGTTTTTATGATAATTTTTATGGATCTATATATAGTAATGCTATGTAAAAAATACATTTTTATGTTAAACTGAAGCTTTTTTATCTACTTTTTACTGTTTTTTCATTTTTTTACAGATCCCCTTCAAACTGATGTGTCTAAGCAAGAAGGTCAAAAGCTGTGTGAGACTCACAGAGATTACAACTCGGTCCTCGGTTTAATAAATATGCATATTTTATGACATCACTCATTTATTAACAAATTCAAATCAAACCAGTCAACTGGAGTTAAATTGTAAATTTCAACTCAAATTGTTTGAGTGTAAATTCATTATAATATTTTTTGTACATCCACCCTGCAAAAAATTGAGAATGTAGAAGCAAAAATATTTGCATCAGTCACTGGCACGTTCATTTACCTTCACAAAGCTTTAGTGTTTATCATCAGATCTCTGCTGCAGTAAGGGTCGTATCCTACACAGGAGCCTTGTGGGCCTCCAATCACTCATGTGTTTGCAGCAGATAGAGCAGTCATCAGACTGCAGGGGTCGGCTCTATCTGCTGCATACCCTCACGTGTTTGCGGCAGATAGAGCAAAAGACCCAGTTGTTTTTGCTGCTGACACTCCACGACAACACACACCTGCCAAATTAATTATTTTATTGAAAGCATCACTTCCTGGTATGGCAACTGTGCTGACAGGAAGAACCTGCAACATGTTTGTGTGTGTGTGTGGGGGGGGGGTCTGATGGAGTCCCGCTACCATCCATTTTTGTGAAATCCAAAAACCTTCTTTGCAATGTGAAAGAAAGAATCCTCTCACTCATGAGCTGTTTTACCTCCTCACATCTGGTTCATTTCCAAAACAGCTTTGTTACTCAAATCCTCCAGTAACACTGGACACCACAAGCACACACATACTGTACTGTGCAAAAGTTTTTAGGCAATGGGAAAAAAATCCTAAATGAAATCCATATTTGGTGTGATCAGCTGCAACAACATCAATTCTTCAGTGTACACCCAGTGTATCCGAATCTTCTGTGACCTTCAGTCTCTTCATGTTCTCCCCAACGTAATCAATGATGTTGAGGTCAGGTCTGTATGAAGGATAAATCTCCATGATTGTTTCACTCTACAGCTTTTCAGTTAACTGACAACATCTTGCTAAAGCAGAACTACAGCAATAGTTACATGTTTGTGTCATCAGAACACCTAAACCTTAGTAAATCCCAGACTTTGAAGAAAAGCAATCCACAAGAGTAATCTGGTCTTTGAGAATCGTTCATTGATTATTTTGGCCACAGCAGGAATTAATACTGCAGCTTTCCGCCTCAATACAAGCTTCAAACTTCACTTAAATGTGGGTGAACAGTGAAGAGAAACATTACTGAGCTGGAATCACCATCTGAGGAGCACATCACTTTCTGCATGAGTTATGGGACATTCTGTAAATGAATGTCCAGTTTTTGGTTTGTTTGCTCCCATTTGTCCACGAAAACTGCAACACCCTGAATCTGGACCTCAGTCCTTTGTACAACCTGATTGTTTTAATATGTGAATGTGGTAATACAGTAGATTTAAACCACTGCTGAGCCTGAGAATACCAACCTGGTGTCAGAAAGGAGCTCAGTAGCGGTAACTTCTTCAGGTCCTAGACCTGGAGATCCACCTGGATCAGCAGCACTCTTACTGTGTTGATGTAGCTTTTCTTTTTTTCACTTGACTTTAAACTAAAAGTAACTTGAGAAATACGAGGGTGTCCTCATTATGATAAGGGACAACTGTGGACCATCTGGCTCAGATCTGCCTGGACGTTAACATCTGTAATCATGTTCAAACAAATCCTTGCAACCCTCAGACATTTTAATGATACGTTCTGAAAGAACACTTTGGAAGAGTCTTGAATTAAGTAACATGTTAAATTCGCATCAGCTGCACAAGTACCATGTTGTGTTTCTTTATAAAACCACATTTAGCCTGTTTTGTCATCTTCTGCCAAGCAGAATTACAGGAGATGCATCAGCCAGGTTCACATTTTGCTAAGGAGTTGGGTGCTTGAGCAGAAAACCGAACTTTGAGCTCTGGTGTCATTGCCCCCTCCACACATGACCGTGCCCCACGTTCATGTCATGAGATCCTGAACGTTTTACTGGCTCATAGAGGAGCTTCAAGCAACAACAAGTGTTACATACAGTGAAGTCTTCACATTTCTGTTATGAGGTGGATCCAGTTCGGATTTAAAAAGCAGGAGTGAGTTCTGGGTTTCAAAAAACAAATCCATTCCACCATGTTCATGTGTGACACCTGCAACAGGTGCTCACAATCGCAAAGAAACAGCATGGGGCTAGTCCATCACACACACACACACACACTGGTCACCCTATGTGGCCTGTGTCCTGACCTCCTCTTCTGTCTGCGGTAGTTGTAAATGACCTGAGATGCAGCACCTCAGACCAGGTGAACTTACAGCCTCATTGAGTTTAACGGCTTTATAACGGCCTAAACACAAACGTTCCACTTATTTCAGACCTGAAATCTGTCTCCTGTGTTCAGATACTGTTTTATTCACTAGTGAAGTTTGTTTTTCGGCTGTTTTTTCCAACATTTAACAGACAGCCTTCGTAAAACCACAGAACTGCTCTTATTTCTTTTGTTTGAGTCGCATTTCTAACACCAGGAAACAACAAGAACAGAAAACGTGTCGCTAACTGACGTTAGCTAACTAACTGTAAGTACAGTCAGCAAATGCTCCATTGAAACAAAGACAGGCACATACGGTTTATGTTCCAGATGTTCCAGTCAGCAGCTGGAACATCTGGCGACAGTTGTTGGCTCTATTCCATCATACAAAAACCCTGTAGTATCTTCCTGATATAGCGGTTCTCCACCTGAGAACATTAGCTAACTTCACAAACTTAAGGGGAAGATACACTCACACGTCCTGAAGCGGAGGTCCGCGTCGTCCTCCGAACCGAACTCCCGGAGGAGGGACAGGAACATTAACCCAAATGCGTTCTGAATCCCGAACACTGAGCCATTGCACCACATGGAAGCCAGCATGACCACCCAGCCCCAGCCGCCCTCCGGGTGGACAAACTCGACCTCCTCCGCCGCTGGAGGTGAGAACTTCTCCGGGAGGTCCACCTTACACTCCCCGTTCTCCTGCTTCTCCTCCACCGTAGCGGAGGGTATCTCCCCGGTTTCCTTGTTGTCACCTTTTATCATGTTGTTTTCTTCTGTCATTTTATGAATAAAATGTATATTAAAAAAAAATAAAATAAAAAGTGAAGGGTTATAACAGAATAACTGAGACAGAAGAGGCTCCTGAGTGTCGTATGTTTTCAGGTAAAGGTGAATTCACATAAGTCAGGATGCAGGTCTCAAAGTTCTGGATCTGTCGCGTGCACCAAGTGTCAAAAAGCTTCTGTTGCAATATTATAAATAGACAGGGGGCGGGGCTCTGGTGAATCTCCCACCTCATTGGTCACAACGAACCTCAGGTTCCATCCAAGTATTAAAATAAAGACCACGTCTCGCTGCAGGATCCTGCAGAGTCCGAGGAGCTGCTGTGAGGAGGAGGTATGTTGTTTCTCTCAACAACTCGTTCATCACCTTATTCACTTGAAAAACCAAAAGAAACAAGGTCAGAAGTATAGATATGATACAGGGAAATATGGTAAAGACATGGAAATCAGGTAAAGATCCAGCTGACATGACAACAGAAAAAAGAGCCCTTAAAACTACTAAACTTGTTCAGGCAGCCCCAAACCTATTGCAGACAGTCTCATCTTTCCCACAAAGTCAAGCAGGAACTCACGTTCAACACAAGCTGCACTACTCGAGCTAAACTACAGACATGTGGGCTGAACAGCTGTTTACACACCTCTCTCCACTTAACCTAACCTGGATGTTTCTGGTCTGTGGGAGGAAACCAGAGTCCCAAAAGTAAACGAGCTCCTGCTTAGTGCAGGGAGAAGGTCCAAATCCCTGCAGAATGTTTTAAGTCCTGAACATCACAGTGTGAAAAACTGTACCATCATGCAGTTGGTTGATGGTATTGGGCTAATCCAATGAAATTTCTTCGCCCCCTTCAGCCCGCCCCTCCCCTTTGACCAATTAACATTTCTCTGAAAAAGTTATTTGTTCAAAATTTGTACAAAAATTGAATACCACCGTTTATTGGACTTAACAGTTTTATTTAGTAATTTTTATATGTTTTGATAAACAAAGTTTTATCAGAGAACTCCCATGATGCATAGCAAGTAGTGAGTCTGTTCACACTGCATTCTCACTGCGCCGACTCCTCCTCCGTGTTGTCTAAGTTCTCCCCCAAGGTGATGTATGGAGAGACCTTTGTTAGAGCAACAGGCTTTACTTTGCACAGGAAAATCTATATTCTCTAAAGTTAAAGTTAATAAAGCCCCATGTTTGTAACATGAGCCTCTCACGCGGCAGCTACTAGCAGCGAAGCTAACAGTTAGCTTAACTGCATCAGCCTTGGTCATGGCTAAAAGAGAAAATTCTGAATCTTTTTGCTTTCAACATAATAAAAATTGAAAAGATATAACTCTGGCTTTCATGAGTACATATACATGTTATAAAATATTTGAAAGAAAATAATGACTTTCACATTGCGATAATATATCCAATTGAATGTACAAATAAGACTGTCTAATTATTTTATCACACATTTAATATATAGAATCCTTATTGAAGAGGACTATCTTCTGTATTGTTGAGGGTTTTCACGGTGCGTCATCAACGCGNGTGGGAATGTAGGTTTGGATGAAGGAGTGAAGGTAAGTAGGAGCTGTGTGTGTTAGAGTCTGGTAAGCCAGAAGCAGAGCTTTGTATTTGATGCGTGCTGCAACTGGAAGCCAGTGCAGAGAAATGAGCAGCGGAGTGACATGAGCCCTCTTGGGCTGGTTGAAGACCAGACGTGCTGCTGCGTTCTGAATCATCTGCAGAGGTTTAACCGAGGACGCCGGAAGACCGGCCAGCAAAGAGTTGCAGTAGTCGATGCGGGACAAGACCAGGGCCTGGACCAGAAGCTGTGTGGTGTGGTCTGTCAGGAAGGCTCTGATTTTCCTGATGTTGTAAAGAGCGAATCGACATGAGCGAGCTACGGAGTTAACCTGCTCCTTGAAGGACAGCTGGTTGTCCAGTATGACACCAAGGTTTCTGGCGGAGGTTTTGGGGAACAGCGTGATGGAGTCAAGCTGCACGCTTATCTGAGGAGGTAAGGAGTTACTGGCAGGACAGACAATGAGGTCAGTTTTGGACAGATTAAGCTGAAGGTGGCGATCCCTCATCCACGCCGAGATATCTGAGAGGCAAGCAGATATCCGCACTGAGACGGATGTATCGTCTGGAGGGAACGAGAGGAGGAGCTGAGTGTCGTCAGCGTAGCAATGGTATGAGAAGCCATGGGGGCGAATGATCTCGCCTAATGAGGTGGTGTATAAAGAGAAGAGGAGAGGACCAAGGACCGAGCCCTGCGGGACACCCGTCGCCAGCTCATGCAGACTGGACATCTGTCCATGCCACGAGACTCTGAAAGATCTTTCCGCAAGGTACGAGGTGAACCACGAGAGGACCGGTCCCGAGATGCCAAGCTTAGATAGCGTCGAGAGGAGGATGAGGTGGTTGACGGTGTCAAAAGCAGCAGACAGGTCAAGGAGTACGAGTACTGAGGAGAGACCAGCCGATCTGGCAACCCGTAGTGACTCTGCAACTGAGAGAAGAGCGGTTTCAGTGGAATGGCCTCGCTTAAAGCCTGATTGATAAGGATCAAGTAGGTCGTTGTCGTGGAGGAACTGTGAGACTTGAGTGAAAACGGCTCGCTCTAGGATCTTGGACATGAACGGTAGGAGCGAGACTGGCCGGTAGTTTCCTACCTGGGCCGGGTCGAGCGACGGTTTTTTCAGCAGCGGAGTGACAGTGGCTTGCTTGAAAACTGAAGGAAAGATGCCAGTTTTCATGGAAGAGTTTATAATGTGGGTTATTGCAGGTTTGACAGCAGGAAGAATGCTCAGCAGGATATCCGTAGGAATCGGATCCAGAGGACACGTGGTTGGATTAGATTCCACTACGAGTCGGGAGACTTCGTCCTCATTCAGTAAGCGGAAGGAGCAGAGCGATTGACCGGAGGAAGGATGGACCAGACTGGGATTGTCAGGCTCAGAAAACTGATTTTTAATGGAGGCGATTTTGTCGGTGAAGTAGGTGGCGAACATGTCTGCAGTCAGCCCGGTGGGTGGCTGAGCAGGTGGAGGACGGATAAGTAATACCACCGTTTATTGGACTTAACAGTTTTATTTAGTAATTTTTATATGTTTTGATAAACAAAGTTTTATCAGAGAACTCCCATGATGCATAGCAAGTAGTGAGTCTGTTCACACTGCATTCTCACTGCGCCGACTCCTCCTCCGTGTTGTCTAAGTTCTCCCCCAAGGTGATGTATGGAGAGACCTTTGTTAGAACAACAGGCTTTACTTTGCACAGGAAAATCTATATTCTCTAAAGTTAAAGTTAATAAAGCCCCATGTTTGTAACATGAGCCTCTCACGCGGCAGCTACTAGCAGCGAAGCTAACAGTTAGCTTAACTGCATCAGCCTTGGTCATGGCTAAAAGAGAAAATTCTGAATCTTTTTGCTTTCAACATAATAAAAATTGAAAAGATATAACTCTGGCTTTCATGAGTACATATACATGTTATAAAATATTTGAAAGAAAATAATGACTTTCACATTGCGATAATATATCCAATTGAATGTACAAATAAGACTGTCTAATTATTTTATCACACATTTAATATATAGAATCCTTATTGAAGAGGACTATCTTCTGTATTGTTGAGGGTTTTCACGGTGCGTCATCAACGCGTCATCAATTAGGAAGTTGCCGTATTGTCGATATTTGGATGTAAACACTGCGATGGATAAATATCCAAAATCACAAAAAACCTCCTCAAAATGCATCAGAGATGCAAAAGCATACAGGGAAGCACTTGGTCCGCAGGAAAAGGCACGATATTTGGAGAAGTTAAGGTTTATTGGTGATGCAGATCTATACGAGTTGGCTCCTTCATCTTGGATCAATGACGACCCGGAAAGTCTTCCGTCTATTTTGTATCCTGATATCGTCAACTACCTGGTTTTCTCGCCAAGCCCGTACACAGCAGAAGACTTTAAATCCTACTAAACTCTGGAGACTTACAACCAGATGGTGTGTGGATGGGTGAGGGAGACGCAATATCAAGTCATCATCAACAGATGTGTTGTGAATGCCAAAGTAAGTAATGCTATAACATCTTTAATCAACATAACCTAAACTGTTTGATATCCTAAATATCCGAGGTGTAGGCAAATCCATACCTCCCAGCTAAGGACCTTGAAAAAGTTGTCCATGCCTTTATAACGTCTCGCCTGGACTACTGCAATTCCCTCTGTGTTGGCCTCGATCACTCCTTGATACACAGATTACAAGTCGTCCAGAACGCAGCAGGTCGTCTTTTAACTGGTGGTAAGAAATATGAACACATAACTCCTATTTTAAAATCTCTCCACTGGATTCCAGTTAGCCATCGTATTCATTTTAAAATTGCATTGCTCACTTTCAAAGCTCTACATGGGCTGGCTCCTTCCCATCTCTCTGATCTTCTTCACTTTTATGGCCCACTGAGGACTCTTAGATTTACAAGCCAGTGTTTGTTGGCTGTCCCTAAATCCAGGCTTAAAAAGGGGATTGTGCCTTTGCTGTTGCTGCTCCCTGCTCAGTCTGTTCAGGCTTTTAAATCTCACTTAAAAACACATCTGTTCTCTATAGCTTATTGTTAATTTTACATTGTCACAAACTTTTATTTTTCTTGGCTTTGTGAGAATTTGAACTAATCCAATTTTGTTTTCTTTTTCTTTTATGTATTTATTGTTGTTCTGACTGTCCTATCCCCTTTAAAGCACTTTGGTCAACTGTTGTTGTTTTCAAATGTGCTATACAAATAAAATTGAATTGAATTAATTGTTACTATGTCCTGAACCTGGCGTGGAACCAGCCAGCGGCTGTTTCTCCTGCTGTCACATGGTAGAGCGGCGAACACTTCCAGCAGTGGTGTGCTTCGGTAATATGTCTCACTTTTTTAGGAGCACAGAAGCCAAATAAATGCGTAAGTCCGTATGGCTGGAGATACTGTCCAATCATTCCTTTAGGACCGAACCATTTGATTGGTTGATGTTTTTAGACAAATACGGGAGAACCACTTAATTATTTTTTTTCATTTTTTTTTTGTTTTAATCTTCTCAACATATTTTTATCCATGTTGTGTTAAAACATTTTTAATGGGCATGAAAAAAAAATGTTAAGCTAATTTGTTATGCAAATTAAGGATAGCAGCTTTAATTGTGCATTATACTATATACTATAATAGTACTGTAGTACTTTATAAGTTAAGTGTTCTAATACATAACTGTGTGGTTTTCTTTTAATAAATCTGTGTTCTGATGAAAGTGTTTTGAAGTGTTCTCTTCAACAATACAATAACACTAATGACTGAACAAAGACTGTACATGTTTTTGTTCAGTTTGTATGTACTTAATAGTCAATTATGAATTATTTTAGACTATAAAATAGTCCAGACAGGTTGATATTTTTATTGACAGTGCATATAAAATATATTTCAGTCAAAATCACCAACTGATGGGCAGTAAAGTAGTTTCAAAGAAAAACTTTTTGAGTGAGTTCTACTGGGTCTTATTCACACTGAAAAAACGTATACGCTGAAAAAAGTTTTTTTTCAATGTATACGTTTTTTTTATATATAATATTCAGTTTACTTCCAATTAAAAATCAGAGCTAAAATAGATGAAGACACACAAAGTTAATTGTTTATATTTTAATGAACATTTTGTCACAACGTCAACAGTGACTGAAGATTTCAAAGGACTAATTAGGCCACACTGAATATACACAATTCAGTCAAATGGTTATTACACAGCAAGAGCTTTGAAATTGTTGAAAGAAGCAAAAATTCAAAGATTTAAATACAGCAAAGTGAACATTTGTAATTCAAAAGTATAACCTCAAACAAGACCTGACTGAATGTCTACAGTTAAGCAAATAACACAGTTGAGGAAACCTGAATGTTTTTAATGAACACCAGGGATTTAGAGCACAGACAATGCTTACATTAGTGTCAGTGTCTTTTGCTGTAAAAAGAATCACAGCTAAGTGTATAAAACTAGATAATATGTGTTTTGGATGCACTAACACAAATTTTGAACTGGAACTCGTCTCTTATCTACTTACAAATTATCTATACTTCTACATATTTTGCAGTTTTCCATACAGACTGTGAACTTTTGGGGACATCTTTGGAGGCTCCAGCTCCATAATATTTTAAGTGGGCAGGATTTGCAATCAGTAGTCCACGCCTTTGTCACTGCTCGCTTGGACTACGCAAACTCTATCCTTTATTCTAGATCTTTGGTTCGCCTCCAGTTAATACAGAATGCAGCGGCTCGTTTTTTAACTAGGACAGGTCGCCGGGAACATATTACTCTGGTCTTGGCTCGTCTGCATTGGCTGTCTGTTCGTTTTAGAATCAAATTACAAATTTTGCTCTTTACTCTTAAGGCTCTTCACTCTTTGGCTCCCATTTACCTCTCTCAGCTGCTCGATTGGTATGTTCCTGGCCGTGCTCTACGCTCCCTTGACCAGCGTCTGTTGCGCTTCCCATCCGGTCAATTTAAGTCTCGGGGCGAACGCGTCTTTTCTATCTGTGCCCCAAAACTATGGAACCAGCTCCCTGACTCTCTCCCTCTGTCACTGTCTTTAAATCTTGATTAAAGACACATTTTCTATTCTTGCTTTTAATGTCTCCTAGCTCTGATTGTATTTTCTTGTTTTATTGATTTACTGTTGTATTTATTGTATTGTCCTGCACTTTGGAGGAGTAATCCTGTAAAAGGGCTCTATAAATAAACATGGTATGGTATGGTATGGTATGGT
>SSNP01000166.1:562869-637185 GCA_006937955.1 Pachypanchax playfairii
CTGTTCTGTGACAAGACATCAAGTGTTTACACAGAAGTCGAGTTGCTTCAAGATATCAACGTCTCGGATGATGGAGAATCTACATCAACATAAGACATCAAATTTTAGTCCACATCTTTGTGTAGTTTGTTTAGCATGTTGCAAACACAACACATAATCCATGATGTTTCTTCCCCTTCTGAAGCCAATTTGATGATTAGTTAAATATCCCAGGCTTTCAATAATCCAAGTTAACCTTTCATTAATCATTCTTTCCATAACTTTACATAAACATGATGTTAAAGCAATTGGCCTGTAGCTTCCAGGATTCGTACCCTCCTTTCCCGGTTTAATTATTGGTACTACTATGGCTTCCTTCCAAGCTCTTGGCAGTTTCCCACATTCCCAAATTCTATTATACAACTCTAATAATGTATCTTTTGATAATTCACAAAATGTATTTATCATTATGAAACATATTTGATCACTTCTTGATGCAGACATCTTCGTTTTCCTCAGAGACCGGTTTAACTCTGCTTTAGAGAATGAAAGGTTAATGACATCATTCTCATGATTTATTTGTTGTATCATCCTCTGATTCTCTAATAAAGTTGTTTCTCGACCTTTCTTCCATTCTTCACAAACATTATTAGAACTGTGTATTTTCATGAACGTTTGTACAAACATTTCTGCCTTTTCCCCATTACTTACTGCAGTTATTTCCCCTTCTGGTAAAACCGAGTATCCATAATCTCTTTTAATGCCGTTCATTCGTTTTATTTTTCTCCAAACTTTACCTATTTTTGTTTCTCTTCCTATAGAACTACAAAACTTTCTCCAATACTCTTTCTTTGCGTTCCGTATAATTCTTCTTGTATTAGCCCGTTTCCTCTTATATTTAATGAGATTATAAAAATTTGGATTTATTTTCAAAAGTCTGAAAGCTTTATTTCTAGATTTAATTAATTTATCATATTCCTTAGTCCACCATGGCACAATCTTCTTTTTATTTCTTTCACTTTGGTATTGATTTTCTAGCAGCCTCTAAAATAGCACTACAAAATGACTCATTTAAACCTTCAACATCTTGACTCGTATCAGTTTTCTGTATTTCTTGGTCTGTTATCATTTTATATTTCTCCCAGTTTGCCCTGGTAAAGGCCCAGTTAGTCCACCCTCTACCCATATTATCCTCTTGCTCATTCCGTCCTACTTCCACCATTATTATTATAATGATCACTTCCAATAGTTGTATGTTTGATCACCTTCCATGAACACACCCCTGCCAATTAATCTGATACTATTGTTAAATCAATTGCTGTTTCAGTTGCTGTTCTAACATTTATTCTGGTCCCATCTACATTATTAATACAAACAAGATTCTTGTCTTCCATTATCTCTTCATGAACCCATTTTCATCATTCCTGCCATCCCATAAAGTACTTTGAGAATTAATTGAAATCCCCACACTATATAACTTCTCCTTCTAAATGTAGTGACAATTCCTCTAATGACTCAACAGACAAACTTTTACATGTATTATAAAAAATGTATCAATTTAAGTTTCCCTTCTTTTGCCCATAACTCCACAGCTATATACAGTGGGGCAAAAAAGTATTTAGTCAGCCACCAATTGTGTAAGTTCTCCCACTTAAAAAGATCAGAGAGGCCTGTAATTTTCATCATAGGTATACCTCAACTATGAGAGACAAAATGAGGAAAAGAAATCCAGAAAATCACATTGTCTGATTTTTAAAGAATTTATTTGCAAATTATGGTGGAAAATAAGTATTTGGTCAATAACAAAAGTTAATCTCAATACTTTGTTATATAGCCTTTGTTGGCAATGACAGAGGTCAAACGTTTTCTGTAAGTCTTCACAAGGTTTTCACACACTGTTGCTGGTATTTTGGCCCATTCCTCCATGCAGATCTCCTCTAGAGCAGTGATGTTTTGGGGCTGACGCTGGGCAACACGGACTTTCAACTCCCTCCAGAGATTTTCTATGGGGTTGAGATCTGGAGACTGGCTAGGCCACTCCAGGACCTTGAAATGCTTCTTACGAAGCCACTCCTTCGTTGCCCGGGCGGTGTGTTTGGGATCATTGTCATGCTGAAAGACCCAGCCACGTCTCATTTTCAATGCCCTTGCTGATGGAAGGAGGTTTTCACTCAAAATCTTACGATACATGGCCCCATTCATTCTTTCCTTTACACGGATCAGTCGTCCTGGTCCCCTTGCAGAAAAACAGCCCCAAAGCATGATGTTTCCACCCCCATGCTTTACAGTAGGTATGGTGTTCTTTGGATCCAACTCAGCATTCTTTCCCCTCCAAACACGACAAGTTGAGTTTCTACCAAAAAGTTCTATTTTGGTTTCATCTGACCATATGATGTTCTCCCAATCCTCTTCTGGATCATCCAAATGCTCTCTAGCAAACCGCAGACGGGCCTGGACATGTCCTGGCTTCAGCAGGGGGACACGTCTGGCACTGCAGGATTTGAGTCCCTGGCGGCGTAGTGTGTTACTGATGGTAGCCTTTGTTACTTTGGTCCCAGCTCTCTGCAGGTCATTCACTAGGTCCCTCCGTGTGGTTCTGGGATTTTTGCTCACCGTTCTTGTGATCATTTTGACCCCACGGGGTGAGATCTTGCGTGGAGCCCCAGATCGAGGGAGATTATCAGTGGTCTTGTATGTCTTCCATTTTCTAATAATTGCTCCCACAGTTGATTTCTTCACACCAAGCTGCTTACCTATTGCAGATTCAGTCTTCCCAGCCTGGTGAAGGTCTACAATTTTGTTTCTGGTGTCCTTTGACAGCTCTTTGGTCTTGGCCATAGTGGAGTTTGGAGCGTGACTGTTTGAGGTTGTGGACAGGTGTCTTTTATACTGATAACGAGTTCACACAGGTGCCATTAATACAGGTAACGAGTGGAGGACCGAGGAGCCTCTTAAAGAAGTTACAGGTCTGTGAAAGCCAGAAATCTTACTTGTTTGTAGGTGACCAAATACTTATTTTCCACCATAATTTGCAAATAAATTCTTTAAAAATCAGACAATGTGATTTTCTGGATTTCTTTTCCTCATTTTGTCTCTCATAGTTGAGGTATACCTATGATGAAAATTACAGGCCTCTCTGATCTTTTTAAGTGGGAGAACTTACACAATTGGTGGCTGACTAAATACTTTTTTGCCCCACTGTATTGTAACTCTATCCCTTTACCTAAGACACCACTCCATCTTCTCTGTCTCTAAGTATTCTGTCATAGCCTTTTATCACAAAATACAATGTTGATTTTAACCATGTTTCTTGAATACAAATGGTTTCAGGTTTTATTTCAAATTGCTTTAAATTTTTGACCATTTGCTAATAGACGTCTGGCGTTCCACTGCAAAGTGATCATGCTGGTTTCTGACTGCCAGGTTTACCTTCTGTTTCCAGTTTCTGTTTAATTTCTTCCCATGATATGTCCCTTACTCCTAGATATTTTTCAGCTCCTTTCACAATAATCTTCATTTTCTCAGTTTTGTGTTTTACCTGGTCAGCACAATTGATCACAAATGCAACAACAAAAGTTTGTCAACATCTAATCCACTGCTCACTTTTCCAGTTTGGTCTGTCTCTTGTCTCATTCCTCCGTTAGTACTTTCTTCCCTTTTTTGTTCAGTTTGCACTCTTTTAACAGCTTGGCATATGTTATTCGTTATTCTCATTTTTTGAACTTCTACAGTTTTTTTCCTGATCTCACACCTCCCATATATTGCCTGTGTTTCCCACCACAGTTACAGCACTTCTCCTGTTCTTCGTCTACACAATCCTGAGTCTTCTGCTCCCCTCCACATTTCAAACATTTCTGTTTGCCTCTACAAACTGCTGCAATGTGTCCAAATCTCTGGCACTTGTAACACTGTAAAGGGGGAGGCACAAACTCCCTAACAGGAGTGCTTATGCACTCAATCATCACCCTATCTGGAACTTCTCGGGCAGAAAATTCTAGCAACACAGACAGACTATCAACTCTTTCCCCGTTTATTGTTTTCTTCAAACTTTTAATTCCACAGACTTCAATATTTATGATAGCTACTTCTTTTCAATCTTTCTAAGTCTTCATTTATCGGTATTCCATAAATCAGTCCTCAAGACATTTTGTTTTCTCCCAGCACCCTCCTACTCTGCACTCTCTATAAATTTCCGTCTCTTTGAGTTTTTTCTCCTATCTCCTATATCTCCTATCCTCTTCTTTAGTTCTCTAGCTAATGTTATTGGGCTAAATGTGACATTTTCATCCTCTTTTTTTAAACTTTAATATAATTTCTAACCTCCTCCCTCACCATTCGTTTTCAAACGTCAGCGCTTCCATCATCCAAACTGTTTTCCTCCAAATATCTCTTACTTCTCTGACTCCATAATTGCTCTCCTTCCTCATTCCCATTCCCTTTACCTGTTCTCCTTCTATTGCCCACTGGCCTCTACTCTTCCATATCTATGTCCTCCTCAAAATCTCTCTCTTCTCCTAACTGGGTCACCATCCCGATTCAATCACCCACCAATTAATGTCAACCACTGGGAGAATCCCGGCCAAGTGCTGCTGTCCACTCCTGGAAGGTTCTGTAGTTCCTCCTTCCTACTCTCCTACTTCACTTGTTTGTCAAGAATCCTGCAAAGAAATGCCAATACCAGACCTGTTCATTAAAAACATTCAGGTTTCCTCAACTGTGTTATTTGCTTAACTATAGACATTCAGTCAGGTCTTGTTTGAGGTTATACATTTGAATTACAAATGTTCACTTTGCTGTATTTAAATCTTTGAATTTTTGCTTCTTTCAACAATTTCAAAGCTCTCGGGGCGGCTGTGGCTCAGTGGTTAGAGCGGTCGTCCTCCAATTTGAAGGTTGGTGGATCGATCCCGGCTTCCACCGCCACATGTCGAAGTGTCCTTGGGCAAGACACTGAACCCCATGTTGCCTCCCGATCTGCGTATCGGGTTGTGTGAGTGTTAGCCCCTACCCTCTCCCCCGGTTTACATATCGGGTTGCGTGAATGGGTGAATGCAAAACCTTGTAGTGTGAAAGCGCTTTGAGTGGTCTGAATGACTAGAAAAGCGCTATACAAATACAGGACATTTACCATTTATCTTGCTGTGTAATAACCATTTGACTGAATTGTGTATATTCAGTGTGGCCTAATTAGTCCTTTGAAATCTTCAGTCACTGTTGAAGTTGTGACAAAATGTTCATTAAAATATAAACAATTAACTTTGTGTGTCTTCATCTATTTTAGCTCTGATTTTTAATTGAAAATAAACTGAATATTATATCTGTAAAAAACGTATACAATGAAAAAAAACTTTTTTTCAGCGTATACGTTTTTTCAGTGTGAATAAGACCCAGTAGAACTCACTCAAAAAGTTTTTCTTTGAAACTACTTTACTGCCCATCATTTGTTGATTTTGACTGAAATATATTTTATATGCACTGTCAATAAAAATATCAACCTGTCTGGACTATTTTATAGTCTAAAATTATTCATAATTGACTATTAAGTACATACAAACTGAACAAAAACATATACAGTCTTTGTTCAGTCATTGTTATTGTATTGTTGAAGAGAACACTTCATAACACTTTCATCAGAACACAGATTTATTAAAAGAAAACCGCACATTTATGTATTAGAAGACTTAGCTTATAAAGTACTACAGTACTATTATAGTATATAGTATAAAGCACAATTAAAGCTGCTATCCTTAATTTGCATAACAAATTAGCTTAACATTTTTTTCATGCCCATTAAAAATGTTTTAACACAACATGGATAAAAATGTTGTGAAGATTAAAAAAAAAAAAGAAAAAAAAATAATTAAGTGGTTCTCCCGTTTTGTCCAAAAACATCGAACAATCAAATGGTTCGGCCCGGAAGGAATGATTGGACAGTCTCTCCAGCCATACGGACTTACGCATTTATTTGGCTTCTGTGCTTAGTTGTGTATCAAGGAGTGATCGAGGCCAACACAGAGGGAATTGCAGTAGTCCAGGTGAGACGTTATGAAGGCATGGACAACTTTTTCAAGGTCCTTAGCTGGGAGGTATGGATTTGCCTACACCTCGGATATTTAGGATATCAAACAGTTAAGGTTATGTTGATTAAAGATGTTATAGCATTACTTACTTTGGCATTCACAACACATCTGTTGATGATGACTTGATATTGCATCTCCCTCACCCATCCACACACCATCTGGTTGTAAGTCTCCAGAGTTTAGTAGGATTTAAAGTCTTCTGCTGTGTACGGGCTTGGCGAGAAAACCAGGTAGTTGACGATATCAGGATACAAAATAGACGGAAGACTTTCCGGGTCGTCATTGATCCAAGATGAAGGAGCCAACTCGTATAGATCTGCATCACCAATAAACCTTAACTTCTCCAAATATCGTGCCTTTTCCTGCGGACCAAGTCCTTCCCTGTATGCTTTTGCATCTCTGATGCATTTTGAGGAGGTGTTTTGTGATTTTGGATATTTATCCATCGCAGTGTTTACATCCGAATATCTACAATACGGCGACTTCCTAATTGATGACGCGTTGATGACGCACCGTGAAAACCCTCAACAATACAGAAGATAGTCCTCTTCAATAAGGATTCTATATATTAAATGTGTGATAAAATAATTAGACAGTCTTATTTGTACATTCAATTGGATATATTATCGCAATGTGAAAGTCATTATTTTCTTTCAAATATTTTATAACTTGTATATGTACTCATGAAAGCCAGAGTTATATCTTTTCAATTTTTTTTATGTTGAAAGCAAAAAGATTCAGAATTTTCTCTTTTAGCCATGACCAAGGCTGATGCAGTTAAGCTAACTGTTAGTTTCGCTGCTAGTAGCTGCCGCGTGAGAGGCTCATGTTACAAACATGGGGCTTTATTAACTTTAACTTTAGAGAGCACGTGAGTACTCTCATCTGAGCGAATATAGATTTTCCAGTGCAAAGTAAAGCCTGTTGCTAACAAAGGTCTCTCCATACATCACCTTGGGGGGGGGGACTTAGACAACACGGAGGAGGAGTCGGCGCAGTGAGAATGCAGTGTGAACAGACTCACTACTTGCTATGCATCATGGGAGTTCTCTGATAAAACTTTGTTTATCAAAACATATAAAAATTACAAAATAAAACTGTTAAGTCCAATAAACTGTGGTTTTCAATTTTTGTACAAATTTTGTACAAATAACTTTTTCAGAACCCACATATTACGTCTTAAATATTTAGTGATGCATAATAATGTAAGAGTGTTCTTCAATCAAAGTCTTACCATCAAATCAGTTCATGATCCAGCAGTAGCCCAACAGAGAAAATGGTGCTTGCAGATTTGCAAGTCAGATTCAGAAGACCCGAAGATATGTGACGTGATGACGTTGAACGCACTTCTTCTTCCATGGGAAAACCAGTGCATTACCAGAAAATGTGGACCGTTAGTTGATGCAACTTAATTTCAACACTTTAGATCATATGAGAAAATGACTTTGCACTTAGATGTTTAATTTACATTTTTTGCATTATGATCAATAAACAAAATTTGTGGATGGGATTTCAGTAAAATGTTACATTCTATCCACTATAGCCAAATACACTTATTACAGTGCAATAGTAGCATACAAGAAGAAACTTCATGTGGTGGGAGGTCCTGGTCATGATGGACCAAAGCTTCTTCCAAAGAGGAGCATTTGAAAGATTTTACTTTCAAATTCACGGTACTGCACCTCCCTATCTGACAGAGCCTCTTAACCTTTACCAGCTCAGGAGATCTTTGAGGTCAGCAGATCTGATGCTTTTAGATGTTCCTAAATACAGATTAAAAACTAAAGGAGAGAGGGCTTTTTGCTGTAGCTGCACCCAGACTAAGGAACAGTTTACCTCCTCAAATCAGATTCTCCACAAGCTCAGGAACTTTTAAATCTGCTCTTAAAACGCACCTCTTCTCTTTGGCTTTTAACAAGGTTTAATTTGATTGTTTTATTAGTGAGGTGTTTTATGTATTTATGTATTTTTAGAGCTTTTATCCTGTTTATGTTGTTTTACTGTTTTATGTCATCTCATTGTACAACACTTTGGTCAACCTTGGTTGTTTTTAAATGTGCTTTATAAATAAACTTGACTTGATTTTATGTGCAGGATGAGAGGAATCAGCCACAATCTTTCCTGCAGGCTTCAGAGCCCTGCAAGTGTGTAGAGGTGAGGATGGACTCGATGATGGAGGAATGTAGAAAACCACCATCATCGATGTCGGGAGGTTGAACTTCCTTAGTTGTCGCAGGAAGTACATTGTCTGGTGAGGGAGCTGATGTTCATCTCCCACTCGAGTTCCTGAGAGATGATAGTGTTCAAGAAGCAGAAGGACTCCACTGTGTCCACTGGGCCCTCCCTGACAGTAGCTACGTTTACATGAGCACATTTAATTGGAATAAACGCCCAATTGGAACAAAAATACGTCATGTAAACACGTCAATCAGAATGTTTTGATCTGATGCAGCCTGATCAGAATGAAATTTCCTTCCGATCGAGAGGGGTGGTTTTGTCTGATCTTCATTCGGATAGACGTGCATGTATACACCCATTCAGAAAGAAAGTGTGAAAAAAGCCCACTGCGCATGCGTACAACCTCAGCGTGACGTCTTCCCGCTTTTCACTGACTCACGTTTTCCCCAATATGGACCTTCTGCAGGTGATTACCTTTATGTTTGGGTTTTTACTGGTCGCATTAACCAAGCTAGAGACTGAATACATATTGCTACTGCTCCTCCACCACAGGAGAGGAGAGCAGGATGACAGGATGACTGCACCAGCCGACCACTTCTGTTTACTTCCCGCTATGTTTTCTACTTGGGTCTGCCATCAGAGCCATTCATTGGAATCAGGTTTGTTGAAGCAGAGGAGCATCTAAACTCTAAAAGGTTTGCAGCCCTGAAGGACTGGAGTATGTAGAGAAGTCTCTGTTCTTTCCCACCAGTAGCTGGAGGTGGTCTAGTGAACACAGATGAGAGAGAAACATTCTAGACAGTACACACTCCCCATCTGTGGAGATGCACAAGCGCACTGGCCCATTTCCATCTTCTCCTGCTCTTCACTGAACAGAGTGTGTAAAAGGTGTGCTCACCTTTGACTAAAATGTCTGTTAAATCCATTTTTGTGAGAGAAATGTTGGAACCAAAGTCCCAGGAGTTGAGTCCCTAATATGTAGGAGCTCACTCTTGGTAAATGATCTCCGAGAGGTGCTGGAAAACATTAAAATAGCTAAAAACAAGAGAAACAAGATGCACCGACACACCAAGGCAGCCATCCAACGGCATCATATTGGTCATGATGTGAGACTGTGGTTTCTCCTAAGATGAAAGTGTCTTTAAATAGTGAAAGAGCAAACAGATTAGTTTCTTCCTTGTAGGCTGCTGTGCTTTATTTAAATTTTTGAAACAACACAATGTGCACATACATTGTCTGGTATGTCATGTGCCATGGCATGTTGTATAAATAATCATGTTGGGCCTCAATTACCAAAATGCCAGGGACAGTTTTTGGTCTCAGTTCAGCTCTGGATGAAAAGCAGAGGAAAACGATCACTGCTGTGACATTCACCTGGATAGATATGGACATATTTTCAGATAAAAGGTGTGATAACATTGCTAAAGCCTCATGGGTTTGTTGAGGACCTAATATTGAGTAGAAATATGTTTTACTGAAGGAAACAGTAATAAGTTTATTGAAGTCTTAAGTCTAAAAGAGACTTCAAGGTTCAAGGAATCTTTAAAATATCCCCACGGGATAATTTATCATGCAGCAAGCAAACAACAGTAGAGTTCAAAAGCCAAGACAACTTTATTTATATAGCACCTTACAGTGCAGTACACAGGATAAAGACAAAAGTCAAAAACAAAAATCATAAGATATCAAAAATACTATAAAACCAGACAAACCCATTAAACGCTCTCCTGCTGACCGTAATGCTAAATTTAAAAAGTATGTTTTTAGAAGAGTTTTAAAAGTGAGAGCTTGAATCAGTTCTGGTAATGAGTTCTAGAGTCTAGGAGCTGCCAATGAAAAAGCAAAAACAAAAGCAAAACAAAAAAAAAACAAAAAGAAAAAAAAACTGAAAAAAGGAGCAGCAAGGACCAAAGAAATCTTAAATCTGTTTGTTCTGCATTTTGGCAGGATGTATCTGCTCCCTGACCGGAGCAGCAGGAACTCACAAGCCAAAGCGGGCTCAGATCCGTTAGATTGAACGGGCCTTACAGAGGACTTACTGGGCTGATAGATTATTTAGTTCAATCCCTGCTGTTTTACTGTATAGACTTACAATCCCATCTGTTTTCATTTTCAAGAGAAAGGGAACCGTACCAGCAGATAAAAGAGAAAGTTAAAAGAGGTTGAATAAAAAAATGAGTAAAAGTACAATCAACCTTAAAACTATGAACATTGATGAGCCGTCTTACACACAGTACCAACATGTAGATCAAAGGACAACTTGTCATCCAGATGAGTGACAATGTATTTATAGTTTTTAACTTTTCCCACAGACTCATGATCAAGGTCATCACTGCTCAGCAGATCCTAGAGCGAGCCGTTTTCACTCAAGTCTCACAGTTCCTTCATGACAATGACCTACTTGATCCTTATCAATCAGGCTTTAAGCGAGGCCATTCCACTGAAACCGCTCTTCTCTTAGTTGCAGAGTCACTACGGGTTGCCAGATCAGCTGGTCTCTCCTCAGTACTCGTACTCCTCGACCTGTCTGCTGCTTTCGACACCGTCAACCACCTCATCCTCCTCTCGACACTATCTAAGCTTGGCATCTCGGGGCCGGTCCTCTCGTGGTTCACCTCGTACCTTGCGGAAAGATCTTTCAGAGTCTCGTGGCATGGACAGATGTCCAGTCTGCATGAGCTGGCAACGGGTGTCCCACAGGGCTCGGTCCTTGGTCCTCTCCTCTTCTCTTTATACACCACCTCATTAGGCTAGATCATTCGCTCCCATGGCTTCTCCTACCATTGCTACGCTGATGACACTCAGCTCCTCCTCTCCTTCCCTCCAGACGATACCTCCTTTTCAATGCGGATATCTGCCTGCCTCTCAGATATCTCGGCGTGGATGAGGGATCGCCACCTTCAGCTTAATCTGTCCAAAACTGACCTCATTGTCTGTCCTGCCAGTAACTCCTTACCTCCTCAGATAAGCGTGCAGCTTGACTCCATCACGCTGTTCCCCAAAACCTCCGCCAGAAACCTTGGTGTCATACTGGACAACCAGCTGTCCTTCAAGGAGCAGGTTAACTCCGTAGCTCGCTCATGTCGATTCGCTCTTTACAACATCAGGAAAATCAGAGCCTTCCTGACAGACCACACCACACAGCTTCTGGTCCAGGCCCTGGTCTTGTCCCGCATCGACTACTGCAACTCTTTGCTGGCCGGTCTTCTGGCGTCCTCGGTTAAACCTCTGCAGATGATTCAGAACGCAGCAGCGTGTCTGGTCTTCAACCAGCCCAAGAGGGCTCATGTCACTCCGCTGCTCATTTCTCTGCACTGGCTTCCAGTTGCAGCACGCATCAAATACAAAGCTCTGCTTCTGGCTTACCAGACTCTAACACACACAGCTCCTACTTACCTTCACTCCTTCATCCAAACCTACATTCCCACGCGTCAGCTACGCTCAGCCGCTGAAAGACGCCTAGCGCTTCCACCGCAACGTGGCATGAGATCATGTTCCAAACTCTTCTCCTCTGTTGTCCCCCGATGGTGGAATGACCTACCAAACTTGGTCCGATCCTCAGAGTCGGCACCTACTTTTAAGAGCAGACTTAAGACTCACCTCTTTAACGAACACTTTCAGTCTTAATGTGGAATTGATTTATGATTTATGATAGCGATTTGGGAGTTTATCTCTACAAAAAAAAAAAAAAAAAAAATTTGATACACTTGATGTATCAGCGTCGGAATTAAACTGGACTCCAAACAGTCCGCCTCCTTATATTGTTTCCTTCTCTTTGATTTCTTGCTTGTATGTTCTCTCAATGTAAGTCGCCTTGGATAAAAGCGTCTGCTAAATGACAGTAGTAGTAGTAGTAGATCAACGGTGAACCAAGTACTGTTCTTATACAGAACGTAAGTATACATCAAGGCAAGTACGCTCAACGTTCATGGAAGTGTTCTTGCTCTGCCCATTTTATGGAGGATGCAACAAAGGCTGTGTCCCAATTCAGAGCCACAGACTGCCGATTTGGAGTTAAAGGGGGGGGTATTATGCAAAATTGACTTTTTCAAGCTTTACATCATGTTATCATGTCAATCCCTCATTAAAATCATGCCTGAAATGTTTCTTTAGCTCATTTATGTATGTTTGAGTAATCTTTAGACACTCTCAAGGCAGCCATTTTGAAAGCCGTTTGCCTGATTCCTCCCCGAAACGCCCATTTCTCCTTGAAACGCCCCCGATATTTCGTTACCTGCCAAGCTCATGCCCACTGCTCCCCTCACAGGAGAGGCCCCCTCCCCTGCGTGTAACGCAGGCAGAGCAGCGGTAGCAGCAATTAGCAAACACCTGGTGGAACTGCGAGAATGCACCTTTCCTGAGCTTATCTATTGACAACTTTTCTGGGTGCTTTTCATAACTCCAAAATGCCATCATGGAAGAAATGTATCTTTGGATGTCAAGACGGCTGCCCTCTTTTTAGTCTTCCAAAGAAGGAGACTGTTCGTCAGAAATGGTTGGACTTTATTTATGGAAGCGACCCTCCTCCGAAAAAGTTGTTTCATTTGTGCCAGGCACTTTAACAAGGATTGTTTTCAAAAACGTTTATTTGACAGTGGATTAGTAACTAAGCTTTAACTTAAAGACAATGCAGTTCCCACTCTCAGGAGAACGTCTAACGTTCAACTGCTGTCACATTGTTTTGTTGTTCGCATTTCTTAGCTTAACCTGTCCTACAATCGGTGCACTGTAGCTGACTTTTGTGTTGTTATGTTTGGCGTGAAGGTGATGTTCCGCGCTGTCACGTTGTTTTGTAGTTAGCATTTCTTCAGTGTGCTGAAGGGGGAGTGTCGGAAGGTCTTAAAGAGACAGAGGCCAATATCGAGGTGTTTGGAGCGGCCATGATGTGAGGGCAAATTTCTTAAAGGTTGTTTTTTTAATTTACAGTATGCTATAGAGTGGCACTGTGTGTCTGAAAAAAGCATAATACCCCCCCTTTAATATGCAGACTAGATGCTGCAGCTGCTGTGTGTGTGTGAATGTGTTTGTTGTCCTCACCTGTTGTCTTTCAGGGGTGTGGCAGCCATTAGCAGCAGGTGGATCCAGTTCCATCATCAACCTCCAGGCTTGAGGGGGGAGCGGTTGCAGAGAGCAGGCGCGAGATTGTTCCGCTCTGCTTAGTGGTACATGGTTGACTCTAAGTATCCCTGGCAATATTGACTCTCACACTAAGGAGTTGTATTACTTACTTCACCTGTATTCTCATTCAGGTTCTCCCAGCTGGACCTTCCTCCTTCTTCGCGGTTCCCATAACATGTCTCCCGGGTCCAGCTCCTCCTTAAGACGGCTGCCACGCCGTGCTCTCAACTCCCTGGACATCCAGGGCGGCCTCCGTCCAGATCTTTGCTCCCAGGTGGTGGTTCCCACACCGAGCACCTCACTCTCTCTCTCCGGCTCTGTCATCCGGACTCCTCTGGCCTGCCTCTGCTCATCTCCTCCAGCCCAGGATCCACCTGCCACGCTCAGTGCCTGTCTGTCCGCCCTCTTCCTGCACTCACATGCCAACCTCTGCTTGCTGGCACCTGCTTGCCTCCTCTGGGACTCTGTAACCATCGCACTCGTAAGCAGCTCCCTTTGTTCATTAACATGATATGCCTTTATTGTCCCACGGGGCGAAATTACATGGAGATACAGAAAACAGCTTGACCGTCACTCTCCCGGCTGCCAGGCCCTTAAGGCCGGCGCACATTGCTCAGGTCAGCCCAAGGTCACACAGGAGAATACATACATACATATACATAACAGTCCCTCCAGGATGTCGCGATGTTGCGACTATTAATGCAACTTCAATGAAACTCCGCGAAATCAGGGCACTCGTGCAACTTACGCACAAGTACTTTCTGCGGAGGCAGGAGAGCGTTAGTGGAGGTTTGGCTTAGCTTTTCAGAACAGAAGAAGAGAACCCCTATGTCACTTCCTGTCTTTATCCCGTGCCGGGAGAATGAAGACACGAGCGACATGGGTGACAATAATAAATCCCATTTGCCAACAAAAATATTGGCAAGAGACCGCGCTAAACAGTTCCCAACGCTGCTTCACAAGAGAGGGGGTAAACTTTTTTGTTCAAAGTACAATGTTATTGAACACAAGCGCAAGTCATTTCAGTGGTGCAAAACACACGGGGAGACTTCAAGCAAACGCACACCCCCTTCGACAAGTTACTGTGACCTAAACGACGGTGCTTGTTCTGCCGTGTTAATTCTAGCAGACTACAGCAACAGGTAAGGAGCGCCGCTCTGCGTCCTTCTGCTTTTATACTGTAACGTCACGCACTTTGCTAGGCGGAAGAAAAAGTAGTTCCGACCAACTGAACATGATTTATACAATTTTTCAGTTAATGACAAACTACATATTGACTTAAAATGATTAAAATATTGATATTTTAATAAGATAATCGATTCCAAAATATAAAAAGCTAGAATCAGAGGTATCAATCTTTTAGTATTGATCCGCACATCTCTAGTGACAACACAACATGATCTTCATTAACTCCAACAGCAAAGTACCTCGATCTTTGTATGCTGGCTGCTTTGCAGCTCTTGGTTACTTTGACGTGTGTCTAAGTAACTATGTCCCCCACTGTGAAGCTCGTGCTGACAGCAGCTTCCCTCCAAAGGCACACAGCAATTGTCTGCTTATCCTGTTGAAGTTGAGAGAATCTGATATATATTATGTAATATTCAATAAGTCCAGAAAAATGTTTAAAAAACATCATTTAAACAATACATATTCTCCCAGTCTGACTTGAACCTAAAATAAAACAGATGCATTAAGTAAAATATTTTTATTATACCTCAGTGAGGACAATGTTCCTCAAGGGGATGTCACTCCTGCCAGCAGTAAATGTCTTTAGCCCTGACACCTGCAGAAACATTTAAAATGGTGCTATTAATATTGATTTTTCAACATCTTTGTTACTCTAGAAATGAGTTTGTTTATATCCATCTATGCATTTTCTATATCTTTTTGTTGCTGTGCTCGGTCACATGAACTCACCTCTGACACCTCCCCCTGTACTGTAAGAAAGGCCTTTTTGTCCACCCAACTGGCACAGTTGCTTATAAATGTCAAACGTGCAGGAGGGTTGAGCTCCTGCGCAGCTTTGGCATGTAGTTCAGGTGAAACTGTCACAACAGGTCCCCTAAAAAACTGTGTGCGGGCATTGATGTTAATTCTATAAGGGGGCCCCTGACCCATTATATCACAACCTTTAACGACGTATGAGGCCCCCTCCCTTATCCAGCCCGCAAATTCCTCAAAGAGGGTGATCGTTGTGACAGTTTCACAGTCACTTATTGCAGCTACTTTATTTTATTTTATTTGGTAAGGCCAGGCTTTGCTGCACCATCTTCAAGAATCCAGGCCACCACGTGTCGCTGGTCTTTCATTTGCAGCACACGAAGGTGCAGAGGAAGGGGTTTCCGGTATGGGCCAGCCATCTTCTCTGTCAGGACTTTAGCGAGAGACAATCTAATACAGAAGAAAGCACAGTAAAAATGTATTAGTTTGTTTATTCATACTCAAGTTTCATATCCTTCTGAGAGCCAAGTATTATTTATTTCTTTAAAACAGCTAAAGAACATATCAAATAAAATAAAAAAGGAACAAAATTGAAGTTAATTTAAATTTAGCTTTACATGAAATTTGAGCTCAAAATAAGTTTCAAAACTTGAAAAGAAAATACTTTCAAGAATAATCCAACTTTAAAATGCACAGTCCTTGTATTTTTAAATAATTGTATGGCTGTAAATAAAATGTTTAACCATCCATTTATTTACCTGATCAACCAGGCCCTCACGCATTTGATAGATTACTTTACAAAGACGTGAAGGCCCGGCGTTGAACCACTGTCTCTTAATTTCGAAGGCGGGCTTAGCCAGTTGAGAGAGACCCAATCACAGAAACCCAGAAGTGACGCAACATATGTGAACAAAAACAAAAGGTTTAGCGAGCGGAGCCGTAATGGTAGCTACAGAGCCATGGTTAATGGAGGAGAAAAGACGAATATTAATGACAGTTGTCGCTTTTGTGTCAAAAACTTGCGAATACGAGGTGTCATTGCACACTCGGTTCACGTATTTGACCGCCCCAAGCAAACACTGCGCAAACACAGACACTTCATGTGCAAACACTTCATCCACAGCTGAGTCCCCCATGTTGAATGTTGTGGTTAGGGCTAGTTGGAAAACGCTAGTTCCGTGTTTTCAGGATGACGCACAACAAATGTGATATGTATTTGGTCCGACCTAAAATTTGACGCGGAAATGATCGGGTCCGGCTCTGGTGTCAAACCCTTCTGTATTTGAACATAATGCAGGAGGATCTGATTGGTCAGGCTATCCATTTATCACTTTATCTGTTGGATTTGAGCTCATCTCTCTGTCTGGCTTAATGGATCTTCAGTTACTGACACGTACTTGGGATGTGCTGATTGATACTGAAAGATCAATACCTCAGATTCCAGCTTTTTATGTTTTCAAATTGATTATTTTATTAAAATATCGACATTTAGTAAAGTAATTTGAAGTCAATATGTAGATTGTCATTAACTTGCTGTCAGCTAGATTTAAAACAGCAGAACAAACACAGTCGTGTGTGGAGCAACTTGAGTGTCAGAAACAGCATCGATGCAGTATGTAATGTGTATGAAGACTGTGAATTGTTCACCGGTAGCAGCATCTGTGGAGGAAGTCTACTGTGTGTACTATCAAAACAAAAGCACCAACTTCCAGTTCCAGTCAAGCATTACAGATGGTGTGTGGAATATTAACTTTCCTTCTCCAAATGGATACAGTAACTCGGTGTTCCTGGCCTTAAAATGGCTGAACCAACACGTGGAAACACTGTAAACATTTACAAATAAATCATAAGACATAATATGAACCATCAAAACCTGGTCTAATGATGCTGAAGGTGCTCTGAAAAGTTGCTTCGAGGCTACGGACTGGAATGTCCTCTGTGAACCTCATGGAGACAACATCAACACCATGACTGAGTGTGTGACAGATTATATAAATTCTGTCTGGACAGCATCGTACCAACAAGAACTGTGAGGTGCTTCCCCAATAACAAACCCTGGATCACCAGAGACCTGAAAAAGCTGCTGAACATCAAAAAGAAAGCCTTCAGGGATGGTGACAGGGAGTTATTAAAGACAACACAAAAACAACTTAAAGCACAAACCAGGAAGTGCAAGGAGGACTACAGGAGGAAGCTAGAGAGTCAGCTCCAGCAGAACAACGTGAGGGATGTGTGGTCTGGAATGAAGAAGATCACCGGCTTCAAGGTAAAGGGGGACCAGACTGATGGAGGTCTGGACAGAGCTCGGCGAACGCAGGCCCAACCGACTCTCGTTTATTGGCGTTTAGGTGTTTGCCATGTGAATCAAAAATCTCCGAGACGAATCCGAATCGCAAAAAAGTACCACTGATGACAAGTAAAACACATCTCACAGAATAAATAAGGCCCCAATTGCAAAAAACGGGCGTTCTCCTTTAACATATTCGATAAATACTCGATTATTAAAATATTCAATAGCTGCTGCCCTAAACTCAATGGAGACTTAAAATATTTTACTGATTTGCTGAGCAGTCTTTGAAACAACCTTACACAAGCGTATTATGATATAAAATCAATTTAATTCAAGACTAAATTCATAGTTTGTGGACGCGTTGCTTAAATGTGATTATTCTGATCAGGCATTACTGCAGCCACATACCAGAGCTGCTTTGCTGATTTCAACCTTGATCGGTTGAGAGATTAACTAATTCCGTCACCAGTTAACATATCCCAGCGGCAATATTACACTGATTGCTTGTTTTGTAAAACAGGTTATAGAAAAACTTTTAACTGTGACACCGGTTAGCTTGCTAACACAAATTTTAGCATAACTTTACCAGCCATAACCAATAAAAAATAAACCTATTTGCCCAATGAGTTACCATTCTATCCAATGTAATAGCAACAAATACAAGAAGAAAGGGTAACTTGGGCCTACCTTTGGTTTAGATGGTGCACCAAAACTTGCAGCAGCCATTGCTAAGTTAATGGCGCTTTTCCCGCTTCTACAGTCTTGCCTCGTTCATGCAAACATGCTGAAGCCCCGCCCCTCATGTGCGTGCACACATCAGAGGAACTGAAAAAAGGATTGGCATTAAAAAAAAAAGATGAAAGTGAAAAATTGATTGTGAGTTATTTGTTTCAATGCATATGTGAGTTACATTAATTTTTTTCACTTTCAATTTTCATTTCACTTTCAATACAGAAATTTTCACTAGATTTATTTCAGATTCAAAATTAATCTTTTCAGTTACAATTATATTTTTCAATGCCAATCTTTATTTTCAATGCCAATATTTTGTTTCAGTTTCATTTCAAGGTGATGTCGTTCTGATCCCATAAAACCACACTCTTTCTAAAAATGGCTCCTAAAGGTGAAATATAGAGGGAGAAAAGTAACGGGCCAAGGATGGAACCTTGAGGAATCCCCGAGGGAAGGCAAGCTGACTGGGATATACAGTCATCCAGCATGACACCAATAGTCCTCTCATGAAAATGTGATTTAAACCAATCAAGGGCTGGACCTGTTATGCCTGCCCAAGTGTATAGTCTGGAGATAAGAATGTTATGATCAATCATATCAAAGACTACAGATAGGTCGGGAAGAACCAGAACCACATGGAACCCTGAACCAATAGCCAGAAAGATGTCATTAAACACACGTACATGGACTGACTCAGTGCTAAGCTGGTGTCTAAAACCAGACTGAAAAATGTCCATTACTTGATGGTCATTTAGATGTAAGAACTCTTCATACACAACTTTTTCCAAGTACTTTAGATAGAAAAGGTCATTTAGAAATGGGTCTGAGGTTAAAAGAGCAATTAGATCAAGACCTGTTTTTCAGGATTGGTTTGGTTATGTAAATATTGTTGGTTTTTAATATTTATATTATTCTTACTTTGCTTTATTATCCGTGCAGCTTCACCCAAGACAAATGTATTTATTGTATTGTGCAAATAATACTTGGCGATAAACCAGAAAACCAATCGTTTGAGAAGAGAAATGTCTTCAAGGATTAAAGAGGTCAGTTGGTTTTGTTACAAGGATCATTTGTTAGGAATATCTAAATCATAGGCAAGAAAGTCTAAAAGGCCTCAGTCCAGTTACATTTATTTTAAGATGTACAAACTTGTAGATGATTGAAATGTGACAAAAATAAAACTTCTGACAATGAAACTTGTTGATGTTTTACTTTCTGAACTCAGATCTTTAATTAAAAATATTCGGGACAATATGAATGTTACATGACAGAGGGACCACTGATCCATGTTCTGCAGGCCTGGAGCCTGTTTGAATGTAATGTTCATGTAGTGGACAGTAAACAACAAGAATAAATTGATGTCCATAATTCTGTCTTCACAGGAGGAAAAAACTGCTTCAACTTTCTACTTTAGCCACTTTAGGAACCTGCCCATCCTCTTCATCGACCACCATTCCCTTCCTCTTCCTCAGGCCCTTCATCTTCCGTGTTTGCAGCTTGGACAGATCCTGCTTCTGCATGTGTACCCGGCCAAACGTTGTTCCAAAAACATCATGAGAAATATTCTTCTTCTTCTTTGGCTGTAGCAGAGAAAACAAAACAGAGTGTAAATTTATGGATTTGTTTTAGGAAGAATAATCCAAACTGAAGGATGTGAACAGACTCAAAGTATTAAGTTAAAGCAGCTGCAGAATCAAACCTCAAAAGCCACTTAAAGACATTCCACCAAAAACAAACCCCCCTATTCACTTCAGTACATTGATGTGGATTTTAAACACCAGAAAGAAATAAGACACTTTTACACAAACAAAAAAAAAACTGAAACAGACAAAACAAGCAAAACTTTTTTAAGGCTCACACTTCAAAATAAAGTACAGGACGCTGGGATTGAACCACCAATCCTTCTGACAAGCAGATAACTGCTGCTCTTCTTCCTGAGCCACGACCATAAAACTTGTGTTCAATCCTTTTAAATATTGCTGAAAGTATTACCAGCAATACAACTATGCCACCTACTGGTGTATTTAAGTCCCTGCACATACTAGTACTAAGATTAAAATACAACCAGTGTGGAGGTGAATCCACCGTTCCTGCACTGACACTTTACAGAGAAACTATAACAAATATGACTTTAGGAGATCTGCTGGTTATCTTACAGTGTCAAATCTTAAACATTTATGTTTTATTGCTGGTTTGCAAATAATATGAATGTTTCATTCAGTTACAGTAACTGATCCCAGATAGATTGAAATTCTCTAATGTGAATCTTTGTGCTTCTCTTTCCCTCATAAACATGCTGAATGAGAGGGGGAATGTGCAGGAAGTTCACCTTCAGGGCTTTGGGTTGTTTATGAGCCAGCTTGTACAGGTCGTCTGACGCTAGGTGGGTTCTCCTCATGACAAAGTCAAAAGAAGGCCCGATCTCTTCCAGCTCGATCCTTGGTGTGCGACACCCAGACTTCTTTAACAAACACCTGCAGTCATACGTCACATCTGTTACTGGAGATGTCAACTGAGAAATAATAAAAACATTTCCCAAAACTCAACAGTAATCAGATTCTCTGACTTAAATAAATCAGTATTCTAGAAAGCAGGTATAGTTTCCATGCCTGTAGCTGCGCAGGTAAATTTTTCCTTCTATGGCGGTGAAGTGCAGAACATGTTCCAAACCTGCCAGACGCACTGCAGATACAGTGGGACCTCGGAAAAAGTCTGAGGGAGGGAGAGGACAGACACCGACCACCATTAGCAGGCCGCACGTTAAAACCCATCTGCTCCCTCAGTATGATGAACGTACCTATAAACAGACTCTTCAGACGTTTGTACTCCGTGTCTGTATCAAAAGCTTCTCCTGCAAACACCAGCATTGGTTTGGTCCCTTCAGGACACTTACTGGTCTGGAACAGAAAATTAAAATCACACATTTCTATTAGACTGTTATCAGTGTGTTTTCACTGTGAAAAGACCAACTAGAAACCAAAACAGAAAGCCTAAAGTGTTAAAGAGACACCTTGAAATGCTGAAATCGTTTTGCTTTCTTTGCTTTTCTTGTAGGTTAAAATCTACTCTTAAACAGTCATTATTTGTTTGAATTAATATCTCACATTTTAATTTAAAGAGGCCATTTAATACTAATTTCAGGACTTTGTGGTTATTTCTTAAGTATTAATCAGTAATATGAAACATTTTATATCTAAAAAACATCAGGAAACACTGATTAACAGACCTTTCAATCTGTCTGCATTAAAATTCGGGTGGTTCCAGCTCCTTCCGTCAGGCCTCAAGCAGCAGCTCGTTCATATTCATTATTCGAATTTGCTGGACTCTGATTGGCTAACAAACTAGCCTATGAGAGCAAGGTATACTGTTTCCTGCCCCGCTGTGCATGGCAACGTCAGACGTCGTGTCTTCCTGTTTGCTACGTCTTATGCTACAGCTTTTAGCTAGCAGCATGCTAGGCGTGGTTTCAACTGCGGGAGCTGCCGAATACTAACGAACGGAGTTGTGATGAAAAAGATACAGGCCGTTCTGACTAGGGAGAACTCGGGTGTTATCGCCACCTGCGTAGTTTGAGAGATAAAAACTGAAAGAGAAGTTGTTGACCTGTTTTCACACCCACTATGAAGGTAAGAACACCTGTGGAGCTAAAATATTGAACAGAAACCTCAGAAAAAAACGTTTTTAATGGAAGGGCCTCTTTAATATTTTAACAGAGCCAGTGATGACCTCCACACATCAACCGTCTCCAAGTTCTAAGGTTTTACAAATCAGGACATAATAAATATCACCTGGTTTTCAATAGCTCCTAAATATTGTTTAAATCCAACCTGCAATGTACACAAACACACAGCAGAATCCAACATGTCTGTATTTATTAAAGAGGCCAATCGTAAATTTGTTGAAGTGACATAGATTAACCTCAAAGCAAAGAGTGGAGAGAACATCACAGTAAACCTGCTTCCATACAGACACACAGTAACACAAACTTTACCTTGATCTCACTTAATGAGACGTATTTCTCAATTCCAAGTTCGATCATATCCAGAAGATGAAAGTCAAACAAACGACCTGCGATTAAACAAAACAGTTACACACCAAGAGTACAACCACGTTACCTGCTGCTGTAACTAAACAACCTGAAGAATATTAAAAACAGGTGTGTCGTTGAAGATCAAGTTGTTGTTTTCAGCTGATGGGAACATCACTAATGCAGTTCTAACACCACAGGATGAGGAAAACTGGGTAAAGCAGGATCTGATTTACTGCAGCTGAACCTCAAAGGGATTCAAATACAGGTCAGAATTTACCAAATATGAGATTGTTGGGTCGTTTCTTGTTGTGGGAGCCAAACAGAAACAGAGAGCAGTCGGATTTTTTCGAGAAAAACTCCTGAGAGAAAAAAAAAGTTCATAATGACCATTTGAAAACAACAGAAAAAGTATTAAAGGATGTGGGATTGATGTGAAAATCCACACTCACCAGTGATGTAGAGTCTTCAAAAGGCCGAGTTATATTCTTTCTGTAAAACACATTAAAACTTTAACATAAACAGATTCAACAGTTTCTGTAAAACGCTGATATTTATGTGGGTTTTCAAGAACCACAACAATGGCTTTATATTTATCTCACATGGATTTCTGGGATCACTTACTTCTTGTACAGTACAGCATTAGGTTTCTTCAAAGAATACTGGTAAAAAGAAAAAACACCAGATTACTGATGGACCATCAAGCCTAAACATTCAGAATATCTCTGAATAAAACGCAGTGGGTTGAAATCTCCAGGTTTCCTCATTCAGTTGGTTTTGATCAAATCTCAAAAAAGAAAAAAAATTCTTATAACTCTAAATTATTTAAAAAACTGTGCGATTCAGACAGACAGGGAGAAACCTTTCCGTTAAAGTCTTAAACAACAGGTGACTCACGATGTCTTTGAGGGCCTGAGTGACGGTCTGAGTAGCGTTCCCTCCTTTCATGATCATGACAGTCTTCACATCTTCGGTCAGTTTGGGTGCTCTGCTCTCCAAGAAGCGCTTAGAGCGCCTCGTCTTTGGTTTTCTGAGGAGAGAAAAAAAATCAGTAACAGATGACAAAGAGCCTGTTCAGTCTAACACCAGTCTTGGTTGATCTGATCACAGGGTCTCATGGTTTCCAAGTTTATTTCACACCATCTGCTTCAGCTACACCTGCTCTGTGATCACTTTATGCTTCTTTTGGGGTCTTTTTCTAGACCTGATTTCTGGCAGGATTCTTGACTTGTTTTACTCATTTACTATTTAGTGTGTCTTGTATAAATCAGAAACATCTTTTGGGATGTGATGGAGTGTGTGAGCCACATTGTTACAATGTCTGTTATTATTTCCCCTGATATTTACCAGAAGACGGCAGTGCCTGTAGTTTATATAAAATAAATACAATAAAAAATCCATCACATCATTAGTGTCACTCCGGTCTGAATGGGTATAAAAACATCTGTTTTCACATCTGTATAAACAAAAGCATGCTTTAGTTTCCTGGTGAGGAAACGATCTAACAGATAGTTAATTCATGTTTCCATGAACTTGCAAACAAATAAAATTTGTTGTTTTGATTTATCAGCAGCGTTTTTGGCCCCAGTGAATATTCAATAACTGCATTAAATTGAAATGATGACCCCTTATCACAAGCATTTATCAAAAAGAATATTGAAATTATTTACCTAAGTAATGATATTTTAATTTTGCTCTATATAACGATGCGTGTGTAACAATAAGGATTAAAAAGAATAAACTCAGTTCCAAGTTTACCGACTGAAACGTCACACTGTTCGTTAAAGAACAGACTGGACGGAGAAAAGAAACACCTACAGCTGAAGGCTATCCTCAAACACTTTTTACGGTTTACTTACATTACTTTGTCCAACTGAGTCATTTTCTGTATATTTTCTGTATTTTGTTAAGAATCCCTCGCGCTGAGGAAACCGTCCACGTGAAGCTCAGCAGTAGCGGAAGACAACACGATGCTTCATTTTCATTGGCTGCTGATTTTCCCGCGACTTCAGCGTGACTGCCATCTAGTGTCAAGGCGCCACACTGCGTCTTCTCCGTGATGGAAATGGGTTATGTTTCTGCTCTTCCTAAAATCCTCAGTCATCTCCTTTGTCTTGTTCACATTCAAGATGAGACGATTGTTCCCACACCAGGACACAAAGTGGTCCACCAGTTCTCTGTACTCAGTCTCTTGTCCATCTCTGATCCAACCAACAACTGCAGAGTCAGAGTATTTTTGGAGATGGCAGGACTCTGACATGTACTGAAAGTTTGAGGTTTACAGAGTAAAAAGGAATGGTGAGAGTACAGTGCCCTGTGGTGCTCCTATGCTGCTGATCACCTGGTCAGACACACAATCCTTTAGTCTCACAAACTGTGATCTGTTTGTCAGGCAGTCATTAATCCAGGTGATTGTGGAGGCATCCACCTGTGTCTTGTGGATTTTTTTTACACAAATTAAATCAAATGAAATGTAGCTGAAATGTGTGCAGGATAGAATTAGGTCACCTGTGAAATTTCAGAAAGATCTCTCACATGCAGTAGTTGAAGTGACTTTGCAGGTTGAGATACAGAAAGAAATTCGGCCTTAGTAGTAATAGGAATCTTTATTATCCCCATGGGGTGATTTGTCATGCAGTAACAAGCAAAACAAAGTAAACAAACAAAAATACTGCCTTGATTTTGTTCTTAAAACAAAAAATAATATGTCCTAAATTTGACCAGTTTGGCTATAAAAATGTAGCCTCATAAGTAAAAACGACAAGGATGTTAATGTAATAGTATATATATTAACTACTCCTTACAAATACTAGAGGAACTTATCGAAAACACATAAAATATCAGTTAGAAAAACTTTTATGGAAAACACCTATTACAGGTTTTGAAACTTGTACATGTAGTTCATCACTTCAGTGACTGTGGTGAGAATGAAGAGTACATGGAAGAGTTTGGAGACACTTTACTCAAACATATTCATGTTGTGTTACTATGAACTTTGTTATGTTACTTTTTGATGGTATTCTGTTGTTAATTTGAACCTCGTTTGTTTTGGTCATATACTGTATATTATGTATGTGGTTGTTTATTATCATGTTTTGTTTCAATTATTTTTAGTTCTAGTCTATTACAGTGTATGTAAAACAACTTGCTGCAGAGTAAGTAAGATGCAGACAGTACTCACCTTGTTTTTTCTTCCCCCTGTAAGTTGTGTGAATTAAAATGGCAATGCAATGAGTTACTACCTTGAGTAAGTGTTATGGTGCAGGACAGGGGCACAGAACAGTCCAGGGGACGAGAGGACAAGAGGTGAAGTTCAACCCTGGACAGGTCACAGAGCCACATAGAGACAGACAACCCCTTACACTTACACACCTAGGGTTCACGTAGAGTTACTAGTTGACCTGTTATGCATGTTTTTGGTCTGTGTAAGAAAAGTAGAACCCTCGGAGAACACATCAGATCACAACTGAAAAAAATCCAACTGGATATCCAGATAAACATCGAAAGTATCAGTGATCAGAGGGTTTAATCTGAAGTCACCAAGAAACTGAAACTGATGCAGCAGACTGGTCCAAGTTGCTGAAATGTCACTGCAGTGACTCCAAACAGTTCTTGGTAGTTTGTTCTGCCCCCATGTGCTTGTATGCTGTCTGACAACATCAGAACATCACTGAGGTACAACCTGCCAGCGTCAGACCTAAACATGATGCTCCAGATGGATGGATTTAGATCAGGTGGGTATAGATGCCTTCATCTTCCAGGAACTGCCTGCAGACTCTTGACATGAAGCCAGACATCATGTACCAGGAGGAACCCAGGACCCACTGCACCAGGGAATGACAATCATTGTTTATTCTGTACAGATGTGTCCCTCCATGGACAACACTGACCCACAGCCAAACCCAACTGTGTCACAGGGAGCGTAACGTTCACACCAGCTTCTTCAGACCCGTTTCATGTCTGTCACATGAGCTCAGAGTGAATCTGCTCTTATTCATGAAAAGCACATGCCACCAGTACTGGACCTGTCTAATGTTCTCCATCTAATATATGATCAGCTCCACGGGGATGGTACTATGCACAGTACAAGAGGACATCTAAATCTGTTTAATGATCTGGTTAGACGTTCGCTCCAGTGATCTGCTGCAGGTCACTCTGTACAACTCTAAAAGTACTCATCCTGTTCCTCCTGCACAAAGGAACAGATACTGGACCTGTTGATGGGTTTAGGACCTTTGATGGCTGTAGTATCCAGATTTCATGTCATGCTACCAGTACAGAAAGGAAACAAAAATGTCTGTGACGTCCACCTACAAGCTCATTCTGGTTTTTATTAGTATTTATATCCTTCATCTTAATTTTCACACATTTACTATCCAAGTTTTTCATTTTAGTAACAACTTGAATGAAAAACAGGTTTCTTCATCGTTTTCAGCATAATGAAACATGTTCTATAAATGCATGAAGATTAATGAATGTTCATGAAGACGGAACCACAGCAGGGACAGAATATTTAGAATTATCTGTTATCTAGTTTTTGTTCAAGCACTAAACTACAGGCATAACAAATTAATCTGATACTGCCTTACAAATTACAGGCTTGAGTAAGATAGAGCCCATTAACCTGACAACAACCCCCCCCACCTTAATTTTTCCTGTTAAAAGATGGCTCAACATGCCACTGGATAACGTGGGCTCAAAGTCTCACACACACTTTTCATTTGACACACCAGTTTAAAATGGTAATGAAATAAATAACCAGATGGTTGTTGCACATATAAGAATCTTTTTATTGAAGCATCAAGCTCAGCACAGATATATTCAGCACATCTTGACCATCCAATGAACAGCAAAAGAATTAGAACAGCAAATGTCCTTCAGTACATCCTGACAGATCCATGTACCCGCACCCTCTCACCTTCGAACTTTGTCCTCCTCAGAGGATCCACAAAAACAGGAAAGTCAACATGAACATGATTCAGTGAACTTAGGAAAAAATGTCACCCCTTAACTTCAGAACAAAACAGTGAAAACTGGTTTAACAATGTTTGGAGACAAAAAAAAAAAAAAACTGGTCCGCAGCAGAAATACAAACATTTTGTAAAAATTCAACTGCAACTCTGCATTTTGAGTTCACTGTATATATAAAAAACTAGTCAAAATATACTTGATCCAACAAAAGGCAGTAACAACCTTTTTAATCAGGTTCTTTTGGATGAGACCGATTTAAATTAAAAAAAAAAAAGCTGTAACAGTCACAGCAGACCTGCAGTTTGACAGGAGAGACAGAGAAGATTGGTCCTAAGAAAAAAAAAAATAAAAAAAATAAAAAAACACTTCAAAAAGCCATGTTGGCCAAAATAGAGGGAATTTATTCCAAGTTCTAAACCTTAAATGAATATTTTTCAGATCAAACCAGCCTTTGGGACGTTATGGCTGCTGGAAGCTGCACTACATTCACACAGATCAGAGCAGGTCGGGGCTTCGGACCCTCAGAGCCAATCAGCTGACGGGAAACAAAGCCTGAACCGACTGAAAAATATAACCTGCTTCCAGTAACTCTTCAGAATCTGAAGGATGTTTAAGAAAAAGTTAACCCCACCCTGAATAATAATAATAATAATAATAAGTTTTTGTTATCCAACACATCAGGATGCAGCAGCTCCGTGTGTTTACAGCCGGTTAAACCAGCAGGAGGTGAAGCACTCAGACAAATGTACGAGGAGGAAGAGATGGCGCTACACTGCCAAGCAGCAACACAGTACTAGAAGTCACATGCATCAGTCACAGGACCCCCCCCCACACCCCTTCCCACAATGAACAAAAGACTCATCTGAACAAAGAAAACTGCTGAAGAGCCAAATTTTAACTGAATCACTGCAAAAAAAAGAAAGAAAAAGTGAGAGCACAATAAATGTAATAAAATGGCAGTTTATGCAGCAGTTAGACGTGGAATGATCCGGGACCACCCTGGCATGCTCAGACCGGTGGGCCTTTGTTGTACATTTACACATTTCTGTGTCGGGCGGAAAGAGACAGACTGGATTTTGGAAAAAGAAAAATGCTTCGCTGGACAACTAATTCACCGTTTCATTATTGAGAGTGTGGGATGTGGGGGCAGAGCGGCGGGCTGGCTCTCAGTCTCACTGTGGCGGAGAGGGTCTGCTGGTGCTTAATGTTTGGTCAGCAGAGGGCATTGTGACAACAGGGAGGGCAGAGGAGGGCGGGCTGCTGTCACAGTCGAACCTGGTCCAGGCTTTTCTCCATCAGTGTGTAGATAAGCATGAAAGACCGGCCAACTGGCATCAACCTGCACTACGTTCAGCTTTTTAACAAACTCCTGCCAATATGGAAAATCCGAGTCCTGATAACAATTGGAGAGATTCACAAACCTGCACTTCACCAGAACTTCTCAGCTGACTGAGTGTCAAGTATATTTATAAGAGTACTTTAGTCAGCTGTCATGCTGCATGTTAAAGTGCTGTACAGCAACTCAAGAGTGTGAATGATTAAGATTTAATAATGATGTTTGTGTGATTTACAGGAAAACCACCATGAAGGATCTCAAGAGCTAAAAACTGTTCTGACGGAGACAAATTTAATGAGAACGTCCCACTCAGACTGAAGACAAGAATGAGCTCGTACCATGAACATGGTTTCAAAGTGCGGGGAAGTGATTAGACTGATGAGGCTGACGGATCTGAGCATGTCAGGGTCCTGCCTTAGTGTGGGCGGAAGCCTTGTCTGTGGGGGATAAGGGGGGACACCTGCAGGAAAGGGCCAGTGTACTGGGCACAGGTGGAGAGCCTCAAACACAGCATGTTTAATTCCTCTACATGCACCTCAAGAGCACAGCAAGAGTGAGCTAGAATACCGAGAAAAAGAGAAGAGCTTTCATGCAAGAGATCAAAGTCACAGTTACAACAATTCAAACAACTCAAACTGGAGGTTAAACTCGGGGCTGCTGACAGGAGGGGGGAGGAGGAAGACAGCGATATCACTGAAGGGTGAAGCCTCGAGGGGCCGCCCTTCTTTTTGCGCCTCTTCATCCTCAACCCTCAGCTCTGCTGGTTCTGCTGGCGGTTCTTAGTGTAGCTTGTAAAGACAAAATTGTAGTCGTTGAACTGAGCCAACTGACGATCAAGACGCTTGTAGCCTTCGAGTTTCACGGGAGAAGAGAACACACTGCGACACTTGGAGCTCTGTTGGAGGGAAAGTCATTTATCAAATAATGTGCTGGGGGGGGTGTGGAGAATCCTATTTAAGAATACATAGTAAAAACATACCTGATTGACAAAAAGTGTAGTCACAAATTTTCCTGGCTTGAACACCTCCACAACCTTTCTGATCAATTCATCGTACGATGTCTGAGAGAGGTTGGTTTCGAAGCTGACGTAGGAGAACTCTGGCTCCGGTGTGATGTGGATGGTCCAGTAAGTTCCCTAAATGTGATGATCACATGACATCACTCTCACGTTCACAGAATGACAAGGATGCATGAGAATGGCATTAACACTCACATCAGTCTTCATTCCATTCATTGAGTATCCACAAGGGTTGAACATTGTGGCGTCGATCACAGAACCTGGTATCAGGTCACGAATTCCACTCCTCTGAAAGGAGAGGCCATCACAACAATCAACATGTGTTTTGGACTAACAGCTGCCGTTTCCTGCTGACTGTTTAAACTACTTACACGAGTGACCTCACTTGCTGAAACACCGTCTTTCATGTAGAACTGGTCCATAATAACTGGATCGAGGTCGCTCATCAGAACTTCCAGCGTCTGATCTGCATGCTTGTTCTCCCAGTATTCTGGCAGATCCAGGGTGAACAGGTACCTGTGGGCAGATGGGTCAGAAAACCGTCAGGACGTCATTCAGAATGTGTATCTAGTCATTACTGCCACGCTGTGGATGAAGGTTTGGAAGTTTCACTCTGTGAGGATCACAGGAAGCTTCTTACCAGCAGTCAGAGTTCAAACGTCCCATACAGTAAGCTGCACCATCTGGAGAAAAACAATATCATCAAATACATGTTAACAAACTTTATTAACATGACATGACAGTACAGGAAGTTCACTGAACTGAGCTGTTTGGATCATTTGACCACAAGCAGCTTAAAGGTTGAATATGGAACATTTTCATAAAAAGCTATATATCTCTGCAGGATGTTTATAAAGGTGCAGAATGAAAGTGCAGTATTTCCTTTAAAAATCATTTGAATTAAAATAAAATATTGATTTTGACAGGCACAACGTTGACATTATGTTTACATCTACCAGCCAATAGCAGAACCATTACCTAATATGGTAAGTTGGCCCTGTCCCAGTACCCGCACTTGCACCCTTCAAACGCATGTTCCCAATGAGGGGCGCAAGTGCGTGTCCTGATTCTCCAGAGTGGAGAGTCGTGCCCTTGGCTCCGCCCCTTTGGAACCCTTGATCCGCACTTCGCCGAAGCCTGCATCAGTGCAGACTTCAGTGAAGGGTATTACCCACAATGCATTGCTGTGTGTGAATTTTGACAGAAGAAGAAGGTGGAGAAATGGCTGAACCATCCGGACCAAAAAAAGTTTTCGCAAGTGTAGAATCCAAATAATCAATATTTTATTTTATTGTCTAGATGTTTAATTACAATCGATTGATTCTCTGTTGGAAAGATGTGTCACATATCTGATAAAAAGTATAATTAATTAATTAATAATGGTACTGACGTGTATTTTCGGACATGATATACTAACAGTTTAATCACTTATTCTGTCTTATACACCTCCTTCGGTTCCTGCGCTTCATTCTCGTCAAAATAAATGTTTGTTTGAGTTTTAAAATAATTTCTAATATCAAAATAACACAAACAGCGACCGGTACTGCCATTTTGGTTGTCATGGAGAAAGAACGATGTGGCACATAATGCTCGCTGTCCCAATACTGCTATTTGTGCGCACTTGTTCACTACGCACTTCGAACCCTTATAACACTTCTGTTAAGTGCACTTCGTGGAAGACCGTAAGGTGCAGCGCGGGTATTGGGACAGGGCCATAGTCCGAGGCTGGTACTGTGGAAAACGGCGGCAAGTCAAGCAGCTGCTTCAGAGCCCCGGAGATTTTGTTATCCTTCTCAGAAGAGGAGCGACCAGAGCAGATGAAAAACCAGAGTGAGTTTAGATGAAGCTACAATAGATGGACCCAGTATAAGAAAAATGTTTATTCTCATGATTTTATTATTTACTCTAACATGTAAATATCTAAGTGTTAATCTTTTAGTGCAAGAGAGCTATGAACAAGTACTTATCTCCCATGATAGAAGTAGAAAAATCTATTTTGATCTGTAGAAACTATGAAGGAGTTCCAAGGCCCCCATTAGGGAGTCCTGCTTTAAAGATAAATTATGATCTGCATGTGTGCTGATTCAGGACCAAGTTCACCTTGGTGGGAAAATCAACATGTGATTTTGTTATTTGTTAAAGAGGGATGGACGTCACGAACCTCCTCTATATAAAATAGCCAATTTTTAATGTCTTATTCAGTGAGTGTCGGGATGCTGGAAACTGCAGAATACTGCACTCACTCCTTGCTGCAAGTAAAATTTCTAAACTTTATACTTTTGAGTTTGTGGTTCTTCTGCTGTCTGAGGATTTAACTGTGTTTGGTGTCTAGGAACAATTTCCCTGACACCCAGATAAAAACATTTGATAGCATAAAAACGCTCTCGGAAAAATCGACCCTGCATCCCAACAGCTGGAAACGACTACAACATCCACACACTAGATGTCGCTATGGTGTCTGTGTTCCATATTCAACCTTAAAATTAAAAATCGGCAAGATTAATAACCATCTGCCAAGAACATTTTTGCCATTACTGCCAATAATAACTTTATATAATGAGTTTAAAACATTTTGAGGAAACTGAAATCTTAAAGAGGGAAAAAAAGCACATACTTGGGAAGATCTGGCTGAGAAAGTCCACTTCCTCCTGGAAGTTCCGATGAGGGAACTCTTGATGGGTTGGCTTCATAAAATTCTTGCGGGAGTAAAAGAAATTCTGCAAAAGCAAACCATGAGCAGAGAATGATTGACAATGGCCGCATCAGCATCAGCTACAAATAGAACCGGTTCTTACCTCGATGGTGTCGAAGCCGCAGTACTCCCTAGCAAGTTCCAGCAGAGGCACCAGTGCTTGCAGTAAGAGGGTGGTTCCGCACGTCTTCAAAATGAAACGTCTCTTGGAGACAAACATGCTACTCTCACTGCAAGTAAAGCAAAAACGTAACATTAAATACAGCAGAGCTGCAGCACATACAGCAGGAGAACACGGAGAACCTACCTGAGTATATAAGCTTCCTGCTTGTCAGTCTTTGTCACACTTATGATCAAACAATGCACATTCTCCAAAAGTTTGTCCCACTCAAACCTGAAAGGAGATGAAATGGTTGTTAGAATTTGATCATACTTTATTTTACCACTTACAAAAACCTTTACTAATGCTGCAGGAAGACATTCATGTTCTTTAATATATGATCCAAGATGAATATCAACCTGCTTTACAGGTGACGTGTTAGCTGGTTTAATCAAAACAACCTGAAAACCCCAGTTTTAACATTACAATGACACAAACACCACGCTGAGGTGAACAGCCACTACAGTCGGCTCCATCTCCCCCTCCCATCAGCAGCACTCAAAACAGCTGCAGTGCAAAAGCAGCTGCGTCACGTTTTCCATGGCAGCCTTGGAGAAAGCATGAAAAGAACCGTACCAGCAGCTTGCACTGCTCCGACGCTCCCGACAACAAACGATCCGCTCATTGTCCATTTAAACAAGTTCCTGACTGGAAACATGTAGTGACTTTCACCAAAACAATATCTGCTTTTTCAACAATTAAATCTGGATTTTAACAAAACATTTGAGGTCAGATTTCTCTGTGAGATGGATCACCACCAAGCTTGTTATGCACAAACTGACAAGGTTCCAGGAAAAACATTTCTCTGCATGGGACCAAGTCAGTCCAGAACAACAGCAGCAGTTTGGACTACTTACTGCAGTTAAAAGGTCATTTTCAGTGTATAAAAATGTGCATTCAGGACCAAACTACTAAGACGTGCAAACAAATCTCTAAACAAATTCGTTAGAAAAGAATTAGACGTTTGTCTCATTGTGCTGAGGATTTATACCGAAAGAAAACACCTTTGATCAATACAAGGCTCCCAGAACGCCATTTATACAAACATCATGACCACAGATTTAAAAACTGGTTTTCTTTCATTTGTGTTTGGGAAAACAAAACTTTTAAAAAGCACTTTTCCCACCGACCTGCGGGCCAACAAAAACATTTTGCAAAAGGAAGAACTTGCAATGTTTAATTTTAAATCTATGGTACTGATCCAAACAAGAGGTGAGAACTGTTTTGGACAGTAAGGAGAAACAGACTGCAAAGGTTCGACCTGAGTTACCTGCACAGGCTCCAGACGTATAATAAAGTGCTGCTAAGAGCAGCCATTTTACACAGAATGACATGTGAGACTGTTGCAACATGCTGACTATCCAGCTTGCTCCCAGATAGACGACATTACAGAGTGAAACACACACCGCAGGCTATTTCTGGAAGCTCAGCAGGATCAAACTTCCTCAAATAAAAAAGGACCAGATTAAACGGCCATAAAACTACCAGGAACTTTTCATCCATTCACAGAACAGTTCACTGAGCCGGTACCGACCAGGAGGAGGATGTTTACCACACATGACCAAAGCAAAAATAAATTAACTCTGTTTGCCATGTGATTGCAGAAAACAATGAACCCTTCAGCCAAACTACCAAATGCATAAGAGCTTTTCTACTTTCTCACATTTTTATTGTTTATGTCCTTCATACTTTATTACTGGTTCTATCCTTCTGTCTGACCAGTAAAACACTTGGATTTATGCAGCATAATAAAACAAACTGCCATCGACATACTTCAGAAAAACAAACTGCATGAATTCTAAGCTTAGGTAGTGTTAAATGAATTACAAACATGTAATTTGTTACTGAAAACACCAAGAATGCTTGTCACATGCAGACTGCACAGTAAACATGTGTAATCCTCCCCAAACAGAATACAGGATGCTCAATAACCAAAGTTAGTCTGGTAATCTTAGTTTAGCGAGTTCTAAACCCTGTTGTGCAACTCCATGAAGTCCGAGCACATGGAGTCACTGCAGAGGGCTTGGTCTTCAAAACCAGATCATAAATCTTCTCTGACATGGTGCATCAAAACCTCCACACCTTATCTACTACATTCCAGCTTTACTATAACCCAAAACCCCCGAACGGCAGTAACTACTAAAGACGTCCAGCTCTACAGTTCAGTTCAACATGATTTAGAATGCACACCGAGTTTTCATACAAACTTCTGAATTTGCTTCACACAGACTTGAAGGATCATTCAGGTCCCACGCAGCAGAGCTTGAAAACAAGAATGCCACATTCTGATGTTTTTACAGACAATGTGGTTCCTTCAGACAGCCTTGCAAACCCAGAGGGACTGGAGGAGCAGAGGTAATGTGAGAAAGCTCCACATTTGTGAATCAGATGCCCTTGTGGGCTTATTTGGACACTGGCTGATGTCCAGTGAGCCTGATCCACTGACTGTCTCTGCCTAAGCCGGTAATCTGCCCTCTGGCTGTAAATTAATGCTGGTCCTCATTCACCCGAACAGCCACGCTATTTTTTTTTCCTTTAACAGACTTGTATGGTCTGGTTAATGACCCCGAAAGTCAACGATAATATCAGGATCTACCTTCAGTTACACCACAGTTCAGTCATTTAATCCAGTGCTGGAAAGACATACTGGCAGGAAGGAAACTCACTTCTAAAGAATTTACAGGATTAAAGAAAAGTTTGTGTAATTTTAGTCTAAAAAAAAGAAGGGAAGCTATGCTGTGCATGATCCAAATCAAGCAGCTGTTATTTTATACCTTTCTTCTTACAACCTGCACCACCTCTGATGCTTTTAAATGAATATTTGTCATTTTCAAGAAAGTATTTTTAAACCAACAAAACAGTCTAACTAAAAATGGATTTATGATTAACTTTGTCAAATTTCCCCCAGATTTCCTGTGTGCACATCAAACCATGACTCCATAAATTGTTACTTTAATGAATAAGTGGACACTTTGAAGACAGCCAAAGATTTTGGTGTGTTGAATCTGGGCAAAGGTCACCAGCTTTTTTCATCATCCACATGGATTCTGAATATCCCATCCTCCTCTTTTTAAAACACAGTCCGTGGCCTCTGAGCAAATCAGAGAGGGAACACTTGAACCAATCAGAGCAGCTGGGAGGGGAGAGTCTGCATGTCTGCAAACGTGACCAGAGCAGGAACTGCAGGCAATTTTAGTGGTAAATAACTGCAGGTCTGTGGTCGAAATCTCACTACAGGAGAATATTAGATAAGTGCTTGAATTGTCGCGAGAGCTCATGAATGTCACCCTCTCAGAGGGTCTGTGTTTAGGGTCAGTTTCCCCTCTGACACACGAAGGTTCCCGTCAACAACTCACAGTTCAAGTCACAGTTCAGTCCAACACACGCGGTTCTGACGGTGGTTTGTGTCTCGAGTGTCCGTGCTGGTGGCTCGAGAGGCCGCCACATGCTGCACAGGCCTCCATGGTTACAGCATGACGCAGAGAAAAATAACTATCCTCATGACAGAAACACGCCAATTAAACCTACTTCAACTAACCCTGGTTTCACAAATAAGAGAAGTTTCTTTATACACGGTAGAAACTTCTCAAAATTTAATTACTGCACGCGCGTGCGGTGAGAAAAATCGCGTGTACACAGAGTGGGATTCAAGAATGACAAAAAATTCATCAAGCACGATTTATTAGCAGGTAAAACGAGTCGCCGACAATGAAAAGATGAACTTAAATACACTAAATGCATCATACAATGAGTTGAATCAGCAGCAGGACAACTAAACTCTGGTTTTCTATATTTTCCTTCCGAGAAGTAGCGTAGTTTAGCCATCCTGCTGTCAAGTTGGGTTTTCAAGAACTAAATTATTAACCAAAAGAAGCAACGAGCACATCAACACTGTAACAGTCACAAACCAAGAAGCCCGAGAATGAATGACTCAGCTTCAACTACAGTGGCCATTTTCATTGACGATGTTAGTTACCTTGGTTGGTGGTGGGTCATTAGGCCAGACACTCGCTGGCTTCCTACGAGCTAACCTTTCCAAGATGAACAATGACTGTGTCAGATTTCATTGGAGTTTAATAATGATAATGACCATTTAGTAAAAAAACAGCGACAACTCAGACATGTGGTCGGGGTTTCCGCCAACGACCCCATTTCACGCTACACTTGACAGACGTATAACACCCGGGATGCTAAAATAACTCAAACCTTGGGATGGTACGGAGATCCCCGGTTCCTTTGGTCTCATCCTGCCGAGAGAACCACACCTCCAACAGCTTCTCGGTCCCCTCGAAGAAATGTGCACCGTTATCCTCCATCATGAGACAACAGACACCCAACAAAAAATAGTTAACGTCGGTTGCAACGTTTTTAGCTTAATTAATCCTTCCTCGATTAGCTATAATTTACTGAGGTACAGTCCTTTGAACAATTCAGATGTTAATTTTCTTAAGTTACCACGTTCCCTTTTACAGAGAATACCGTTAGCGAGCGCTAGCTAATATCGCCGGCCATACTGTGTAAAGCGCTGAATGAATTTTGCACGGTAGTTTTATTTGGTCGCGACAATACGTCAAACAAGAATCAACCAATCTGGGCATAGGACCAGAGATTGTTACTTATGATTGGTTCAGGAGTCTGTCAATCACAGCAGAGAAACAGTTTTCTCACGTGACATTCAACCACTAGTCGAAAATAAAAGTCAGAAGGCTTTATTATGTAGTGAGAACATCAGTTTAACATTATTAAAAGCAATTTTTAATGTAAACATAAATATAATGCGTTGCTATAATTAATATTTTTTTCATATTTAACATAATCATATAGAATTACTTTGAATTCCTCATATGTTTTATTTGAGTTAAAATGGAGCATGTAATAGAATGTCAACTTGTAGTTTTAAGGCCAAAAAAGTCAACTGAAACTGAATTCAGTCTAGTGTCCAATATAATATAATATAATATAATATAATATAATATAATATAATATAATATAATATAATGTAATGTAATGTAATGTAATATAATATAATATAATATAATATAATATAATGTAATGTAATGTAATGTAATTTAATATAATATAATATAATATAATATAATATAATATAATATAATATAATATAATATAATATAATATAATATAATATAATATAATATAATATAATATAATATAATATAATATAATATAAGTGGACATATTATTGCTGTTCTTGTTGTTAATAATAATAATTTTCCGCCGATATCCGTCCCTAAATTTAAACGTCTGCAATGCATTTTTGAAGAGCGTTCAGATGTACGCAAAGTGCAACAAACCGCAGCGAGAAACGCGGGTTGTAGTTTCTCACGATCCTGTTTCAGCGACATCAAGTTGCAGATGTTGCCCAAAAGGACTACATTACCCAGTAAGCCTTGCGCGCCAATTAGAAACGTCAACGAGCCAGTGAACATTAAGCGGAGCAGACCAAAATCCCAAACAAGGAAATGGTGGGGGAATAAAACGACCAGATTATTTAATTAATGCATGTAATAATTAATATTTTATTTTATTGTAATTTAAGGCGTATTTATGGGTTAAAATGGATTACGACTTCAAAACAAAGCTGGCAGCCGAGAGGGAGAGAGTAGAAGATCTGTTCGAATATGAAGGTTGCAAAGTGGGTCGAGGCACCTACGGGCACGTTTATAAAGCTAAGCGCAAAGACGGGTAAGATACCGAGAACGTTATTGTTTTTTCTGACATTCAGCTGGTCGCAGGGTGTTTTTTGTGAACACACGTCTCGCTTATGTGTTGAACGGAGTGTTAGATTTGAACCTCCCTCGAGCGATAACCCGTGTCTCTGTTTTTGTTTTCATGTAACGCACTCACTCACCAACGGTCCCCCCTCCACACACACGCACACACACACACATACGCTCACACTCACACAGATACACACCTCCTCTCTTCTCTCCTCCTTCTCCACTTCTCGCTAACACTCACGAACAACATTAAAGCCGCCGGAGCTGTTTAGTTTTTGACAAGTGTCGTCGCGGTGCAGCGAATGCTACTCAGTGGAGGGACTCGGGTTTTCATGCCCAGAGACAGTGGCGTTTCTGCAGGTCTTCGTGGCCTCGGGTTTAACACTCTGCAGCAATTTCAAACTTTTTTAGATATTATAGTGTCCCTGTAGCTCTTGGCAGTCCTTGTGAAGGTGGTCCATTACAGCAGCAGGAGTCAGGACATATGTTGTCATATTTCTGCTCTACTATACAGCAGTGACTATCTGTTAAATCCACATTTACTTCTGCAGGAGGGTTATTTAAATACTAAAACACACTTAAGGTGAATTGCTTTGAGAATAGCATGAAATAAGTGGCAGCTGTTCTCATATTTTCATCTTTAGGTGTAGAAATCCAAAACTACCAGGTAATTCTGAGCTCAAGATACAGAAATGAATGATTAATGAAATTAATGACACTCAGTGTGTCAGTGTTGTGACAATATAGTCTTATTACTGGGATTATGTGTGTAACTCACACATTGATAGGATATTACATTTCATACATTTTTTCAGTCACTCAGTCTGATTTAAAACCTTCACGCTGAACCTTGATAATAATTAAGAAAGAAGTGATCAGAATTCAGGCAACTCAAGTTCAAAATTTCAGGATGGGTAAAGTGCAACAAGCTCTCGCTCACCCAGAAAACCATTTCAGTTCATCATCGGCTCACCCAGCTGTAACAATGAGTCACGTCTGACTGTATGCAGCTGTACAATACAAGCATGATAGAGATGTGATGTGGGGCCAGAAGGTGAGCAGAGTGAGGCCGGGTCTTCTCTGCAGCAGTAATACCAGAGAGGACTTGGAGGTAACAACATCCATCTTTAACATCTTACACGGGCCAGTTAAGACTCTTCATTAAAATGATGAATACATTCATCTGGAAAAAAAGTTAATGGCTAAAATATTCTGTATTACAGCAGCTACAGTTTCATGATCTTCTGATTAACTAACAACATCTTAGGAAAAAATGTTTGTGGTGTTTGTTTTTTCATGGTGTTTTTACTTGCTATATAAAACACGATTTTTTATAATGTATCATTATTAACTCAAGATTGCACAAGTAAATAAATAAATCCACAGTTGGATAATAAAAAAGACACTTCCTGAAATAAAGTTGGTATCAGTCAGAACATTCCACTGGGAAGGTTCTGCAGGAGTTATTGCTTCCAGGTAGCAGCAGATGATGCTGGGAGTTTCTTCTCCCTCTCTGAAGAAAGAAAGAAAGAAAGAAAGAAAGAAAGAAAGAAAGAAAGAAAGAAAGAAAGAAAGAAAGAAAGAAATTCTGTTGGATGATACGGTATTAGTGGGGTGGAATTATTGGGCCCCATAAAATAAGATAGGAGATTAACAAACAGCAAGGTGAAAAACTCATCTTTAAAACCAGGAAGGTACTGCGGTTACTGATATGAGAGGGATCAATCCTGTTTCACTGTAATGAATGTCAGTAGAAGAATTTCAGAGGCCTGCTTACATTGCACATTACATTGTAAATGACTAACTTCAGTTCTCTGATCTGTGATCTCATCTGCTGATCAGCTGTCTCCAGCAGTAACAAACCAGGAGAGCTCCTTCTGTCTGACAGAGCTCCTGTCTGGACTGGATCTTCAGGGGCTGCAGGATCAGCTTAAGGGACAGAGACCATCACTTATTCCCACTGAACCAAATCCATGAAGCTTTTCTTCAGGACCTTCTTTCTGCAGAATGACATTGCTACAACCTTCACCACAGTGCAGCCCCCAGCCCTGAGAGAGAGCCAATTTTTACTCTGTGGAAAATTGTTTCCGAGTCATTTAACACCACTTATTCCATAAAGATAGAATGACAGGTTTTTTAAAAATTATATCTAATTATTTTTTAAATCAATTTAAACCCATTATTGACCCAGTAAAAGTACAAAAAAGACTTATTTGAATGCAAAAATGTAAAAAGTTTACAAGTTGTTCGACAGTTTAAACCTTGGAATATTAGAAACAAATCCAAGTTATTAACAGAGTTTAAACATTTCCTGAAGCAGAAATTCATTGCAGCTTTCTAACATTAAAAAAAATAATTGAAACAATTGATTTATAAAGCTACTGGTGAATTACACTGTCCCAGTAGATGGGAACAGTTGTTTTTTCCTGTGAAAGTACAGACAAGGTTTTGGCTTGTCTCTCTTCAGGCAGTGACTGGTTCTTCGTGTTGATCTGGAGGGGACTCCCTGTTTTGTCACAGGAATTTTAAACTTTTGAAAAATGTTCAAAACAGTATTTATAAACCCTCAGAGTTGTCTCGAACATCTGGAATGAAACAACTTTGGTGGGGGAGGGCTTGGTGATCAAACTGCAAACAAATGTATTTTTCCTTGTTAAAAATGTATTTATTACAATTTTATTTTTCCAGTTGCCAACAGTTGCAGCTCAGTGTTAGTAAAAGTCCTTCAGTTTCAGTAGTTCAGGTCGTTTTTTTTTCTTTCACTCTGTGTGTGAAGTCACCTTGTTACTCCTGCCCAGAAACTACAGAAAGAAGCTAGAGAGCAGCTTCCACCAAGTGACAAAAAGATCAGATTTAGTGTGTGAATCCAACTAACAGACACATTTGCTCATGGTAGAACTTCTGGATTTCTCTGTTTTTTCATTGCTGAATGGTGAAAAAATAACTTCATTCTGTCGTTTATTATGAAATGATTTGAACCTCTGTGCTGCTCAGTTAGTATTAGACATCAGTGCTGTGTCTGTGACCCTGTTCATTGTAAATTAGACTGAGGAGAGTCTAACCAGGACCTGCTTGATCTGTGCGGGTGCTTCCCTCAGTCAGGTTGTTATTAAATGCCGCCCTCTGACTGTTTACATTTCATTCATCTCACTTTATGGTGTTTTGTTTTCACTTTTATGTTGTCCACCTTTGTGCTCAGATCTCGGCCTCTCAGCCTTACAGGATCATATTTCATGTATTAAGTGGTTGTCATGCGTAAAAATATTACACAACTCCACTGACTTTGAAGAAATAATGACATATGCCAGCAGAGAGCTGCAGTCAGGTCTGAATGCAGTTTGAGGTTTTTCTTGGTGAATTCATACAGGAGGGAGATCTAGGCCCAGAAGGGTGAAGAGACTGCAGCAGTGGATCCTGCAGGGATGTGATCCAGACTTTTTGCTGCTGAAGGCTGTCTGTAACAAGAGTCCAACTCACACAGCCACTTTTTCCCCTCAGAATGTCTCCTGCTTTGATAAACAAGCCCCAGAAGGCCAGCTGTTCATAAAGTAAAATCTGGCCATCCAGTAATGTTGCCCCTTTTTTTTCTTTTTCTCTCTGCAGGAAAGATGAGAAGGAATATGCACTGAAACAAATAGAAGGCACTGGAATATCTATGTCAGCCTGCAGGGAAATTGCTGTAAGTTACACTTTTTCTTCTGAGGCATTAATGCTCCTTTTTTAAGCTTTAAAAGTTTCCAACCTGGAGAACTGCATGTAGTTGAACTTCATTCAGATATTCTATGTAGACGTACAGCAGCAGACATGTTGGCTTTAGCCAAAGTACTTAAACAATAAGACAGCTATAAAGGAAGCTAACGAGTGTTATTTTTTAGACTGATGTCATGAAAAGAACATTTTGTATATATATAATTTATTTTTTCAAAACGAGTAATACTTACAGAAGAGTCTGGAGACATAAACCAGTTTTTAGGAAGTTTATTAGTGATCAGCAAAAACAAATAGTTGATTCTTGGTACAACCACTATTTTAACTATAGTAATTCTTCTTCTACTTTAAAGAGGAACTCACCCCCTCTAAATTATCTTCCTGCCTTTTAACTGCTTTTTCAAATAATGCTGAAAGTAGGCATTAATTTAGGAGGCAGTCCTGAGCTGTGATTGACGTGTAGCACTTCTCCGCGTTTAGATTAGCTCCAGTGTGACTCTGCTGTGTTGTAGACAGGTAACCCGACCATGATGAGAATATAATGTCTATAAATCACATCCACACAATCACAACCACTGCAGTGAAGTCTTTGCCCCGATTTAATTATTCTTTTAATGATATTAGTTATTCTCTTTGTCGTAGTTTTCAGAGTAGTTTACCGATTGATTGTTGTTAGCCACAATGCTAAAATTATTGCTGTGTTGCCGACATGGGTCTGAGTAAATATCTGAATAACAATATAACGTGCACAAATCACATCCACACAATCAGAGCAGTAAAATGAAGTCTATTAATATTAATTATTCTGTTTGTCATAGTTTTCAGCCAGTTGCTCTAAATCCCTGTGTGAAGCCCTTTGGTGAGAAGCTGGAGACAACGTGCGAGCGGGGGCGAGTGCGTCTGTCTGAGAGATGATTTTATACTTTATACAAGAGGCGTGTCTTAGAGATGATGCTGGTGATGCAGAAACGTACCGCTGACATGGAAATGTACCGCTTTCATCCAATCACAAAATTCAAATGCAATAGCCACCTTTCAACCCTAAGAGGGCAGCACTTAGACATTTTTAGACCAAAAAGTGTAGAATTTAACAAGTTTACATGAAAATGTCAAAAAATGCCCAGAAACTGAAAGATTGCATTGGTAAAGACCCACTAATACAGTTTATAAGCAGAAAAAAGCTGTTTTGAGGGTGAGTTGCTCTTTAAGTCTATTTATAGTTCTCTAAGCTTTGCTCAATAACTTTTAAAAATTATTATTATTTATCAGGATACATTTGAAGGTTTTGTAATCTGTAAAATGTAACTTTTCTTCAGATGACCTTGATTCTGATACTGATTCTGAGCTTGTTACATGAAGACTGAGACAGTTGAATGCATTTGTTTTACGACTAAGTGAAGTCAGAAACCTGCTGATTTCTACAAACACATATTCCAGTTTTCCCTGAAAAGCCTGCAGCTGTTACATGTGTGACTAACACAAACCTCACAAGCTGTTAACTTGTCTTAATTCAGTCAGTCAGTCACTTTCTTTACCCGTTTGTTCCTGTTCATGGTCGCTGGGAGCTGCTGCCTGTCTCTGGTGGTGCTTGTCTTATTTATTTATTTATTTATACATGTTTATGTGTGTGTCTATGACCAGATTCTGAACTTTGACCCTTTCTTACCTGAGCCTGTACAACAAGCTTTATAGAAAGTGTCTATTCATTGTTTTCAGTCAGAGATTTGTAATTTCTGATACATAACATCATGTTAACTGCAGTTATTTTCCTCTAATTTGTGTTCTATTTGCAAGTTTATCACATAAGAGCTTCTACATAAAGCAGTTTCTGAACTTATATTGTAGTGTAAGACCTGAGTGGCCTCACTGTATCCATGAGTGAGTTCTGATACTGTCTCTGCCTGATGGTGTTAGTGAATGGGTCACATGGACATCGCACTCTACAATAGCTAACTTCCTCTTGCTTTAAGGCCAGCAGCTTCATGTTTCTGTGACTACAGCTGCCAGGATGATTAAAAAGTATAAAGGACTGTAGCCGACCTGCTGAGACGTGGGCACTAAAGGGAAATGCAATCCCATATTGATCAGATGATAGAGAGGAGGGTGAAAAAAGAGCCAAGGAAACCATCCTGTACCATTAGAACTGAACTCCCAGATCAAGGTGCATCACTTTCTGATCACACCATCAGTCACAAATTCCCCGAAGCTTAATGGGCTCCATGGAAGAAGATCTAGGAGGCTCCACTAAAACCAGACTGGAATTAAACAACTTGCATGTTGATGAGCCCTAAAACTTCTAGAAGATCCTTCGGACTGATAAGACAAATCTTTTGGCCACTGAAATCTGGTTTATGTTTGCAGAAGGAAACATGAAGCTTTAATAGAAAAAAACATTATACCTATTGTGGAACATGGAAGGGCCTTGGTTTAGTTTTGGGATGTGTTTGCTTTATCTGCACAGGTAGTCTTGAGTTTGTGGAGGTTACAATTAAATCTCAGGACTGTATGTCATGCCTGTTGCTGAAGGCTTTACAGCTGGAGGACATCCTCATGTCTGTACCTGCTTATTACTGTTCAGGGTCTTGGGGAGCTGGTTCCTATCTCCAACAGTCATTGGTTGACTTGTCCAGGTCATTCATATGGCCACAGCCACACACTCCCACCTACATAGGGACAATTTAGAGCTGTCAATTAACCTCTTGCATGTTTTTAGTCTGTGGGAGGAAGCCGGAGTCCCTGGAAATTTTTTTTTTTGCATGAGTCAGAAAGCTGGGTCTCGGTTGCAGGTCCTCCATCTGCATAATGATTCAAAACAGATGAAAACACAAAGAATGGATCATTAAAGAGGCCCTTCCATTAAAAACAGTTTTTCTGAGGTTTCTGTTGAATATTTTAGCTCCACTGGTGTTCTTACCTTCATAGTGGGTGTGAAAACAGGTCAATAACTTCTCTTTCAGTTCTAATCTCTCAAACTACGCAGGTGGCGATAACACCCGATTTCTCCCGAGTCCGAACGACCTGTATCTGTTTTGTCCCAGCTCCTTTTTTCGTTAGTATTCGGCAGCTTCTGCAGTTGAAACCACGCCTAGCATGCTGCTGGCTAAAAGCTGTTAGCATAACGTAGCAAACAGGAAGACACGGCGTCAGACGTTGCCATGCAGAGCGGGGCAGGAAACAGTATACCTTGCTCTCATTGGCTAGTTTGTTAGCCAACCAGAGTCCAGCAAATTCAAACAATGAATATGAACGAGCTGCTGATGAAGCCTGACGAAGTAGCCTGACGGAAGGAGCCGGAACCACCCAAATTTTAACGCATACAGATTGAAAGGTCTGTTAATCAGTGTTTCCTGACGTTTTTTAGATATAAAATGTTTCATATTACTGGTTAAAACTTAAGAAATAACCACAAAGTCCTGAAATGTGTATGAAATGGCCTCTTTAAGTTATTATTAAGTGGCCTTCTATGAACCCTGATCCAAATCCTGTTGAAGAAACCCTTCGAACTTGAGACAGCTGTAAACGTTTCACCAGTCGACAGGTGCAGAATCTCACTGAGAGTTACAGAAAATCACTTAATGGCAGTTATTTACTCAAAAGGTTGTGCAACAAAATATTAGGTTAAATGTATTGTCTGCTTTGTCGAAGTCAGTTTCATTTAGTTTGTTTTATTTTGAACAGTGTTTCAAAAGCAATGTCTGATTTTTTTATTAGTAGATTTTCATTTTTTTGGGTCAGTTTTAAGTTATTTACGTGAGCATAGTGAGTTTTATTTCATTTAATGGATTCTACCAACAATTTTGTCCATGTCTGTAGTTTTCAACTAACAGGATAAAGAGAAGTTTGAGTCTGAGTCAGTTCCAGACAGTCTGGTTGAATGTTATGCAATGATCTGTTGTATCTTCAAACTGTCAGTTAACAACAATACATACCTGTTACATGATCTTCTAACATGATACAGACACGTCAAACAGCTTCACTAATGTCTGGGTTACGGTGTGAGTAGATGTGATATTTTCCAGCCTGAAAGCCAGAGATCTGATTGTTGTTATTTTTGAGCAGGTCCCTTGTCTGTGCCTGTTTCAACAGATTCACAAAGATCCATTTACAGTCGCATGCTGAGTTTCTGCTCCACACATGTCCTGAAACACATGCTGTGTTCAAGAGTGGGCAGAACCCTGTGGAACTTAGTAGTTTTGCTTGAGTTACTTACAACCTAAAAGTTGGGTGTTTTTTTTTTTTAACAGACTTATTAACTTGTATGTCTGTTAAAGAAGTGTGTTTAATACTGAGCAACTCTGAATTTATATACAACATGTTTGCTTGATTGAGTTTTAGTTTTATATTATGTGGGTGTCTGGCAGGTTACTCAGTTCCTCATTCCTTCTCCTTAATGAGTTTTAACAAGCTCCTGTTTCATTACTAGTTGTTTCATATCATTTTTTTAAGGTTTTTATTTTTTAGTTTTGCTTTTTGTCTTTGACATTATAATTGTACTATTAATCAAGATTTCCTGCAAGGTAGGTTATGTTGAAATTTAAAGTATGAGTTTTCAGTTTCAGGTGACTGAACTTGCCATAACCACCTGGTGAGCAGGTTATAATGAAAGCATGAGGAAAGAATTGGGAAAAGAGATGAATGAGAGGGGTTTCCATAGGAAACCCTGCAACCCGACATCCTCATCTCAATTCCACTTGTCTATCTGCCTGTTAGCAGGTGTCAGATTACTGTACATGTCCCCTCACAGATCTCCTGTCCTGGTTGTAGCTTCCCAGGCTTGGAGAGTGAGTCATGTCATTGTAGAGTCATGTTACTGGTGCCTCCTGTTATTTGACACGTAGTCATTGGTGAACAGATTATGAATCACACCTTTTGTCAAAGTTTCTTCTAGTGAAACTCTCCTGTAATGTAGTTTGAAGTTGTTGGAATGTGGCATTCCTTTATTCATTCATGGACCATAAAAAACTCCACAGTTCATGTTTTTTACCAGTATTTCCCAACCCTCGTCCTCAGGGCACACTGCCCGTCATGTTTTATGGTGCGTTCACACCGGCCTAACCGCCAACGTCAGAAGCGGCAAGTTTACATGTAAAGTCTATGGTGGAGTGCGTCAGACGGATGTCAACGGCTCTGCGTCGCTTTGTGAGCGTTATGAGCGGCAACTTTTCAAGCTTTTCGAGCGTTTCAGGCGTTGACGCTTGAAACGCTGGAAAAGCTCAAAACGCAGAAAGTTCAGCAAGCTGAACTTTTGACGCTCTTAACGCTCTTGAAGCTGCATGTCAACCAATCAGAGCGTCTCATCGTAGTGACGTACCTGAATGAAGCAGGAAGTCGTCAAAAAGGGCGCGGGACAGACGGAAGTAGCGCTGGAAGCAAACCTCATCCATATGTCATATGACAAAGTGGCCGGTGTGAACGCACCATTAGAGTTGTCCATACTTTGACACACTTGATGAATAATTAGCAGGCTTCTTTAGCTGTCAGGTAATTTGCTCATTTGAATCAGCTGTGTTAGAGCAGGGACAAACATGCAGGGCAGTATGCCTTGAGGACCAGGGTTGGAAAACACTTTTTTATACTATTAATCTCTGTTGAAAATCTCTGATGAGTGTAAATATAGTCTGTGTTTAACTGCCTTTATGCAGAGTCAATAAAAAATAGGAAATTAGGGTTGTTTTTCCCTTTTTGTGGCATTAAAAGAACAATTTATCAAAATAATGAGATTCTTACTCTCAGGCCAAATAGGAGCAAACACTGCCCAGTTGTGTTTTCTTAATATATCTTCCTTTATTACACAGCTTTATTTTCCTCATCACATTCTTCAGTGTTATAATCCTCACTGTAATTAATTTTGCTGTTGAAGCTGGTCACTGTAGAAAAATCAAACAACAGATGCTGGTCACTGTTTTGTGTCCTGTATTTTACTTCATTATGTTAGAAATAAGTACATCTTATGATGACTAAGAAAACTCAGTTGAGATCTATGTACAGCTCCATGTCAAATCATCACAGAAATGCGTGTCGGGGAACACGCCCTGCACTGAGTCTGTCACACCCTTTTTCCTCAGCAGATCAAGCTTCACCTCCCTCATCTTTCCAGCATCGCTGCCATCAGAAATTGATCTTCCTCAAAAAAATACTTGAGTCTTGCTCGGCTGAACAAAAGAGTCTTTGTGGTTCCCAAACCGCCTTCATGCATCATTTAGCAAACAGTGCAATTCAGCAACTGGCATGCCACATGCAGCGGAGTCAAGTTGAAAAGGGTGGAGAGCTTGTTTTGGCCTCAATGTATTTTTGGTTTAGCTGCATAACTGTTTTTTTTTCATGCAGATTCTTGAAGTTATAAAAGGTTTAACATCAAGGCGATTTTAATGTCCTTCATCTTGCATTCAGGCTGGTTTAAACAGACAGGAAAACCTGCACCAACTTGTTATATGCTTTCTGAATGGCTACATAAAGCTTCATGTACAAAGCTAAAGAAAAACAAATATGAGAAAAAGATCATTTGTTTACTTAAGAATCAGCTCCAGCAAACATAAGGCCACAGATACTGACTTACCTTTGCTTTTCATTTAAATGAAAATTCATGAGTAAAACTCATGCCGTTAATCAGAGAAAAAGGTTGGATTAACATTAAAAATGCAATGCATTAATGATTTGCTTAGTGTAAACACAATTTATCCTAAACCAGAGATCCCAACCCTTAACTCCTCAGGTGAAGGTTCTGGGACTTGGTTTTAGATACGTGAGCAGACTTTTCGATATCTAGAATTACTTGATTGATCAGAGCTGTTTAAGAAGTAAAGAGGGATCAATGCAGAATTAGACAGATGGTCAGAATTTTATAGCTGTTGCAGTTGAAATGTGTTTGTATTATTGCATATTTAATATTATTGCCAATTTTCTTCCATAATTCCATAACTCTAATTTTGAGATTTGACATCACATGCACATTTCTAGATGTATTTTAGTTTATTGTTAGAAACACAGAGTGCTATCAGCTTCACACACAATCAATAATATCTTACAGACTGAAACCTAAAAATAAGACACACATTAGCAGCACAGGTCTCAACTTTAACCTAAATATATTCTTATTCTCAATGAAGATGTCTATTTAAATGTTACTATTTAAAGTATTTAAAGTATTTAAATGATTGTTTTCCTATATGTGGTTATGTGAAGTACTTGTAAGTCATAAGTACCTTCCCTGCAGGTTACGTGACGAAGTATCCTTGGGCAAGATACTGAAACTGCCCCCGGGTGCCGTACAAAATGGCTGCCCTCTTCTCCTCACAGATGAGGATGGGTTAAGTGCAGAGACATCATTTCCCTAAAAGGGACCAATTAAATTAAATTAAATTAAATTAAATTAAATTAAATTAAATTAAATTAAATTAAATATTCAGCCTGCAGGCATTTGGTTTTTTAGTGTTTTCATACTGAGTACTACAAGAAAAAACCTAAAATTGTCTTTGAAATAACTTAAATTTAAAGACGCTATTTCATACAAATTTCAGGACTTTGTGGTTATTTCTTAAGTATTAACCAGTAATATGAAACATTTTAGATCTAAAAAATGTCAGGAAACACTTATTAACAGACCTTTCAATCTGTCTGCGTTAAAATTCGGGTGGTTCCGACTCCTTCCATCAGGCTGCATCGGCAGTTGCTCATTAATATTCATTATTCAAATTTGCTGGACTCTGATTGTCACGGGCTCAGTTAGTTTTGTGACCCACATTGCAGGAACTCAGACACAGACAGTACTCAGGTGCAAAAGTGACAGGTTTATTTACAATATGTACAGTGTGAGATTGTGCTCGGTGGTCAGGTGCGTCAGGGGAGGTCTCAGCACTGTAACAGAAATGTTCATTAGTTCCAGATCCAAAACTAGAAGGTACAGGTGATCGTGTAGCGACTGGTGAGGTTAACTCACGGGATGATGCAGGTAACTGAACTTGAAGGGAGGGCAGGTCCAGTGCGGTGCTGTGCAGGGAGGTGGTGAGTCCAAGGTCGGGTGAGGAGGCTGGAGGGAGACAGACAGGGTTCCAGGCGATCAGACACTGGACACGAAGAAATCCTCGGAGCACAAGGAGCAGGGTGAATAATCCTGGAGAGAGCAGGGTTAATGCACACAAGGAATAATCCACACATTCCTCAAAAATCTCAAAATCTCAAAAACACTATTTCTCGGAATCACTAGGAATAAATATCAAATGTTTGGCACAAGGGAGCTACCATTCAGGTCAACAACCAGGCGATGAATGAAGGTCTGCCTCTGGCTTAAGTAGCACCCTGCTCCTCATCAGCGCTGATCGCCACCAGGTGTTGTCAATCCGCCTCGCTCTCCAGCGTAGATCCTCACTGCAGAGAGAAGACTCACCCGACACAGAATACACAGCACACACAAACCCTGAACCTGACACTGATTGGCTAACAAATTAGCCTATGAGTGCAAGGTATACTGTTTTCTGCCCCGCTGCGCATGGCAACATCAGACGTCGTGTCTCTCTGTTTGCTACTTTATGCTACAGCTTTTTAGTGAGCCGCATGCTAGGCGTGGTTTTAACATCAGGACCTGCCGAATACTGACGAACAAAGGAGTTGTGATGAAACAGATACAGGCCATTCGGACTCGGGAGAACTTGGGTGTTATCGCCACCTGCGTAGTTTGAGAGATTAGAACTGAAAGAGAAGTTGTTGACCTGTTTTCACACCCACTATCAAATCAAAAATCAATCAAATCAAAAATACTTTATTAATCCCTGAAGGGAAATTAAGTGTTGTTGTAGCTCAGTTCTTCTTCAGGGAGCCATTGTAGAAGGTTCTAGCTGTGAACAGGAAGGATCTCCTGTAGTGGTCTGTGCTACAGCGGATTATGAAGAATCTTCTGACTGAAGACACTCTGTTGTTGAGTTACTGTGTTCTGAAGAGGATGATGAGGGTTTTCCATCATGTTCTTCATCCTCCTTTGGACAATCAACTCAAGAGACTCCAGTTCAGTCTCCAGGACAGAATCAGTCCTTCATATCTATCTGTTCAGCCTCCTCGTGTCACCTGCTCTGATGCTCCGCCCCAACAGGTAACTGCAGATGTGATCAGCTGACAAACTCCTCTTCTTTTTTCGCTCCTCTTCAAATCTCTGTCTGTCCGTATTGTTTGAAAGCCAGGTAGACACACGCTGGAGTCCAGGATATGTTCCTTTTGCCATGTCTCAGTAAAACACATGATGCTGCATTCCTGATACTCTGGCTGGGTNCTTCAACAGAGTTTCAAGTTCATCCATTTAGTTAGCAAAGAGATGTCCGATTTGTCAAGTTGACTGATGGAAGTGAAGGTTTAATCTTCCTCTTTCTCTCTCTTCACATTGCTCCTGCTCTGCATCCACGTCTTCTTCTTTTGAGCTCATCAGGGATCCAGAGTTTCAATTTGAGTATTATTTCAGCCGTAGAAAGTCAGTTAGTTGCTCTTTCTTGTAAACAAGTCTCTTGTTGCCATGGTTACGCATCATAACAAGTGGAAAAAAAAGTGACAAATCAAGCAAAAACTCAATCAGCACCGCACCCAAATCCGAAGAATCCAGAAGAAAAAAGTAGCAAGAAATACTCAAAAAGAACAAAAGAAATGCTAGCAAAGTCACAGAGCTACTCCAACAAGCTGCCACCAGTTGTAGCGTTATTCCGGAATTAAGGTAAAGAACACCTGTGGAGCTAAAATATTCAACAGAAATCTCAGAAAAACTGTTTTTAATGGAATGGCCTCTTAAATAAAATAATGACAACCTTTACTATTTATTCCATCTTTCTCAAAAATTACACTTTGTGTAATAGTCAACCCAGTTGCACAAACAAAAGGCAAATGGCAGGGTAAAACAATGTTTATTTAAGGGAATGGGGATAATTGGAGCTGTGGAACAAACAAGTTAGCACAGAGAGAGCGGTTGCTATTGATGATGTCACTGGCGTGAGACAAAACAGAAGAGGGTTATACAAGAGGGGTTATACACAGTTCATTTGAAAACACACAGAGAGAGTCCTGCGTACAGTATCCAATATCCAATCCAGTAATCAAACAATGTTCAACACCTCAGAAGCAAAACTTATGGACCAACAGAAGGAAGAGACAGTAGGAGAGTTGAAAAAATGAAGCAGAGGTTCAAAACCAGGAGGTCCCAGTGGTGAGTCTAAGTCTGTTAGGGGTTAGGCACCAGCAGCAGCAGCAGTAGGTGAGAGTAATGAGGGATACTGATATCAGGACAGAGGTGACTGAGAAAACGGCATGATATGTACAGAACATGACAGCCCACCCCCCAAAAGGGACCGTCCTTGATGGCCCACAAACCAGTTCTCCCCAGCTAGGTAGGTGGTGGGTGGAGGATTGGATGCACAGGAGGCACAGGAACAGAAGATTCCATCCCCTGGGATCTCTACCGACACAGGAACAGGAGCTGGGCACCCGTCATTTGGGACCCTCACCAACACAGGAACTGGAGACCCGCTTTCTGGGATTCCAGGTCTCCTGACACAGGATCAGGAGACCTGTCACCCGGACCCACCTCCATCCCTGATATAGGTACTGGAACTAGAACACCTTTCTCAGGAACCCTAACTAACACAGGAACGGGAGATCTGTCATCTGAGACCACCTCTAACACAGGAACAGGAACACCAATGTCTGGAACCCCTACCAAAACAGGAACTAGAAACCATCATCTAAGACCCCTTTTGACACAGGAACAGGAGCCGGAACTGGAACAGTAACAGGATCTGAAACTGAATACAAGGCTGTGTCTAGGACCTTCACTACCATAGCAACAGAAGTAGGGGAATCTAGAGCTGGTGCAGTAGGCCTAGACCCCAGATGATGACATTGTCATCATCATCATCATTGACCAGACGTCATGATGGCTGGCTCCAGAGCAGGCTGAGAGATTGCAGACTGACATGGTGTCTCTTTGACTGCAGATCAGCCAGGGACAGGAGATGGTGTTCTGGCATGGCATGACATCAGTGCCTGTTTCATGGACTGATGAGAACTGGTCCAACGTCTAGGGTTAAGCTAGGACTGGGAGGCTGACCAAGAGAGGTCTAAAACCCACCCTCTGTGGCTGGGTGGCCTTATGGTAAGAGTGGCCCCCCCTCCCCAGCTTCTCTCCCGACCCTACATGTCTATAATATAAGTAAATTGAGGGACAGGACTAGGACAAGGACCCTGCCATTCACAAAAAAATTGTGAGGACTAACTGCTTGCAGGAGATCTTGTGATAATTCATGTGATCATGCACCTTTAACTCCAGCATTTCTGAATCATATTGCTTTTCTAAGTTATAAGTGTTAGTTATTCAGTTAGTTTAGTATATATTAAAAACTGTCCTGTGACCAGTTTGCTGCTGGTAAGACACTTTCCTCTAAACTCTATTAAAATATGTATTGATTTGAAAAGAAGTATGTAACCTGTTTAATGACCTCAAATTAAATAAGGATGTGATGTGTGCAACTCATAAGCAGGATCAAGTCTTGAGTTTTGACTTAAAAACAAGCTATACACAAACTAAGCACAAATTCCAGCCATGCCGTTCAGCCCCATTTCATACATTTTTAAAGGAAATACCATGAAAGTGATTCATTGGGCAGCGTGTTGTACCATACTCTTATTTTTGAAGAGGAGCTAGAAAATCTAAATTAAACTCCTTAAGAGTTTTGTAAACACTAAATTAATAAATAAGTAATGTTCAGTTTAGATTTATTCTTCAGACATCTGTTTCCTACAATGTTGTAGAATATGAATTGAAACATTGTTCATGAACATTGCTTTCCATGTTGGGTCACAATAGCTTTTGTTTCATTAAATGTCCTGACTTTAGAAAAATGTCCCTTTTCCTCTCAGCCTCTGCAGCACATGGCAGACAGCAGTGTGAGCTCTGGCTCCTTTTATTCAGAGATTTTGTTTTGTTCTAAAACACCAGTTGTGGTCTGCCTGCTGCATTCAAGTTCAGCCTCAAAACCATTCATTACAGGTCCGTGGAACTTCTACAGCAACTAAACAGCTCAGTATTCCATTTACTTAACAGTTAGAAACATGAAGTGATGGGACCTTATCCACTTGGCTTTCGGCTGCAATTCAATTCATTTTTATTCATAAAGCACCAGTTCATAACAAAAGTCATTTCAAGAAGCTTTACAGAAATATCAGTTCAACTGGTAAAAATAAAATTCTTCTTACCAAATAACCAGCGGATTTGTTTAAATTATCAGTTCAACACAGTCTCATTTACTGAGCAGCACAAATGGCAACAGTGGAAATGAACGACAGGAAGAACCTCCAGCAGAACCAGAACCAGGATGAGCGGCCTTCTGCCTCAGCCAATGGGGGTCTGAGCTGACAGCACAGAGACACAGACAAACACAGATGGAGTTGTCATGTCTATGTAAAAATAAACAGAGATAAAATTAATAGCAACAACAATAATAAATATGAACATGGAGAATAAAGAGAGACAGCAGAGTGAAGACATGTGGTCATCATGTCCTCCGGCAGTCTAAGTCTATAGCAGCATAACTAAAGGGAAAGCTCAGGAGAACCCAAGCTAACCCTGACTATAGGATTGTGTAAAAAGGAAAGTTTTAAGTCTATTCTTAAAACTACACAAGGTGTCTGCCTCACGGATAAAAAGTGGAAGCTGATTCCACAGAAGAGGAGCCTGATAACTAAAAGCTCTTCCTCCCATTCTACTTTTAGAAATTCTAGGAACTACAAGCAGACCTGCAGTCTGAGAGCGAAGTGTTCTGTTAAGAACATATGGAACAATAAGATCTTTAATATTAGATGGAGCTTGGTCGTTCAAGGCCTTATACGTCAAAAGTAAAATTTTAAACTTTATTCTATAGATTTCACAAGGAGCCAGTGAAGTGATGCTAAAACAATATTATCTCTCCTTCTAACTCTCATCAGAACTCTGGCAGCAGCATTTTGGATCAGCTGGAGGCCTTTAACAGAACTATTAGAATATCCTGGTAATAAAGAATTACAATGATCAAGTCATAAATGCATGAACTAAAGTTAAAAATTAATGCCACCTTAAGTAAGTAACTGACTATACAATTTGTTCCTAAGGTGCTCAGGTCCAGAAACCACAACCTCTGTCTTATCTGAAATTAAGAGCAGAAAATAAAGTGACATCCAAGATTTTATGTCATTAAAGTTTGGATATGGAACACAAACACCATAGTGACATCTAGTGTGTGTATGTTATAGTTGTAACAATAGTAAAAAGGTTTCCAGCTGTCAGGGTGCCAGGTTTGCGATTTCCACGTGCATTTTAAAGGGACTGTATCATGCTATTTTACAGTTTTCAATGTCTGGGATCGGCACATATATGATAAAACCTTACTGTTTGAGTTATATTCACTTCATTTGTCCTGAAATATAACTTATATTCTCGAGTTATTCTGTGACCAGGAAGTAAAAACGCTCGGTTTACCTAAAACCCCGCCTCCCAACTGTGAGTGCGAATGGGCTGTTTAGAAACACTAAATAAACTTCTGTAACTCTCGCAGCCAAATGCACATTTTCGACGAGAAATTTTTAGAATGAAATACAACGAAATGGAGGTGCTAATTTGTCAGAGGACGCTCGATGGTGAGGAGCGTCTGGAGGGAATAACGGTCCACTCGCGACTGGATGCGATCCGACCCGGGAGATGACACCAAGACTGGGATCGGACGGGTGACGTGGATCTCAGCTGTAAAGCTGGATTCATACTGATATGTGATTAGCAGGGTCGAGTTGATAAGTCTTTATTAGCAGCTCATGCTAATAAAGAGCAGCAGGTGGTTGAAGTGTGGGAACTCTGGGCTGCAGGTTAGACATCTGCCGTGATGAGCTCCTGAAAAATTGTTTCGGACTCTCGCAGCTCACCTCGTACCTACTACAGGGGCAGCAGGGATTGGTCAGGAACTTCCTGATACGACACCATGACGTAACGGGGTTCAAATTCAGCCGTTTTACATGAGCGAGTAAAGCAGCTGCTCAGAGCGCAGGATTCAGGAGGATTACTCAGGAATGCATGAATTAAGCCAAAAACCACTCTGGAGGTCTTTTAAATAAAGAAATAGCATCACAACATGGTTAAAAGCTCCAAAAAATTGATTTTTTTTCTGAGAAGGATAACAAAATCTCCAGAGCTCCACCATTTTCCACAGTACCAGCCTCTGACTATTTACAGTATTAGGCAACCAACAATGGTGACCTCTGTTGGCTGGTAGAAATCTAAATTTTATTATATTTTAATTCAAATATAGTTTTCAAAGGAAATACTGTATTTTTATTCTGCACCCCTCTAAACACCCCATGAAGGTTTTTTCTTTTTAAATATGGATTTTTATTAAATTGTTCCATATTCAACCTTTAAGACAAGCTTGTAATCTCTGTAGCTGGTTGCTTTCATTCAGCTTCATTGATAGATATAGCTGAGTATCATCAGCATAAAAGTAGAATTTTATACCGTGTTGTCTAATATTTTTACCAAGCGGTAACATATATATAGTAAAGAGGATTGGTCCAAGCACTGAACCCTGAGGAACTCCATGACTGGCTCTGGTACATGAAGAAGATTCATTATTTACATGAACAAACTGAAGTCTTTCAGTTACATATGATTCAAACCTGTTTAATGCAGTTCCCTGAATTCCATTACAGTGGTCGACGGTTATATGCACGACCTCGGTGCCCGGCAGTTTTGTGCATATAAGTGTTGTGTGCATTTATCCGTCGGTGGTCATTTGGACTGTAAACGCAGGTAGCAGTGTTCGGTATTGATAACAGGTAATTGGAAATTATGTAATAATGCAATTACAATATATTAGGAGAATAAAACTCTCAAACAGACCGAGTTAAATACTCACAGAGCGGATCCACTATGACACTGTAAGTAAACAGATGCGCCAGATACGCATGCATGGATGTGACGCAACGGCACATATTAAGTTACAGTTAGTAATAGAACAGAATGGTTTTCTATATTGGATATATTATTGGATTATATTATATATTATATTGGAAAAAAAAAAAAAGAAGAATTTTTCAAAATTACAATTTTTTTAATATTTTACTTTAAATATAAGTTTTAAAGGAAAGGCTGTATTTTTATTCTACAATCCTCTAAACACACCGTGGAGGCATTATTTTGTTAATAATATTGCTTTTTATGAAGATATTCCATATCCCACCTTTAATACTTTAGAAATAACCACAAAGCCATGACATTTGTGTGAAATCCTCTTTAAAGCTACTGATTCTGAAACTGCAGGAATATGTGTTTCCAAATAACCAGCAGGCTGTGTACAACCCAGACAGGATCAGGTAGACTCATGATCACGTTTTCTTTTCTTCTCCAGCTTTCTCCAGCAGCCGAGGGGAAGGAGACTGAAATCAAACTCTTCTTGTTATTTTACTCTTTTTACGACCACACAGTCAAATTCTGCAACTTTATTATTGTATAAGTCATCGCACATAGTCCATGGGAAAATCATGAAACAGCAGGTTGAAGTTTTTTGACAACAGCTTGTCAGGAGCGGCTCTGAAGGCAAAAAAATAGGCTTTTTAAATAAACAGCTCAGTTGAAATATGTTCAGCAACATAAGCAGTGTTGAACTGGGTCCACGTCATCCTCATGTTTGTACATAAACCCAGCTGCACATGTTGCACATTTCTTTAAAGAGGCCATTTCATACACATTTCAGGACTTTGTGGTTATTTTTAAGTATTAACCAGTAATATGAAACATTTTATATTTAAAAAATATCAGGAAACACTTATTAACAGACCTTTCAATCTGTCTGCATTAAAATTTGGGTGGTTCCGGCTCCTTCCGTCAGGCTGCTTCGGCTGCTTCATCAGCAGCTTGTTCATATTCATTGTTTGAATTTGCTGGACTCTGATAGGCTAACAAACTAGCCAATGAGAGCAAAGAATACTGTTTCCTGCCCTGCTGTGCATGGCAACGTCAGGCGTCCTGTTTTCCTGTTTGCTACGTTATGCAGCACGCTAGGCGTGGTTTCAACTGTAGGAGCTGCCGCAAAACTAACGAACAAAGGAGTTGTGATGAAACGGATACAGGCCGTTCGGGCTCAGGAGAACTCGGGTGTTATCGCCACCTGCGTAGTTTGAGAGATAAAAACTGAAAGAGAAGTTGTTGACCTGTTTTTACACCCACTATGAAGGTAAGAACACCTGTGGAGCTAAAATATTCAACAGAAACCTCAGAAAAAACGTTTTTAATGGAAGGGCCTCTTTAAGGAAATGTTCCAATCTGCTGTGTAAATCTAATTAATATCATATCTGTTTAGCTAGCTGTTCTAACGACTTCAGTTTGGAAGAATTAGTTCACAACAAATTGTACAGTAGTTTTAATATTCTCTGTGTGGACTCAAGCCTAGTGAAAAGGTTTCCTCTGTGTTCTTCAGCCAGTTTGAGCCTCTCTGATGATGAGCATCATTTTGCAGCAGAGATAATGGTTTGATGTGATGATGGTCTGTTCACGGTGTGCCCTCCATCCATCCACATGTTAAAGTATCGCCTAAATGGTCTTTGTCTAATAGTGCATGAAAGTGAGTCACAAGATTTTCTGCTCAGTGAAAATGTTCCCACCCGGCTCCCTCTGGTCAAAGCCGAATTACAGCCGTGTTATTTTGGCCCTGGACTTGGGTTTTATTGGTTTTCTATAGTGTACCACCAGAAGCTTGTCAACATGGAAAGTTCTGGATTTAAACCATTTAAACATATTTATGCGCAGCTGACATATAGATGTGGTCAAATTAGGGTTGGGCGGTATGGCAAAATTTTTTTTTTAAGTTTTACGGTATTTGACGGTATTTTTTATATGACTAATGTTACCCACATTATCTTCTAATAAGTAAATAATTACTGCATTAGATTTCCTTTAAATAGTCAATTTTACTGTCATATGCACAGTTCCATGTTTTTGTTGCACAGCCTTTTCAAGTTAATTTGCTAGTCGCCGGCTACTGGCCGTAAATAATAGTTGTTGGTCCAATTCCGACCTTTTGAAGCAGAAGAAATTCCATTGTACAGACTTGGTTCCTCTTTTTGGAATAAGTTGTTCTTGGTCAGTGAGTCGCTGTTACAGCCCCCACCAGCAGCCATTCTTAATTCAAAACGTTTATTTTTCACGCTCGTCTTAGCCAGTGTGCGATAAACACACTGTGCTTATTTGTTTGATGAAATAACAGTCCATAGTAATAACGTAAGTTAACAAAGCAAATAGCAGTACTTGTGCAACAGATGGTGATGACTTTGAGGTGTAACCGTTATTATTTGTCCGGCCGGAAACAGCGCCCGGTGACGGATGGTTTAGCAGGTTAGCAATATTGTTATCCAGGTGGAAGTTGGGACAAATTCGGGAAAATGCTGGTCTCAGGAGATTTTCAGGAGAGCATTGAAACTCAGGATTCTCCCAGGAAAATTGGTTGGGCTGACGAGAAAGAGGAACACTTATAACCCCCAGGGATAAAAAATAAAGAATCAAAAGGGGGACATCAAAAGCAGTATCCCCCCCATCCCCCCACCAAATCGCACCCTGGTCTTAGCATGTGACACTGAAAATGGCCCCTACAGAAATATGTTCTCACTGCCAACATTCCGGGTGTTGTCATAGCTATTCACTGGTATAGCGGTATGTGAAAAATTCCTCCCGGGCAGCTGCAGGTTCAGTATCTTGTCCAAGGATACTTAGACGTAGCTTGCTGGCACTGGGGATCGAACCTGCTGTCTTTTGAACAAAGGGCGATCGCCCTTCCTCTAGACTACGCTGCCCGCCGCTCATGTTTTTTCTGTCAGTAGTGGAGCCTCTTGGATCTTCTTCCACACCCTGATGTGATCAGAAAGTAATGTACCTTGATCTTAGAGTTCAACATGAATGGCTCTGGATGGCCAGTCCAAGGGGGACCCCGCCTCTTACCCAATGACCGCTGGAGATAGGCACCAGTTCCCTACAACCCTGAAAAGGAATAAATGGGTACAGAAAATGACTGACTGGCTGGTTCTGGTCTGACTGGTTTCCTTGGCTTTTACTATCATCCTCTCAATCCATCTGATAAACCTGTGGTTTGATTTCCTCTTGTGTCTACGTCTTGGGAGGTCAGCTACAGTCCTGTGAAACTTACACTTTTTCATGTTATTGTCAGCTGAGATCACAGGAACATCAAGCTGCTTGGAGATGGTCTGGTAGTCTTTAACTTGAACATGGAGATCTAAAATCTCTGCAGATAGCAATAGCCTTTGCTTTCTCTGGTCCATGTTCAGTGTGGTGCACACACTGAAACTAATCTACTCAAGAGCCTGTTTGTTCCATTTAAATAAGGTGAATGGCTGATAAAAATCTTGAAGGTACCTGTGATGCTAATTACAGAACACAACTGAGTTAAACATGTCCCTGTTATTTCAATCATTATCCCCATTGAAATCATAGGGACAAGGTATCTCAATCTTTTCCAGTCTCATTAATTGGTTTTGATTTATTTCTATTTGGACCACTATTCAAAATCAATATTTGATTTTGCTTATTTGAATTTCAACAATTTTGCATAAATTTTTACTTTTGTCAGTTTCAGATTATTTCAGTGACCATATTTGTTTTTTTTGTTCTTCAGTATTTTTGTTCTTTTCTGTATGTGCGTGTTTAAGATGCAGAAAGATGTGGGATTAATGTACAGCACTAGTCTCTCGGTTGTTTCTCTGTTGCTATCGATGTGCCAAACTAAGCAGGAAAACATTTTTGTAACTGTATGTCACTTGTGATAATGGGTCAACAAATCCCAGCCTAATTGATGTTTATACTGTAAACCACATCTTTGCTTTTATACCTCCTGCTTCAATAAACCCACAGCGGAGTGAGTGTTTTGTCGTATAACCGTGGGGCATGTTTGATCTTTCGGACCATTAATCTCGAGGCTGTATGCAAACACAATAAATGTCTGCCAGACATCTGTGTCCTGATATAAATATATTATATTTACAGACATTAAAGGCTTTTTTTTATTTAGTAATGATTCTCTTTCCTTGTTAGCTGCTGTGGGACGGATGGAGGCTTTAGTCAAAACTAGTTTAATCTCTGATGAGAACAGACAGGTTGACATATTTGTGCAGCGTACATGTCATTCTTTAACTTACACTATGTGAAGAACACAGTAATTATTTACCGTCAGACATAAGTTTTCTATTTGTAAGTGCTAGACTGATCCAGTAAAAGTACAAAGCCTCAGTGTGTTTTTTATCCGGCCTCACAGCACTCAGTGGTTTAATGGTGGTCCCACAGTTCTGGGACCAGCTCTAAGCCCTGGGCTCATTACCACAATGCCCCATTATAGCCTTTGGATTAAGACTGTGATTAAACTCAAACCTCACTTCCACAACCAGAGGCCAAATCAAACAACCTGCTCACAATTCCAGCATTGTTTCCATGGCTTTGCTGTCCTACTCCCTGACATTTTCCCTGCCTGTAGAAGAAGTAACAGAAAGCTACACACTTGATCTGTTTGAATAGGTTGAGTTTTTTGGGTTATAGTATAAAATGTAGAAATTTGTGTTAGGATTAGGGTTGTTGCTCTGACTATTAACATCAGGACCTTGCCTGAACCACGGCTTCAGTGATTTGTTTTGTGAGCTATATAAATGGACCAGAAGGTTGAAGTTTATCTTCCTGTGAGCTGGCAGCAGACAGAACAGATAATCATCGTTTGGCCACTTTGTAGAGCTTATTATCCAGACTGAAATCAGATCTAAGAACTCTAAGAGGAAGTGTAAAACATAAACAATATAACATAACACCTCAAGAATACTAAATACTAAAACTTTATGTGAAGTTTAAAGGTGCAATATGTAAGAATTAGATCTTGTGATTAAATCGGAGTCCTACAGTTCATGTAGAAAAACAAAACTGGCCACTCTCAACCACTCACCCCTTCCCCTTCATGATTTTTCTGCTGGGTTGCCAGTGACAGATCAGGGACTCATTTTATTTCTCTTGTTGAGTTTTTGGGAAGGATGCCATGGTTCCTTAGGTCTACTGCAAGTTACCTCAGGGTTGCTTCTTTTACTGGCTTCCATTCCATCCATAGCGCTGCTACTCTTTTCTGTTGGTTGTTGTTGAATTACAGCTGCTTGTGTTGAAGACTTGGTAACCTTGGAGGCTCACAAATGATTTGCTATGGAGCCAAGAAGTCTGGCTGCAGAATAGTTATTGTAAACAATGATTTCACTGTAAAATTCGTACATATTGTACTTTCAAAGCAAACAGATTGGTCCAGATTGTGAAAAATTTAGAGGTGGATTCTTTTCGTCCTTCTGTAGCAGAACTAAATAACAGCTTGAGTCAGAGGGTGGGCTTGACTGCAGACAGCCAGGGTGTTGTCTCTGATTTATAGCTCTGTCCTGATTGTGGACTGACTGTTAACTCAGGAAGGAGCACAGTGCATGTTGAAGCTGGTGGAATCAATGAAGCGTTTCTAAAAGCAGCGAGGCTGCTAGAGTGCTGCAGCACAGAGTGCAACATTCACCCTGATAGTGATGCCATTAGCTGTCACATCAGTCACATCCATTAGGTTTTCTGTAGCTTCTGCTCATCAAAACAACGATGTTTACAGGCTCAGAAGAAAATCATTTAACTTACACATAAACAGAATATTAGACTTGATAACTTGAAGTCCTGATACTTTACAGTTTCTTATGAAATTGTTGTATTGTTGTTGTCAGGCACTAGAGTTGAAGTTAATGGAATGGCTAATGAGGGGGTTGCTTCTGTCTGTCATAGTGAAGAAGGATATGAGAGAAAAGGCAAAGTTCTCAATTTACTGGTCTGTCTACATTCCAACCACCCCATGGTCATGAGGTTTGGATCCTGACTGAAAAAATGAGATCATTTTTGAAATGAGCGTCATCCATATTGTGGCCATGCTCAACCACAGAGATAAGGTGAGGAGCACCGTCATCCAGGGAGAGCTTGAAATAGAGCTGCTGCTCCTCTGCATTGAAAGGAGTCAGCTGTGGTGGTTCAGGACTCCTGGTCACCTCCCCATGGAGGTTTTCCTGGCATTTCAATTTGGGAGGAAATCAGGCAGATCCAAAATTTGCTGGAGGGATTTTATATACAGTGAACAACGGTTATATGCACAAGGCGTATACGCAAAACACACTATGCACAGAACTGCTGGACGTTTCTGTGTCATAGAGAATCCATATGCTTATATGCACAGCGCCGACGGATATATGCACAAAACTTTGGAGGTATCGTACATGCATCTCACTGAATCCTGTTATATCTCGCTAGTTTATTGACCGCTGGTGTTCTCACACACACTCTCGTTGTTTGGTGTGTGGAACTAGGCTGCTCTGGCGTTCACGCACACATGACTGGCGCATCTGTCTGAAGCTGTCAGAAGGTCTCCAAAAATTAATCACCGACTTCTTCAGTGTGAAATAGTGTCAAATGTAACATTTGTTCTACGTGTTTTTAATGCCCGATCATGAGTTCTTAATATCCAATACGGAAAATCGTTCTGTTCTGTTACTAACTGTAACTTAATCAGTGTTGTTACCGTCATGTCCATGCACGTGTATCTGGCACATCTTTTACTAAGTGTCATAGTGGATCCTCTCTATGAGTATATAACTCCCTCTGTTTGAGAGTTTTATTTCTTCCAATATATTGTAATTTGTTGTTACATCATTTCTGATTATATGTTATCAATACCAAACACCGCTACCCGTGTTTTTGTTGTCCAAATGACCACCGACAGATAAATGCACACAACGTTTATATGCACAAAACTGCTGGGCACCGAGGTCGTGCATATAACCGTTGTCCACTGTATATCCTCTGTATATTCTGCTGAGAACATCTTGGGAACTCCCAGGAAGAGCTGAAGAGTGTCAGATGAGGGATGTAGGGTTTCCCTCCTGAACCTGCTGCCACTGCAACCTGACTGTGGATAAGCAGAAGAGGACGGACGGACAGATGTTCATATGCTGCACAAAAACTGAAAATTCTTTCTTATAAACGCACAAAAAACATCAAGAATTTACTGAGTAAAGTTTGTCGGTTCAGGCATTCTACTAATAAAATATTTACAATCAGAGTAAGTTTACTGGCATATCGAAGGTGAAACCCAGAAGAACAACCATCTGAAGCCTAAACTTGAGTTTTCTTTCAGAATGGATCTGGATGAAACTCAGCATGTAGGCGCCTCCTTGTGAGACTGTCAAGTGTCAGACATGAACTGTGATATTTGTTTGTTTGTTTTAAAGTAAATTGTATCTTTATTTCACCACAATGATCCATTAAAATGTCTTGAGGAGCAGTTTGAGTTACAGTGATTTGGAACTTTTAAGATCACAGTAAAAATGGATCAGCTGATGCTCTTGGAAGAAATAACGATTTTCTGCACAGAGTTTTTCAGCTGTACAGCCAGCCTTGTCTTTTCCTCTATAATTCACCAGTTCACAGAGTCCAGATGGATGGACTTTAATCCCTTGAGAGCTGACATATTAAATAAGACACTCATCAACTGCTGCTTTGTCTCATTTTTGGATATTAATTACTTTCTGTCATTTATCCATAATGTGTGATGGGGCTTTAAATGATTTGATCCATTACACTGTAAGAGGTTCTGCATGAGAGAATCAAATTAGTTTTAATTCAATTATTCTTCTCATTATTATTTTTTTCAGTTGAAGTTCCTAATTATTTTATAACTGAACAATTAATCTTAAAGGATTAGCCTTCATTTCTTTATTCTGAGTAGACAATATGTGGTTTCCTCCTTATATCTGTGCACACTAACAGTTATATTGTGAATCAGTAGGATAAATACTTGAAGAATATCAGCTTTGTCATTTGGAATTTTTGGATGATACAGACTTTCACGGGGGGGGGGTTAAAGAGAAACTGTAATTCCATCCAGATGTTACCTTTCTGATGTGTGTCTTCCAGTTGTTACGAGAACTGAAGCATCCAAATGTGATCGCCCTTCAGAAAGTGTTCCTGTCCCACAGCGACAGAAAGGTGTGGCTCCTGTTTGACTATGCTGAACATGATCTTTGGGTGAGTCTCTCTGCACCACAGCTGCAGCATCAACACAGTGTTTTAAATGATGGTCCCAACCTGCAGCAAACCTGATGGTGTTCAGAACTTGTTAAGAACTTATTGATTGTGAGATTTGTCCTATTTGGACTGACTGTGAAATAACACAGCAACAGTACTAACATGTTTCTTGATGCCCCAGAAGTCTTTTTCTTTTAACATTTGTGCCAGAAATAACTGAACCTTTAATAAAACAAAAATCTCCATTGAACAGAAAAGTGGGGTTGGTGTTTTCCTTGATGGCTGCACCATTAATCAGTTTACTTGCTTTATAGCACATCATAAAGTTCCACCGTGCCTCCAAGGCCAATAAGAAGCCCATGCAGCTGCCTCGAGGGATGGTGAAGTCTCTTCTGTATCAGATTCTAGATGGGATCCATTACCTTCATGCCAACTGGGTGCTCCACAGGGATCTGGTGAGTTCCTGTATAAGCTTTATCGCTCCACTTTCTCTTCACAGACACACACCAGCCACAGCACACACTTGATCAGGGAGCTGTTTCACAGAGCTGCTGTTACCAGGTGGAGATTACATTCGTTTTGTTTTTTTCATTTATCATGAAAATGTAGATAAGCAAAGAGAAGAACCAGCACCATTTTATGATTGTAGAAAAAGATACATCAGCTAGCTTAATGCTACTTCCTGTTTATTTAAACAAATGACTAAATGAACAGAAAAATATTTGACTAATATTTCTTTTATTTTTATTGTACAGATTATTTTCCTGAATACTTGTATTTCAAAGGTTTTGTACCTCACTGTGTGTATTTGACTACGTAGCATTCTAGATCTATTTTACATCCTTTAGCTGCTAGCATTAGCTTTTTTCTGATAACCAAGTATATATGTGCTGCATTTCTCCAAGATCAACTCAACTTCTGGTTGTAAATGAACCTGTTACTCTCTCTTTGCAAGTCGTCTGCTCGAACCTGCCCTGAATGAACTGAATATTAGAGGCCTGCGCGGGACGGAATTTCCAGTCCCGCTCCTGCATAGTGCAGTCCCGCTCCTGCCCGCTCCCGCAAAGGACTATGATTTTAAGTCCCGCTCCCGCCCGCTCCTGCCATATTTTGTCCCGCTCCCGCCCGCAATTCCCGCATGATTCAGACGTTCCCGTTATTTCTCACGAAAGTTCTTGTCTTTGGCTTGGGTAATTAAATGCTGAGCTTAGAGCATACCACTAACCGATCATTCACCAAGGGCAGTGGGGAAGGAACGCGTTGCCAACTTGGCAAGTGGCATGCGCAGCTGAGGCGATCCCCAACACACATCTGGAGACAACAGATTATTGAGATGGATGGTCGTGAGGGAGCTAGAGCTGCTGGTTGTCACAGAACCATCACAGCACAAAAAAAACAAACATTCAATCAGACTCACTTAACGAGCTTTCTTCTGCCATGATCGGAGAACAACAAACATGGAGGAGCAGAATTGGAAATGAGATAACATCCGCAAATGTAGACATCTCAAAATGTTTTTATTAATACCAAATAAAATATCTAGCACAATTTATACATGGTATAGATGAATTAATAATTTATCATTTCTATTTTAGTTTTATTTTTATTTTGCGGGACTGCAGCTTATCACCGCTCCGCCCGCTCCCGCATTGTGCACTCCCGCGCCCGCCCCGCGCCCGCAATGAGCTTTCTCTATTTGTCCCGCGCCGCATTGCTTTGCGTCGGGTCCCGCGGGAGTGCAGGGCTCTACTGAATATATCTCAGCAACTACCATGTTTCTTTGTATTATGTTGGTACCATGATAAAGGTAACACTCATGAGATTACTTCAGAGGAGTATTAATCAACACATTTGTTATTAGTCAAAGTAAATGAACATGGTGCACAACAGAAGAAGAGAGCTGGAATCTGTGACACCTGAGTGTTCATTTAACACATCGTTTGTTTGGTCCTTCTTCCTGTTAAGTGACATGCCACATGTTTTAGTTGGTAAATGTGTGTTTAGATGGAGTTAAAAGGACTGCAGCTGCCTCCAAAACCGATGACTCTCATGTTTGTCAAGTTAAATTTTTATACGGTGAAAATAAACCCCGCCTCTCGCCCAGTGACACTGCAGACTAACAGAGAAAATGATTCTGTGGTTCTCTGTTAATCACACGGAGTCACTGGAACCATGAGAGTTGTGTTATCACAGTGCAGGTGTTGTTATGTCTCTCTGTGGTGTGTTATTATGGATGTGACCGGGTCTGTGGAGCAGAACGTCCTGAACTCTCTGATCTGCTCACTAATCTGGCTGCAGCACACAAAACACAACACCACAGTGGTTCCTGTGAGACTCCTTCCACCTCACGCTTCCCACAATGCTTTTTTAATGGAGGTTCCATGTGGAGGAGGATTTAACCTTGAGTCATAAGATTTAGGTTCAAATAGTTTAATCAAATTTATGGGAAATATTTTACATAAATAAGGTGTTGTGTCATTGCTTACAACTAGGGACGCAACTATACCTCTTTTTTCAAACCGATACGATACCGATACTTGGATCTGAGTACTTGCCAATACAGAGTACCAATGGCGATACTTCTACCACACAACAAAATGCAATGAATTAGAAGACAGGTTATAATTTCTTCTCTGCTTGTTACAACAAATTATGTTGAACTAAATAAAAACTAAAATATTCAATAAAAATCACAACAAAAGTAAAATTCCAAGTGAAATTTTAGTGAAATTATTGCAGAGTTTTCTAAGTATTGGTTTTAAGTATCGATTCATGGTATCAGTTAACTAATCAATACTGATACAAGTACATTAGACTGGTATTGGCCCCAATACCTGATACTAGTATCGATGCATCCCTACTCACAAACTTTGGTGACTAATCAGAAATGTTTCCAATTGTTGGATCCAATTAAGCTCTGAGATTCTCTAAATGAATCAGTCAAATGTCTCCCATCCTTGTGTTTTCTGAGGTTGGAGGTTTGAAACCCTTTTCCTTTTTTTTTTTTTTCTTTTTTTTATAGAAACAAAGCATGGTGAATTTTGCAATTACACTTATTATGAATTATAAACTTGAACTTTACTAAATTTTAGTTAGTTACATATACAACCGAACGTGGGTGAGTGGTGGGGGGCAAATAGGAGTATTTATGTTAGTACAAAATCCAAACACAGTGTTTATACAATTTAGCAAGTTTCACAAAAATTGAAACCCTTTTCTGTTCCAACCTGCCAGGCGGGGCATAAGACATGACCATAGGACAGTCATGACATGTAACATACAGACAGGTGGACGTGAATGTTTGGTGTAATTACAGGAACATTTATTCTTGAAAACATCAAGATAAGAGATACTTCTATCTTTATGGAAAATGAAAGAGTGAAGAATGTATAAATTGATAAACATGTGATGAGTCACTACCTGGTGGTCAACAAGCAGAAAAAGAACTATACAATAGATGCAGCTCTTCCAAGTTCCATCAGATTCAAATAGAAAAACACAAGAAAGTCCAGACCTCAGTGAGACCAGAGATCATGGAACCAGTCAGTGCTGTGACTCTGGTCTGGGATCCAACAGATCCCAGGAACAACCTCAGAGACTTCTGTTCAGTTATAGAAACAGAGATGATACTCTCTAGAACCCTCAGGCTCACAGATCTTGTTGCTAAAATTCAAGCTCAGTAAAGATTTTTTTTTTTCAAATAAATTATATTCTTAATTAAAATAACTTGAAAGGTTTTGCTTTTGGAGCTCAGGTCCATGTTATATCCAGCTGGGTCAGCTCTTCCTGTCTTGCTCACAATGCAACAACCAAGCTAACAACTGTATCTGAAATCTGACTGTCCACCGTAAACTCCCACAGTCCATCTGTGTGGATCTCTGCAGCTGTCACTCCTCACAAGGTCCGTTCCACTCTGAGAAAAACACAAACAAACAACAGATTATGTGGAAGAACTTTTAATTTGATTGCTGCAGCTCTGACGTCAGATTCTTTACATAATGTTCAGATTGACATTACGCAGTTTGAGTCACTCAGCTGAGCTGTTGATGGGGTCAGAGGTCAAGATAGAGTTTCTCACATTTCTGGCTTGTCTGTAAATCCACATCTTTCAGTCTATTAATCCTCAGCAGTCTTTGATTATCACATGATCCAACTCTGTGGACCAGGACGCATGTTCACATTTAAATGACCTGGAACAATAAATGTTGTATGCATGGCTTCTATTTCCATGAATCCCCTGAATGGAGAGCTCATTTAGAAATCTGTGTGCTTGTTGAGTCCTCTGATGTCATCCTGTTTGTACAAAAAGTCATAGTTTAAATTAAAAAGGATCCGATTAGTCCGATCTTTGTTTACAGTAAGTAGTTCTGTGACTATGCTGAATGTCAGCTTATAGATCTCCAGTTCGTGGTTCATCAGAACAGCAGAGGGTTCGAAGTTCAGGATGAATGTCAGACACTCTCTAGTTATGCTTTCTGTCATTTTTCTTTTTCCAAGTCGCCTATCGAAGCTGAGAGACCACTGTAAATTTAGTTATTCTAAAAAAAATAAAAGCAAAATAAAACTCTTAAATAAAATGAATCCACCATGTTTACCTCCTTCAGACTAACACTGAAACTTCCTCGCTTACATAACATTTACTCTGCCGTACTCTGTTGGAGTTTCCCCTCGCAGGTTTGAATTTTATAAAAAAACAGGTTTATTATAAAATCATGCATGATTCAGAGCAGTCAGTCAAATGATGGAACATTAGAATGAGGCTCTGAAGTTTAATGCTTGTCAGAGCTGTTTTATAGTGCTGATACAGAGAAATGTCCAGAATTCTGGACGTCATCAGTATTCTGAATGTCTTGGAGAGATTGATAAACTATGAGGTGTGAATCTAATCTGAGTAGAAAATGTCATGAGGTGATGGGAATTTCTTCTACATATCAAACAGCTTCGTGTGTCTTGTTTTCTGATTCGACCCATGTTTAAAGACACTCAGCTCGTGACAAGATTCACAGATTATTCAGATTGAAGATTTCAAGATTTCACACAGTGTTACCATGGAGATGCATCCAAGTGAAGATGATTAATAAATTGTCTGAAACTAAGTTTCAAAGTAAACAATAATACAATTCTGCCTGTATTTTTACTGTAAACAGGCCAGTGGCATCAGGATTCTGTCTCCACATCAGCAGACTGTGAATCAGCTCATTTATAAATGTGAACTGATCGTTGGATTTCGTGTAGCTAAATAGTTGCAGTGCGTTCAACAGGAAATACACAGCATCTGTTACGTGATTATCTAGGCATTGTTTAATAAAAGCAGGCCTGAGCCACAACATTAGGACATATGTGTTTGCTGCAGTAAGCAGGTCATATTAAAGCTGTGCTGCAGAGCGTCTGCACCTCCACGACTTGTATTCAGTCTGCTGGCGGTGCAGCTTCGTGCAGCACGGCCTGAAGGAGGCTGCAGCCACTTCTCAGTGTGTTTAATCCATCTGAGAGAAGGACTGAAAAGATGTTCTCATGTTCCAGAATGCTGCATTTTGTTTTTTTGACTACCAAATCCACAGGAAGTCATTTAAATAGAGAACCAGAGCAAGAGAGTGAAGCCCTGTCCCTGCTTGACATGAATTCCCACAGAGAGGCCGAGTCTGCTATGGTCACTCTGCTCTTATCGGAGCACCAACACTTCCTGCTGCTTACAACTATTTTCACTGCAGCCAGATAAAACTCTGCACTCATACGTCACATCAAGTGTTGTTATTTTACTGTTTTATTGCTGGAGCTTCCTGTGATTGTAGCTGTGAAGCTATTCGAAGCCTTGTTGGTTTCATTCGACCTCTTTAGTCCTTATTTTTGCGGATGTCCACCGATTTGTCACTTCGTTCAATAGCTGTGATCTCTAACAAATGACATGGGAAAAGCTGTTGCTGCTTGTAAAACAACAACAACATAGAGGCCTCAAATTAAGAGTTTTGTGTTGGGAAGTGTCGTAAAGACAGGACTCGAGAAAATAAAGATAATATGAAATAAAACTTCCAATATCTCCAAAAACATGCGATTAACGTGGCAGCGACTCCTTCTGTACTCCACTGAGGTCTGGGCATATATTTCAAGTCTAACATTTAACTTTATTTATCTGTATAAGCGCTTTTCAATGTGGATTATTGCTGATTAGCTACATGTAGCAATTGTCACAAGCTCCTTTTTTTGGACAAAACAACAGACAAACACAGGGCAGCCATTTTGGAGAGTGCTCAGGGAGACAGTTGTGGGTTCAGTTTCTTGCCCAAGGATACTTCGACACATAGCCTGCCGGCACCGGGGATTGAACCCCGGTCTTCTGAACGAGAGGCGATTTCTCTCCTGCAAGGCTACAACCAATTTTTTTGTTGAAATGTCTGATTGAGGATTCCTAAAGCAAAATGTTTTTAGCTTTAATATCACATATTTTGTCTAAAACATGTCAGATACATTTAAAACGCGCAGTACAAACACATTCAGAGACAGTGGAGGAAGAACAAGGTGCATGAGATGATGAGATCAGGTTAACAGGAGGATCTGACAAACTGAGAATGGGGGAAGTATTTATGCTGAGGGGGAGTCATGAATGAGGAACACAAACAGGAAACAGAAAAGCTCTTCAAAATAAAATCACAGGAAACAAAACTCCATGAAAAATATACCAAATTAAACTCAGACTGGCAGGATCAGGACATTTTGTTTTTATTACAGACACAAGGAAGAGAAACAAACCAGACATGTAATTGCTGCTCACTGTGTTACCACGGAAACAAAGGATGTGTTGACAGGAGCAAATTTTAATGGCTGCAGTGTCATTACATAAGCGTGTATTTGTGCTGGTGCGTGTGCACTGGCATACTGGGATCAGGCATGTGGTTCGAGTGCTCATTGCACAGTGCCCATCCCCCTTCACTCGTCCTCCCACTCCGTCCTCGCTGCCTCCCCCCCCCCCACGCTGAAGGTGTTCAGCGTGCCTAAGGGGTTATGTAAGTGCTTCCAGTTACTGCTGAATCTACAGCATAACAGCAGTAGCCGAGTCAACATCCTGACTGAGCAGTGAACCTTTCTGAAGGTCGATTTAAAGCAGCCTTAAAGGGTCACGTGTTCTGCCTGATACATCACGTAACTTTAGTTTTCAATAGGAAAGTCTTCATAACAGTCATAATAATGATAGAAACTATTTTTAGTTAAAATAATAATAATACAAATAAGACAAAAAGTTCACTGTTCAAGTTTCATGGCTCTAATAGACAGTTCTCCTCTCTAAGTCCAGCTCACAAGAACCAAAACCAAACTGCTTCTTTTTGGATTGTTTGTAAGAATGAGAGTTTTCCTAAATGACCTGCAGTAACACGGATCATGTGAGGAAGAGTGTTTGTTGCTCTTTGAGTTACTGCTTCTGTTAGTGAAGCTACTTTTAGGTTTTAAACTTAATGACCTCCACATACAACAGAATCAGACCACACCTCAAACTGAACAGCAGCCACACGCACACGCACACGCACACACACACACACACACACACACACACACACACACAAGTGTGTTTTGGTATCCTTATGGGGACCGTCCATTGACTTCCATTGATTTTAGTAACTAGATTTATACCTAACCCAAACCCTTTTCCTAACCTTAACCATTACTGATCTATAACTAACCCTAAGACTAACTAAAACTCTATTCACACCATACCTATAAACCTAACCCCTAACCCTAAAAAGGGGAGTCCCCCTCATGGGGACCAGGCTTCGGTCCCCACAAGAACCCTCGGACCCCAGAAAGATAGTAAAAGTCAGGAAACGGGTCCCCAGGAGGTCAGAAATACAAACCCACACACACACACACACACACACACACACACGGCCCCCAGCAGGGCCAGTCAGCATATGATTGAGGGGAAGAAGTGCTGTAGATATTACACAGAAAGTGGTGTCTGAGGGTGTTTTGTAACCTGAAGCTTTCTTTAGACATGGACACAGAACCCGACCGGCCGGCCCAAAGCAGACCAAGAGCACTTGGAACACTAGCAAAGGGGCTATGTGACCCAAAAACTCTGTAACATACCTGCTCTTTCACAGCAGCAGGACTTTAGTGTCATGTTCCGTGGTTTCCTGATTTAAACGGTACGTTTACATGTCAGATGTCGTTTCTGAGAGTTTCCTGAAATAAAATCTTTCTGTTGTCTGTTTTGTTATATACTTTGTGTTCAGAGACATCGTTTGATTTATTTGATGAGCCACCAGTCTGGTTTAGGGAAAGACCTGGTTCGGTTATGATAGAAAACCAGATGTTGAGTGCTGCTGTTGAGTAGTCTGACAGGAGACTGAAGTCTTCATACTACATACATGTTACGACAAAGACAGGAAAAGGTCAAGGAGCAGCTTGTTTGAAACTAAAGGAACCAAAGTATCACCAGGAGGCTTTAGATTAGGATCCAAAAATCAGCATCAGTGAGATACAGCGACGTGCTTCTGGCTCCTGAACTAACCTAGTTGTTAAGGCTGTATTGTAGATGGTTTGTGGGAAAGGAGGCCAGATCCCCACAGAGCGAGTGTAGCTGCGTAGCCTCAGAGGGGTGAAGAATGTTTTCCCTCAGCTCCTCATCCATTTCTGAAACAAACCAACTGTTAATGATAAATTCTCCCCTGATGAAATCATGAAGAAGTCTCTGACTGCGTTTACACAGAGGAACTTTGTTGGGGTCATTGTTCCACTTACAGGTTTATTTTCATCCTTGTCCTGTCACAGACATGGACGTCTTTGCCTCAGCCTGCATGCTATCTGCTCATTTTGTTTTGTCAAGTGGCACATCAGACCTTTTAACAGTGTTGAGGAGTGAAGAGAATATGTTCACGGCAGACGCATGAATTCACTCACAGATCTGTTTAGAATTTGAAAGAGGAGCCGGTGAGCTTGAACTCCTTGGGTTCTTTCAGAGATGCTCCTCTTTGTGTTTGCTGATTGCAGCGTGTCGTGTCGTGGGCATGAATAATAGACCTCCTATTAGTGGTGTTTCTATAGCAACAAGACGTATTTGGCAAGCAGATATGTGTCTGCCGAGTGAGAGGGTTTATACTTGCACAGACACCCTGGGAGATTTGACAATAAGCAGATACTGAATCCTCCTCCGTGAGAAGGTAACAGGGAACCTCTGAAACAAAAGCACATTGACGTTTTATTAAACATGCACCAGTTTTTCCTCTTGTTTACTAGCTAG